>JBBPBO010000001.1:18596515-18678373 GCA_037974295.1 Cicer cuneatum
TCTGTACTGTTATATATTATTATATAATTATACAATGTCAAAGTTAACTATAAAAATAATTAACAATTTAGTAAGACCTTTTTATGTATAAATATTTTATTTATAGTTCATTAATTTTATATTTTTATTGTTTCACATCTACTAACTTTTTATGTGTTTTTTTTTCACATAAATTAATAAATTTTTGTTCGTTTAATTTTTTTTAAATTATTGACTATAAATATAAAAGTCATTTAAAATTTTACTTGCAAAAGACAACTTATAAAAAATATAAGTTAATGATTTTTTTGCATTTTTTCGATTGAAATAATATTCAGGAAAACCGTTAAATTACATTACTGAAGAATATTATTGACTCCTCTTAAAATTTTAAATGATCTTTTAAAATTGATCTAACATAATACACTTATCAAGTTTGTCCATTGTAGAACTTGACAATATAATATTAATTTTCTACATTATTAATATAAAAATTAATACTTTATCAACAAGTTATAATAATCCATATGTGATTTTAAAAGTTATTGGTTTGCTCCAATTTTAAAAATAATTAAAATTAAGTCAAATATAATTAATTATTCGACGATTATAATTATAATTGACTAACAACATATAAAATAAATAAAAAATCAAAATAACATTGAAATTGCCTGCCTTATATTCAAAAATACATTGAATTTAGTCATTTAAAAAAACATTGAATACATTACCTAAAAAATAAAAACATTGAACATAGTATTTATTTAGCAAGGAAAAAAATTAAACAAGAAACAAAAACAACAAAACAATAATATAAATACCAAAAAACTATTCCCATTTACCTTATTCTCCCACAACTTCCACCATTCTTTCCCTTTCTCACTCTTCCAACAAACAAAACCACTTTATAACCGAAAAAAAACCACTCTTCAAAATCCACCACCACCCTTTCTTATATTCCCCTGTTTTTTTCTGTGTGCGTTTTTCTTCATTCTTCCGTGAAAAAATTCTTGCGATTTTCTCTCTGAATCTCTTTCAATGGGTAAGTACATGAAGAAAGCCAAACCAAAAGGTGAATTAGCTTTGGTTGATTCCACCACCACTATCACTACCACCGCAACAACCACCACTTATTGTGGTGTTCGAACTCGTGCCAAAACCCTAGCTCTTCAAAAACAGGATCTTTCTCCTTCTTCTGATTCTTACCTTGTGCTTCGAAGTCGTCGCCTTCAAAAACCCCCAATTTCGCAACATTCGTCTAAGCGGAATAAGGTGCAGAACCAAAACCCTAAATCCCCAATTGTGAATTCGAATGACAAGGAGAAAACGCTGAAGCAGAATCCTGACGCTGAAGATGCTTCCTTTGGGGAAAATGTTTTGGATTTTGAAGGTAGAGAGAGGTTGGTATTCGTATTCCTTTTTTTTCCTTCTTTCTTTAGTTAAATTTCTTTTCTCTCTGTATTTTTTTTAAAAAATTGGTTAATTTTTTGAATTTTAATTGTGTTGATTTTCTTTGGCGCTCACCGAATTTATTTATTTTTTGACAGAAATAAAGCTGACAACGGATTTTCTGATTTAATTTTTGCGATTTTTTCGCTCAAAATTTTAATTAGGGCTAAAAAAAGTTTTTTTTTTCTTGCTATCATTTTAATTGCTTCATGAATGATTAGTTTATAGTTTTGATTTGTGGGAAAAAGCAGAACATGGATTCGATTCTGGGATTTTTCAATTTTACTCTAATTTCATGATGGTTTGTTCGGTTAACCATGATGTTTTGTTTTTTCACAAAAGAACATGCAATTTTTCTCTTAGCAATTACTACATAACTTCATGGTGTCATTTAATTCGTTCATTATCCCGAATATCAGTTCGAAAGATGATTGAATTTGGTAAAGTTTTGTTTGTTTGTTGTTTTCCAGATTAACGGTTCTGTTCTGTGTTGTGTTCCTTTTTGAGTGATTGTGATTTCAGCATTTGCTTTATACAACTTCTCTTACATTCTGGCTTTTCCCTGTTTTTGCGTGTTCTTTTCTTGCTTTTTAATTTTTGTGATCTTCATCACACGCATTCATATTTCCTTTGTGCTTAAGCATAATATAATGAGATTACTTCATATATTGACTTTAAGTATTAATTAAAAAACAATCTTAAAATATACTCCATGGATTGATTAATTTTTTTGTGCCATGTTGTTATTATATATCATTATCACTGTTACTTTATTGGCAGAAAGTACTTATACTTTCTTACAGTAGCAGAAATTTAACCCCTTTTTTCAATTTTTGTTTTTACTTGTTTTTATAGTGATTGAAATCTTTCCATAGTTTCTTCGGTCATGTGCAATCATCATAGTTGCAATTGAAATGTGTTGAATAATTACTCAATTTGTTTCTTTGGTGATTGATTTTAATATTTGTTTTATTTAACAAAAGAATGATGAGATATTGGAAAATATTATGCAATCTCCCTTTCCCTGCAAACTGACAATGCATTTAGCACTGGATCCATCTGTTCTGAATATTTCTCACATGCAATCTCACTTGAAATATTGTTTTATTTTTTTTATCTTACCTTTTTGCTGCTAAATCTTTTAGTGTTGTTTGTGTTTCTTGTTCATGTTAAAATTGCTCTCTATTTATAACTTGCAGCAGAAGCACTAGGGAATCCACACCTTGTAATTTGATAATGAAACCGGATGCTGTCAGGACTCCTAGCTCAACTACCAAGCGTACTCGTTCAACCGAAGCTCATCGCAGAACCGAGCATGCAACTAGAACTGTAATCCCATCTACCCGGGAATTCGACGAATTCTTTGCTAGAAGTGAAGAGGCTCAGCGAAGGCAATTCATGGAGAAGTACGCTTTATTGGTTTGATTTCTGCAGTTCTATGGCTTTTGCATCCCAACAAACTAACTAACATATTTATTTCCGGTGCTGGTTATCGATTTCAGGTACAACTTTGATCCAGTGACAGAGAAGCCGCTCCCCGGGCGTTACGAATGGGAAAAATTGACTCCCTAGAAGTAGCAGCTGTTAAGTGTTCCATCAAGACATCTTTGAAGTAGCAGTGTTAGAATTTGTTGAAATTGTGGTGGTGTTATTTCCATTTTCCACCACTTTCTATTTACTTGTAAAGAAAGTAGGGAGTTTCAACATGTGTAGACTAATGATCTGTAACTTTACAGAGGTGTTGATTACACAACAATACAAAGGTCCTTTGTTCTAACAGATCATTAAAGAGAGGGAAGGTGCTGTAGTTGTAGGGATTAGGGGATAAAAAATCAAATTAGGTGTTGTATGAGGTTACAGGAATTTCCTTTTGTTCTTGTATTTTACTCTTCTTTGTCTATACTTGTACTGATGGAACAAACTCTTAGAAATAAAAACACCAGATTCCCTCATCTAGAAATGTTCTGTCATCTTTGTAAAAAAATTGGCATTATTCTCGCGGGAGACACTGAATCTTTTAGATGATGCTAGCTGTTTTTGTGGACTGTAGCAACATTGCTAAAATCTGCTGGTCTTGTTTAGCGTCCTATTGTGGTGGGGCAGTGCCAAGCTAAGATTGAAATGTTGTTTTCTCTGTTATCTTGTCTCCACAAGTATTTGGTATAAAATGGAATGAGATGAAATAAATTGAAACAAAATATATGAAATAGTTACGTTTTTTTATTTATAAATTTACACAGTAAATAAATGTGATTTTACAATCAGTTATGAATCAATTCAAACAATGTAAAAAAAATATTTATACCAACCGTGTATATGGATTAACTTCTTAGTTGTATTATTATACATTTTGACACAGATTTGGTCTCAAACTTTGACAACAAATTAAATGGTCAATGTGTTTCAAATATATAGTTAATTAAACAAATATATAGTTAATTAAAGAATGAATAATATTAACAACACATTTTTTTAATACACATTTTCAAGTATTCTTTTATATTCATTAAAATTTATATGAATTTCAATAAATTTAAACGAGACCTACATAATTTAATTGAATAAATTTCAACCAATAAAAAAAAAGTACATTGATATATGTGTATTGTTAGCGCATATCTTTATATGTGTATATTAAATACTTAAAAATTGTAATTAATAATGTTCAAAATAATGATTATTTATGTTCTAACTATTGGTTAATAAATTATGACATTTTATTTGTAAAAAAAAAAAATTGTGACATCTTACTATCTTCTTTAATCATATACGGAAGATAAATTAACCACTTCTTTATATTGTGTTAATGATTTTATTATTGAAATTTATTCTCAAATTAGTATAATACAAAAAAGGTACTACTATTATTTTATTTAACTTTATCTTTACCCTTTTCGTGAAGAGATATCCTCTATGTCTTGACACTGTCAAAAAAAATCCTTTTTATGTCTTGACGCTGTGGGAAACATTTTCATCAAGAGATATTCTTATTCCTTACTAGTACTTGCTCAATTTGAGTGTGCGGGCACAATTTCCACGTTTTGTCATAATGTTACTACAGGTCAAGTTGGAACATTTGATAAATTTTAGTAAAGTAATTCTTCCACTTCAAATATAAACAACTTTCAATCAATAAAATTTTATCTATCAATTTTTGTTAATTTAAAATTGTTTATATTTAAAGTTGAAGAGAGTATACTTATGTTTGAAAATGGGTGGATGATACACTTAGGTTAGTGTTAATTTTTTTTTGAAATACATTAGTAGTCTTCTTGATTTTTTATGACTTTGACTATGACTTAATTGATATGTTAATTTGATAAAATAAGAAAAAACAAATGTATTCCTTTAAACTTAATTCGTCTTGAGTTAACATTAATCAAATTATCATCTAATAAAGATGAAAATGATTGTTAAATTATACTTTTAAAGCATATTTTTTATAGTTGTTAAATTTCAAGTGATTTTAAGCACCAATCTACAATAGACCACCAATGAAAGTGGCCAATACTAGTATTTTTGTTGAAAATGACAAAAAATACTAACGGGGATCAATTCATTCATTTGAAGTAGAAGTTTAAGACCATCTTTGTTCTTGTAAAAAAGTTATTTGATTGATTTTGGTTCAACAAAAACAAAAGAAGACAAATAGAAATTGATGTTTGAGACATTCATTTGTTTTCTCTTGTTTTCAAGTTACTTTTAAACATTAGTCCACCATACGTAAATCAATGTTTAAAAGTCAGTCAAAACACGAATAATGTTTGACAATATATTTTAGAAATATAAGTTAATGATTCTTTCTGTCATTATGCTTGAGAACTTATTGAGATCAGTTTAACGAGTTGATTTTTAAAAGACATATTTATTTTTTCCTATTTTTACATTGACCGAGTTATTGACTCATACAAGAGAATCGTTTTAAAAATAATCATCGATTTCGATAAAATTTTAGTTATAAAGAAGGATAGTTAATGTTTGTTATACAAAGGACCATGGATATTACAAAATATTCACTATATAGTTACCCAAGTTTGAGCATGCGGCAGGAAGAATTTCGATTCTTAGCAAAAAGGTTGCAGCAGGTCAACTGTTCAAGTTTTTGTGTGACTTGCTGGCTTATAAGACGTGTATGTATTAAAAAAAAAACAGCTAAAATAAAGTGAGTATGCATTGCATACTACTTTTGCTTAGAAAAAAGTTCAGTTTTTTTTTTTTTAATAAAGAAACTTTTTTCTAAAAAAAATACAAAAATATATTTAAAAATTAGTACAATTAAAATATACCCAAAAAAGTAAATTGATTCGTATAGAGATACTCTACGACAAATGCTTAGTGTAACAACAATAGAGTTCTAGAGAGATAAATTTTCTATCTTTAGATTCATCGGTCCCACAATTCACAATTGTTATCCTGCATCTTAGATCGTTGCACGTTACCTTCTCATATATCATAGATGCCCAGACACACACACACATATATATATATATATTAACGTTGTTACTTTTTTATTATCAAATCCATGACTTTTTTATCATTTTATTTTATAATTCATTCACTTTAACCATCAAACTAACCTTATATCATATATTTTATACTAGTCAATTATTTATTTAATTTATTATATAAGTCTTTATAATTCTTAATATATTTAATATTTTTAATTATAAATATCATTCAATTTACTTTTTTTCTATTTATTATTTATTAATATCATTTTTCTATCCTAGTTCTATCACCTTTACATGGTTGCAATCTACCTTTTGAAGATCATCACCACAACATCAATGGTTTTTCTTTTATTTGCCATGCATGTTTCAATGAGGGTCCGGTCACTGTTTCAATTTTCTATCAAGTGTGCCGCTTCGCTACGACGTTCAAAGGCGCAAAATTGCTAATCTTTCAAATGTTTTGTTGATGTTTTTGTGAGTGACATGATGCTTCATGTGCAAGCAATCAAGGACCCGCGAGTTTTATGCAATTTCATTGTAAGAAGCAACCATCAAAGCCATCAAGAAAATTAACTTGTGGATGCCAACAAAAACAATTATTTAATGGAGATATTGTAGTGAATGACTTTAAGTAAAATTCATTATCTTTAGTCTAATTGACATTTTAAATTTTATTCATTAAAGATAATGGTTAATTTCGCCATCAAATTCCATTCTTTTCTTGTCTCAAATAAAAAATAATTCCTTAAAAAAATGGTGATATTCTTTTTCTAAAAAAAAGTCTAATTGGTGTTGTACCATTTTAAATTCCTTTCATCTTATGTTTTTTTACGTTATTCCTTTCGTGACATTTTTCAAACTCGAAGTGTAATAAACAAATTCTAGTTTTAGGAGGAATGTCAGTTATATTAATTAATTAGTTATTTACATTAACTAGTAGTTGATTAATTATTTTACACAAATGAGTTATTTATTTAATTGACTATATAAATATTTGTATCTCTTAATGTAATTAGTTCTTTCAATTATCAATATAATTCAATTTAATTAATTTATATTTTTTTTATTAGTAAATTAAATAAGAAATCGTAATAATTGACGTGAATGTCTTGGATTTTGGAGATATCGTTCAACCCGGAAGGGATGTATAAGAAGAAGACCAATTTGTCCAATATCTCGATCATGAGATTAAGATCGATTTGCCCCATTTTGGTTGCATAAAATGCATACTAAGGGATAATTTATTTTGTTAAAACATTTTCTGCTTTTATTTTTTGTTAAAATATAATTTTGGTCGTTTATTTTTTATTTAATATTTGTTTTGATCATTTTTTTAATATTTATTTTGTTTATTTATTTTTTATAAGTGATATATTTTAGTCTTTTTCATCATAACTATTTCAAACAATTATATAATTATTGTCATGAACTATTAACAAATATTGAATCAAGTGTAAAGTTAAATGTATAATCTTAATAAGAATAAAGAAAAAAATATAGTAAACTTTGATAAATGTCATTTGTTTCAAAATATGCAAGAATACTTTTTGCAAGTGCAAGTTTATTATTGATTTAAATGAATGTTTTTTGAAAGAATATTATAGTAGATACATAATGGCAATTATTAGAAGGGATCCCAATAACCGGACATTGTTATAACTTTTGTTGTGATTGTCCCAGACTAAAATACATCACTTATAAAAGATAAATAACCAAAATGAATCAAAATAAAGCTACATGACCAAAACGAATATTAAATAATAGATAAAAGGACAAAATTATATTTAAGCTTTTATGTTTTAAAATTTGTGTTCATTTTACTCATTAATAAATATATAAGAGACTTTTGAAGTAAACAATTGTCTATATTTCTATAAACAATGAAAATATCAAAATATTGTTTTTATTTTTTCAGAAATATATCTTTATTAACTAGCATTTTATCTTCTTTTCATACCAATTATTTACTTCAAGAGCATTTAATCAAAGTAAAATAAATACATATCTTAAAAAATGAAGATGTGAAATGTTTTCTCAAGATAAACAGGTCCTAATTTTTCTCTTTATAGTTTTTAAGTGGTAAGTGTTCAATAAATTTTTCCTTTTAAGTTTTATTTTATATTTTATTTTTAGTATATAGATGAGATGATAAATACCTCTAGAAACTCACATATATAATTGTGAGGTTCGGAGTTCGAACACGAAATATAATGTCTAACATAACAATATCAACATTTCGTCAGTTGAATTGTGACTCTGAGTTGGTTGTTTTGACATACAAATCCTCCCATATTGCTCTTTGGTAACATCGAAATTGATGACTTCATTGTTCAAATATCGTGAAGGATACTCTGGTTATCATTTCTCACATCTATAAAGAAGGAAATCACTGTGTAGATAAGCTTACAAATTCTACTTTCAATACTTAAGTCTTCCTAACTACAAGTTTCATTAATTTGTTTTGGGAATATTTAGTTTGAGATTTCTTTAATTGCTTTAGATTTAGGAATTTGTTTTGCTTTTTTTGTTGTTGCACACTTCGTCTTTTTCCTTTCACCATAATTTTATCTGTTGTATCTTTCCGACGAGATAGTTGTTTGTCGTTTTTGTTTAATTCATTGAGTTTTGACATAATCTCTCAAATTTGTTATATTTTATTTTATTAAAAATATTTATTAAAATACTGCAAATAATAAACAATAGTTTTAGAATGCTAATCTAAATATCATTCATGTAATGCATTTGCCCTCTGATTTTTATTTAAATAAAAAGACTAAATTTTATTTTTTAAATGGTACTTTAATGGTATAAAAAAATAACAAAATTTATTCTATATATATACATTGTCACACTATCTTGTGAGATGTAAATTCATTATTTAACTTGATATATCAGAAAAAGATAAGTCTCAAATTCAATGATCGTTAAAAGCCGGTAGGCTATACTTTCGAATTTGGATGTAAAGAGATTAAAATTATAAATCAACAAAAAATAGAAAGATTAAAAATTAATTTAAGTCAAAATGAAAAATTCAAGTTATATATGAATTAATTAATTTAAATGAGATTAAAATTTGAAAGTAGAGATTATTGTTATTGAGGTACAATATAGATATAAATTTTTGTTCTCATGAATGAACCAAAATTTGGGTATTCACACAATAATTTATTTATCTTCTAAATTATCACTCTTTATTAATCTCCGCACTCAGTTTACATATTTGCGCTTAGAATATTATTTTCCATAGATTTCTCAAGATACAATTTTTTAACTCTTAAATATTAGTAATTTGTAATGTGGACGTTTACTTTATCATTAAGGAATCTAAATTACATACAGTGGCTGTCATTGGTCCAGGCTTTTACAAAAAACTTTCATGATGGTTTTTCCCTGTGTACAATAGGCTATGGCATCAAAGTTTTGTCTTCTTTACAATCATATAAAATTTCAAGTACGCAATAATGAAGAGTTGAATAGAATCATGCCAAAACAAAAGTTATTCGCTGGGTAAAAGATTAGAGAGTGTGAATTGTTATCGCTAAGTGTACATTTTAATGAGAGGAGAGATAACTTTAACTTATATGTTGGTTTCACCTTAGAAATCTTATAAACCTAGGATACTTTCCATGTTAGTAGAAAATAGTACACCGAGGCTAAATGAGAGTCAATAAATGATGGTGATGATAAATCTTTTTAGTAAATACTAGTAACTAAAAGTTAACAATGAAATAAAAAGTATATTGATTCTCTTGGTAAAAGATTTCAAGCAAGAGATACTAGTTATGTCAAGTGTCAGTTATTGTAAAGAGTTTGGTTACATACAATTGTTTAAAATGTAAAAGGGATCTATTAAACGTGTAGGAGAAGACTTAAAAATTGAAAAATAATCATTTTGCAAACGTAGTTTCTCATAATAATATTTTTTTATTATATGAGAATGAAGTTGATGATAAAGTGAAGAAATACGAGATTTTAGATGAAGATATGATGTGTTGTGTCAAGATGAATATTCAAGTCTCACATTAAATAATACAAATAAGAAATAAATATAAAATTATTATAAATATGAATAATTAATTTGAGTTTTATTCAACATATCGATTTCGTATTTTCGTAATTATGGGTGTATTGGGGGCTAGAGTAAAAGTGTGTCTTGAGATAGTTTACAAGTTTTCTATGCAGAAATTGTATAAGATAGTTTGCAATTTTTATCCTTCTAAAAATTGTAAGTTGAATAGTAAAATATTTTGATGTGAGATTGTTGATTAGTTATCAAGTGTCAAACCACATAATCTGTGAATTGTCTTTTGTTAGTATTTGCTTCTTCTATGAGTGTATTTTCACTTGTAGGAAGATTCTCTCTTTTTGGTTTCCTAACAAATATATTTAGTTTTTTGTTTATATTTAAGTTCATATGTAATACTATTTGTTTGTTGGGTATTATGTAGGTACATTGGCATGTTTTATTGTTGGATAGTATTTTTTATACAAAATTATATTAGATGTCTTTTATCTTATTTAATTACTTAAATGTTTTATTATTTTTTTTCTTCTATATAGATAATTTATCTTTTAAAATGCGTACAACTTAATATCTTTTTTGTTTTTTATTAAAAAATTAACTTGCACACATTTTAAAAGATAAATAATTTATGTGAGAAAAAAGATAATTTTTTTAAATATTACAACTAAATAAAGATAAAAGATTTTCAGTGTAATTTTGACTGTTTTTTATTCTGTGTTGGTTGTTTGTAGTGGCGGCGGATCTTCTCAAGAGTTGGGCAAAGACCACGACATCTCTTATATTTTTAAATTTTTTTATGAATAATAATGATAGATTATTAAAGTAATAGTGATAAGTTATTAAAATACCCTCAAACCTTTATGGTTTTGAGAAACCAACATCGCCTTTCTCCTTCCCTTCTCTCATTCTCTGCTCATATTGTCTCCCTCTCTTTTCTTGGACTCTCCCTCTCAGTCGCATCAGTCAGCCGCTAGTGTCGCGTCTTGGTTTTGATCCTCAGACTATATCAATCTGCTTCTTATATTTTTCTGGTCTTACTCTTTTCCTCTTCAACTTAAGTAATTTTTTTCTATAAATAAAGTAAAAAATAAATGTCAATGATTCTTATCTTTACCACAATGTAAAGGTCGCTAATATCATATTACCCTACTTAGCAACCCAATTATTATTTATTAACAAACTATAACAAATTTTTACACAAACTTTTACATCTTAATAGTTGATATTTGATATAGTGTAATACTATTTGTTAATTGTGAATTGTTTTAGTTAATTATTGAACTGTTTTAATTAATTTGTATATTTTTTTAGGAGTGACACAATATTTAAACATAAGAAAATTAATACATTTTTCAAGAAGAAAATTTTCGACAAAGATGAAAATTGCAAAGCTTCAATTATAATATTTTAGTTAATATTTATCGCTCCCTCTGTTTGTTAATTAAAATTATATTGAATTATTATTTGTGTGGTTATTTCTGATCTTACCCATCTAATTATGTTCATGAAAGAATTGAAATTGCAATATAATATAGGCTAAATAGCACCCGTGATCCCTTAACTTAATTTCAGTCAACGTTTTAGTCTTTTATCTTTTTTTTTTCTTCCCGTTTTGGTCATTTATTTTAATTTTAAGTGACCATTTGATATTTTATGTTTTAAAATGTCAACAATGTTATCCTTTTTTAAAAAAAAAATTCATCAAAATTTTCAACCAAAACCCATAAAATTAATTATATTCTTCAATATAATACAAATTTCATCAAATTTGAAACTCAAATCTTCAAATTAACTCATATTTCCATCTCTAACAACATTAAATAAATAATAAAATTTGATGAAATTTTTGTATGAGTTTATTTGAATATTTGAGTTACGAATTTGATGAAATTTGTATTATATTAAAGAATATAATTAATTTTATGGGTTTTGGTTGAAAATTTTGATGAGTTTTTTGAATTTTTGTAAAAAAAAAGGATAATATTGTTGACATTTTAAAACATAAAATATCAAATTGTCACTTAAAATTAAAATAAAGGACCAAATCGGCAGAAAAAAAAATAAATGACTAAAACGTTAACTAAAATTAAGTTAAGGGATCACGAATGCTATTTAGCCTATAATATATGTGTGTGCAATAGTTTTAGAATCCTTAATTTTATGAGTGCATAAGTTTCTTAATCCTTCCTCACCAATCATCATGCAGACCCCAACGAATTTGGTTCCTTGGACCAAATAGCACATCATCATCTCTCTATGTATGGTCTTTGTATGGAAAGCTGAATCCAAATGACTATGAGACCGATGAAGAGTTTGGTAAGATTAATAGAGAATTTGGGGATACAAACACGATAGTCTTGTACTATTTTCTAAATAAATTACTTATATATTTTTATTTTCTCATCAACTTTTATCTTTTCACTAATGTTGATAAGAAAATTCCTTTAAGAAAGCACACAAGAGAGATTGTCTTTGAAGGCAACCATAATCAATTTGATGGTGGTATACATTTTTTTGGTACGTTTGGTACAATTTAAAGAAAATAATTTTTAAAATATTTTATTTCAAAAGAGAGTTTAAAAAAAATAACTTCAAATGAAAAATTTGTTTTAATATATTTTCTCATCAAAAATTATTTTAAGTATGTTATCTTTTTACTATAATTTTTATTTAAAATATAAATTTTCAAAAAAAAAATACTTAAAATTAAAATTATATTGGATAGTTTTTCATAAAAATTATTTTTGAGACATTTAAAAAAATGATTTTTATTATGTTAAAAACTCTCTAAAGTTCAATATTAAGTTATTAAATGTCAAAATTACTTTTCAAATTTGTAACAAATAAATTTAAAATAATTTATACTATTTTTGAATAAATTATCAAAAAAATCATTTTCAAAAATATAAATTTAAAATCAATTTTTTAATCTATAACAGACTGACTCTTTCTTATTTGTTACTAGATCCAATATTTTTTAAAAATAAAATGAGGAAGAGATACAATACGATCATATTAATCAAAGCAACGATAATTACCAATACAAAAATGTTCCCACAAAACAGTATTCAAAATTAATTAAAGTGAATATGCAAAATAGTACTTAAAATTGTGAGCCACGAATAAAATTGACAAAGAAACGATTAAAATTGTAAAATGTCAATTTCATAGATTATCTTTACTTAAATTTTACTGTTTTGTTTCACTTATAATTCAATTTAGTCTATAATAAATCTCAAAAAAGTAACATTTCCAATTAATTTATGCAATAAATTATTTCAATGTGTAACTTTTATAAATATATTTGAATTTGATTTTTCTCTTTTAAACGGCATTGCATGAGTCACACTCTAGTTTGAACTAAAAAGGGTAGTACTATATACAACCTTGTCTCATAATAATCGATCAATTTAAAAAAAAATTAAAATAAATAATTTTTTTAATTTTTAATGTATTTTTTATTATATAATTTAATTAATATTACTTATATCACAATATTAATATTACATTAATATTTAATAATTATAATTTGATAAAATTAATATTTCTTTATATTTTTTAATATATCAAATGACTATTATATTATTGGACAAACTAAGTAGTAATTGGAAACTAGATGCACGGGAAGAAAAAAACCTTGGCGCAAGTGTCTGCTCGAAAATAAGTGATGATTCGTCTAAATCCAGCAGCATCAAATGAATACTTTAGGAGTGGAATATAACGGTAGTTTGATGATGTTCTGTTGTGGTGGTGAATCTCAAGTAGTGAGATCTCCGACTCCCAAGGAAACGCTTAATTCCTCTTAAACATGGCATGAGGTTGGGGCGGAGTCTATTTAGCCTTCTCCATTCAGTATTCGATTAATTGGAGAAAGTCTACCCCTGTTTTGTTTTTAACGGAGTGAAATTTAGACTCACCCCGTTTGCAACGGATTTAGATTTTTTTGTCTATACCCGCGTTCATTTATATATATAAAATTATAAATTTAAAAATTATATATATTATAATAAAAAATTAATATTAGACAATAATAAAATTTAAAAAAATATTTTTTATAGAGAAGATTTTAATTTTTAATATTTAAAAAAATATTAAGTATATTTAATATGTACATGTATATAAAATTTAAAAATTACAATAATATTAATAGCGGAGCGGATTTGGGTGCGGGCTGAATATCAACACATCTGCCCGTCCCTACACCCGAATTTTAATTTTGGAGAAAATACACACTCGCATCCACATCCAATCAAAACAGATTTATTCCGTCCAAATTAAGACGATTTCGAGTGAGTATCTACCTATCCGAATTATATTGTTATCTCTAATTCCTCTTTTTGCAAAGTTATGTGAGGACGGATATTCCCTACATGTTAATTAATTCAAACGAGCATTCATGATTTTCTCACTCACTAAAAGACACTTACTTGAGAATCAAACAAATTTACTTATGATGCTTCCTTTGACTAATATAGGGAATGACAATGAGATCAGGAATGACTTGAGGTACGTTGTACGTCCACATCAAGTTCAATCACTCGGCTTTTTATTAGTTTTGTTAATTAGTAAGAGATCTCGGCTGTGCACGGGTTTAAATTTTTAGTTGGAAATATTTTTTGTTGATAAAATGAATAGTTAAAAATTATATGAAAAATTATAATATGTTATTTCAAATGATTTAATTCGAAAATTACATAAGTATATATTTTTCTTTTAAGTGTTTTGCATAAATATTAAAATAAATTATAAAATTATATTGTTAATAACTTATAATTAATATAACCGAAGTACAATATTATAATATTGAAACATATACAATTAAATTATTATGTAATAAAGATAAATATTAAGTTATACTTAAACTTAAAAAAGTTCATCAACATAGTACATAGATAGCTGAAGTCATAGTTGTTAATAAAGTTATTAACTCATGATACAATGAAAGATTTTACAAAAGTTATATATCATATACACATGTGACTTCATATATATATATATATATATATATATATATATATATATATATATATATATATATATATATATATTAAAAACACAAATCAAATTATTATGATTAACTCTTACAAATTTAAAATGAATTTGATTTCCTAGCAATAAGTCATTGTGTAAAATCTAAAAATATATAACAAATTTAATTATTTTCTTCTTTTTGTTATGATATGTAAAGGGGGTGAAAAGGTAAAATACATTAACAATATTTAACTTATCGTAATCCAGTCATCGTGTGTTCAAATAGAGTTACATCAAAAAATATTATACACCTAATTTGATATCGGTATTTTGACTAAGTGATTAGCACCACTTGAACAAAATACTAAATTTAATTAATTAATTGTGACAAAAAATTGTCTCGTGTATAGTTTTTTTTATAGTTAGTGTATTATAATTTTTCTCATTTTTATGTATAAGATATTAAAAAAGCACTAATTTTAATGAATTATTTAACGATAAAAATTTGTTATGTACATCGTTTTAATACTAAATATTTGTCATTTGTTTCATGCTTTTTTAGATATTAAACAAATATTTGTCTTATTTTCTGTATTAATGGCATACCTTTGTCATATTTTTTTAATAAATTGATTAATGACAAATATTTATTTTGTTGGTATCTTTAATATTTATTGGTAACAAATATATGTCGCATATTTTTTTATATTTCATCCGTGACAAATTTTTATCCCGTGTTTTTTTATATTTATTCGTGATAAATATTTTTCCCATGTTGTTTTTATGTATCAATGATAAATATTTATCCCATATTTTTTATTTATTTATCGTTGACAAATATGTATCATGTATTTTTTTAGGTATTAATAAAATATATTTGTCCCATATTTTTTTTATACTTATTTGTGATAAATATTTGTCATGTGTCTTTTATATTTTTCAGGGATGAATATTTATCCTGTGTTTTTAATATTTATTCGTGACAAATATTTGTCTTGTCTTGTTTTTATATATCAATGACAAATTTTATTCGCGCAATTTTTAAAATTTGTCTGTTATAAATAGTTAGTGTATGATAAGTGTTTATCCTGTAATTTTTTTTTTTAATTTATCAGTTGTTGAGACAAAATATCTCTCAAATGTTTCAATGATAACAAACTTATTTCAAATATTATGATTATGCTTATGATCTAATATTTGTTTTTGAGTGTATTCAAAGTTAGAAAACAGGTTTTTCCTCACCTTGATCAAAAGAAATATATTTGATACAAATTAACACATTCTCCAAGCTGGAGGATAAACAAGTAGAGGATGAAGTCTTAACCTGTGATATAGAGGATATACAATACTGCAGAAAAGATGAATCTACGACTAATTCAAGGAAGATGAATCTGTATCTAAAGACAAATAGTACTAAAGCAAAAAAGACAAACAAATCATGAGAAGAGGATCTACGTCAAAGGATAAACAAATAAACTTCGGTTCCATTCATCCTCTTACATAGAAAATGGCCAAAAGTATCATATTACGAAAAAAGTGTTGTTCTTGACATGATAAGCAAGACTTTATAGTTATTGGAAAAGGAAAAAGTCAAAAGTGCTAGTCATGTCCCAATTAATGGAAAGCTCATCCTCCTATTTGAGGACGGATTGTAAACTCATCCTCCTAAGCATATATAGTACAAGGGCAGTTGAATGGTACTTTTGTAAATTAGATTAAGGACCATGGACAATTAAGCAAGTTTCCAACGATTACTTGGTATTTTCCTCATGAATGAAGCTCCATCACCTATATAAAAGGAAGAGAACTCTTCATCATTCAACACAACAACAACTCATACAAAAGAGAAACACTCAAAGCTAAGAAGAGTTATCTCATCTTCTCTTTGCACTTTCTACAGTCTTTAACTATATCTTTGTTATTATCCTATTAGAAAGTTCTGTAAAAAGAAAATCATACTATTATCACAATCTACTACTGTATATTCTAAGTTTATATAAACTTGGTAATAGGTGTAAATCAAGAAGAAAGATAGTGTAAGCTTGGTGAGGCTAAAGAACAAACATAGAGAAAAAGAGTCTCATTAGAGGACAAGTCATTTTGAACATTAGTGAAACTCACAAGTTTGTGAAGAACTGGACGTAACCCATTTTAGGTGAACCAGTATAATTTTATGTGTGTCCTTTTACCTGATTTATCATTTCTGTTACAAACATTCATCCTCGTAACTTTTGTGTTTCATCCTCTCGTAGAGGATACATTTTTAAAAACAACTTTTAAATAAATTATTAAAAAACTACAATATCTCTATTCAACCCCCTTTTAGTTATATTTTAGCTACTTCATCAGTGACAATTATGTGTCACGTATTTTTTATGTATCAATGATAAATATTTTTCTCGTGTTGTTTTATGTTTATTAGTAATAAATGTTTATCTCGTATTTTTTTTAATATTTATCGTTGTTAAATATGTGTCCCGTAGTTTTTTATGCATCAATAACATATATCCATTTGTGATAAATATTTATCTCGTTTTGTTTATATGTATAAATGACAAATATTTGGCCCATATTTTTTTTAATGTTTATTAATTATAAATATTTTTTCTATGTTTTTATTATATTTATCAATGATAAATGTTTATCTCGTGATTTGTTTAAAACATTTATCCGTGAAAACAATGTATCCCATATTTTTTTTTATGTATCAATGACAAATATCTGTCTTGTGTTTTATTTATTTTTATCGGTGACAAATATGTGTCATATACTTTGTATGTATCATAGACCTATATGCGTGTCGTATTTTTTTATGTATCAATATCATATGTTTGTTATGTATTTTTATGTTTATCAGTGATAAATATTTATAACATGTTATATATATATATATATATATATATATATATATATATATATATATATATATATATATAACTGTCATAAATATTTGGTCCGTGTTGTTTTTATATATCAATGACAAATATTTGACCTATATTTTTTTATATTTATCAATTATAAATAATTTTCCATGTTTTTTTTTAATATTTATCATGATAAATGTTTATCCCGTAATTTTTTAAAAATTTATCAGTGAAAATATGTATCCCCTACTTTTTTATGTATCAATGACAAATATTTGTCTAATGTTTTTTTTATGTTTATTAATGATAAATATTTCTCTTGTATTTTTTTATATTTATCAGTGACAAATATACGTCATGTATGTTCTATATATCAATAACTTATATGTATCCCGTATTTTTTTATATTTATCAGTGATAAATATTTATCTCATGTTTTTATGTATATATATGTGACAAATATTTGTTATGTGTTGTTTTTATATATCAATGATAAATATTTATCTTGTATTTTTATATTTATTGATTATAAATATGTTTCCCATGATTTTATAATATTTATCATTGAAAAAAATGTATCCTATATTTTATATGTCTCCCATATTTTTTAGCAATAAAAATTTATCTCGTGTTCTTTTTTATATTTATTAGTAACAAATACGTGTCTCGTATTTTTTACGTATCAATAATTTATATTTGTCTCATTGTTTTTTATACTTATTGATGACAAATATATGTCATGTTGTTTTTTTAAGTATCAATAAAAAAAATTTGTCTCGTTTTATATATTTGCCAAAAAGTTTTATGTATCAGTAACAAATATTTTTAACATGTTTTTTTTTATGTATCAATGACAAAACTTACTTTAGAATATTTTAATATTAACTTTTGTTTTTAAAATTTTAACACAAGAGTTCATGTTTGAGTTTTTTATGAAGGAATAAAAAAATGATATAAGGATGATGCAAGAGGGAAGATAAAATTTAAAATTTGAAATGGAGAAATGTAATAAAAAAGGAGGGAAATAGGGAGATAAAACAAATCATTCACTAGTTAATAGATATTATGATAGATAAAGAGATGTATTTGACTATTATATCCTTGATTTAGAATTGGTGTCAATAGATAAAATAAGGGTAGCATAATAAATTTAACTATATCTTTTTTCTATTCTTAAGGTAAAAACTATAAATTATAGCTTTAAGTTAGAATCAATTAATCTAGAGGCAAAATCAATTTTACTTTTTAAAAATCAATTTGGGTTTAATTTTTATGTATTGTCAGTGTAAAAAGTTTGACAAATTGTTGACACCTAATTTTGTCCGCTTTATTTAGACATTTTTATATATAAAAAATATAATATTATATATAAAAAAATGAGAAAAATATAATAAATACAAATAAAAATAAATAATTAGACTATAAACTTTATACAATAATGAGTTCTAAAACAAAAAAAAGGTACATAATCGAATAATAAGATATTGAAAGGAAATGGATTGATGACAATAAAAATTAGTATAATGGTGACCATTTGAATAAAAAAAAATGAAAACAAATTGATGAATAGTAATAAAAATCAGCATAATGGTGACCATTTGAATGAAAAGAAATCGAAAACAAATTGATGAATAGTAATAAAAATCAGCATAATGGTGACCATTTGAATGAAAAGAAACCGAAAATAAATTGATGATTAGTAATTGATAATCAATCCACAATTATTTCTTTGTCTTTTGTAACCTTCAACCTGAATGTCTATAAATAGTCTACACTATGAGTAGAAGAGCACGATGGAGACTAAAAAAAAACAGAGAGAATAAGAGGCAAAATTAGGGAGGAGTAGACAATTGAAACTTTGATAAAGTCAGTCTAGCAAAAACCAACTGAGCAGGTATCAATGTTTTTATCCTCCTCTTATTTTCTTTTTATTATTGCTTCAATTTAATAAAATAAAAACGCAATTTAGTTTTTCTAAGCTTTCATTTTTTTTTATCTATTTGTACATGTTCCTAAAATTGTTATGCAACACATAAACTAAAAAAAAATATAAATAATTTATGCTTATAAACCAATCACCAAATAAAACAAACTTCACCCAATTGTAAAATAACACAAAATTCATATTATGGTTTATCAAATAACCCAAAAAACCATAACAACAAACTAGACGAATAAATAATTTTTTTTCTTCTTTTTTTAGAATTAACAGTCGCCGCCGCCGGATGAAATTCATCCTCGCTCGCCGCGCCACATCACTTAGTGGCCTTTATGCCGTGACAGATCCGACAACGCGTAAGCAAATTCTTTAATAGGTTGATTCACTGTTGTGTCCATCTGTTTCGTGCATAAACCACCGCATTACCGTTATTTTCTATAAAAAAAAATCAATTGTTCTTTATTTAAAAAACCAAAAAAATTAAAATATACAATTTATGAACAGACATCTCACATTTTTTGTTATTATTATTATTGTTATTATTATTATTATCATTATTATCATTATTACATTTTTACTTCTAGATAAATATATAATAATAACTATAATAAAACAATAGTCAAATAGAATAATAATAAAATTGGATAACACATAAATATTTTCTACCTAAGAACTACGTATATTTTGATTTCCCTATTACACCTAGGGATACGTAGGAGCAAGATTTTTTCTTTGTCAAACCAAATTATAAAAAAAATATTTTTCTTTCTTTTATTAATGTAAATAATTTATTTTCCTTTTTATTATTCTTTTAGGGGGTAAAATAAATAATTAAGTAAATAAATAATTTGTATACAATTAATCATAGGGTAACCGTTTTAACGGACGATGTAAGGTAATATTATTTTCTCTACTCGTAATGGACTCATGAATCCATTTTTTTGGTTCAAAAACTTTATTTTAGGTTTTATCTAATTTTTCTTTTTTTTTTTAAAAAAATAAAATAAAATTGGTGGCGACTCATTTTTTACAGACAAACCGGACGCGACACAAATGATGACTATGTTGAGACAAAATCTCTCAAATATTTTAATGATAACAAAATTATTTCAAAGATTATGATTATGTTTGTTATCTAACATGTGCTCTTGAGTGAATTAATATTAGAAAACGGGTTACTATTCAAAAGGAAAAATCTGAGTCAATCCAACAAGTTTTTCAAACTGGAGGATGGACTAGAGGATGAACCAACTATTAGGCAAAATATTCAGAATCACGATAACATTGATTTCTTGTCATATGAAAAGTCAAATCAGTGTTAAAGTTTGAAAGAAAAACAAAGTCAACTGAAGAAAAAGAAAGGCAGAGGATGAACATAGAAAAATGAAATATAGGAAAATGGAACTCTAGCTATCTTCATAGGCTTTATGATGAAAATGGTTCTACCTTTTCAACTACACATAAAGGTTATACTAAACAAAAGCCCAAAATAGAATCTGACATGCCTTGGAGAACGAAAAAGCAAAAGGACAACTAAGACACGAACTTCTAGGAGGTTTGAACCTGCCATACGAGGATGGACTGAATTCCCATCCTCCTGCGCTCAAACAAGACAAAAGACAGCTGGATGACATTTCTGTAATTCAGATTACTGACCTTGACTTTTTGATTAAAGTGCCCAACGGACTTGAAGCTTGAAAACACATGGATAGACTATCTTACAACTCTATAAAAGGATTGGTGCTCTTCTTCATTCAATACACAACAACAAAGCATACAAAGAAAAAGTCTAAGAGCTATCAAGTGCTTTCTCATCCTCTCTTTATACTTTCTATTGTCCTACACTAGATCTTTGAAACATCTTTTTAGAAAGTGTTAGTAAAGAGATACATCACAAACATCATCAAACAATATTGTAATTTCTAAGTAAGTTACACTTAGAAATAGTTGAAATCCGTGAGAAGATATTGTAGGCTTGGTGAGGCTCTAGAACACACAAGTTGTAACTAACCTCTGTGAGAGGTTGATCGTTTTCTTAGTGAAATCTCACAAGTGTGTGAGGACTGGACGTAGCCCTTATTGGGTGAACCAGTATAAAGTTGTGTGTGTCATTTTCTAACCTCTCTCTCTCTCTCTCTCTATCTTTTAGTAATTTGTTCATACTCATAGTTTTGAATTTCCAACCTCTGATTTTCATCCTCTCGAAGAGGATAAAGCTTTGAAACTCAAAAGAAATTTTTAAACAACAAATATCTCTATTTAACCCCCCCTTCTAGTGATATTCTAGTTACTTCAGACTAATCATGTGAGTGACTTTACAAATAGTTATAACAAAAGTCAAATATTATTAATGATTTAACAGTTGTGATTGATTGACAGCATAAATTTCTTTACACCGATAGTATATATAAATAAAATTTGATCAATTTTGCACCTCTATAATCAATTTTAGCTTATGTAAAAGGGAAACCAAACATAACTTTTAGAGTTCGCAACAGTTCTAGTAACCGAATTTCTTATATTAAATCTCTCATTAATTATAGGGTTAAATATATTTTTAGTCTCTCTAAATATGCCAATGTTCATTTTTAGTCATTCTAAATTTTCATCTTAAGTCCTTTTAAATTTTCTGTTACCAATTACTGTCTCTGTTTTTTCTACAAAAGTTTACATCGCATGTTATAAGTGACATTTTTTATGACATATCATTAATAAGACTTTAAAATATCATTAGTTTAATAATTTTATTATTTAATCTTGAATCTTTATTAATTTATCTGTAAACAATTAAAGATTAAATTATTAAGTTAAAGATTAAATTGTTAAGTTAAAGATTAAATAGTTAAGTTATTAAATTAATGATATTTTAAAGTCTTAACAATTACATGTCATCAAAAAAATCAATTAGAACATGTGATGTGAACTTTTGTAAAAAAATAGGGACTACGAAAATTTAGAAGAACCAAAGTTCGAAAGAATTTTTTAGAGAGACTAAAAACAAAAATTGGTATATTTAGAGGGACTAAAAACATATTTAACTCTTAATTATAAGCCCATTTGAAATAGCTAGTTTATCTGATTTCAGCCGATCTCAGTTCTACTAGTACTTGATTCCTAGCTTAACTGACAAACGTTGAAATTGTTAGGTTGAATATCATATATTGGATTCGAACCTAGAATTTCACAGTTGTATTTGCGAGTTTCTAATAGTATTTATTATTTTGTCTACAGACAAAAAAAAAATCATTGTATTCTCTAAATTGCCCTTAAAAAAATTTGTTCCATAAAAATAAAACGAGTTATTGAAAAATATATTTTACATTAATTAAATTAATTAAAAGGGTATTATAAAAATTATTACTTAAAATATAGTAAAGTTAATCAAATATTGCTTATATTTAATACCACTATTTAAGACCACTAAAGGTAAGCATTCTTAAAGCTCATGACATCATATTAGATTGTCCTTAACGGTTAACTTAATAATAGAAACCAACTTAATAATAGAAACCGCTTCAAGCCCTAACGAATAGGTTGAGGAATTACCATTCCTTATCATGAATAAAATCATTCACTTTAGCCTTCATGTGACAATGTAAGTTAGAAGGAACAAATAACATGTCCACCAAAGGATGATCAAGCCATATATCTGTCCAAAAATTATTCATATTATCTTCCCTGATTTTCAGATATCATTCTCTTGCACAATGGTGTATTTATACTACTACAAATGGAAGAGGCAATATGATAAGAAATAAAACCCTTTGGATATAAGAATCCTTGCTTTAAGAAGAACAACCCAATGATTTTGAGAAGTAAACATTTCTCAACAAAGTTTAACATTGGTTGCTTCATTCACATCTGTAAGACCCTTAATTTTAAATATTAATTTTGGAATTATGGTCAAGGGCATTTTGAGAATTTTGTAAATATTTAATATATGTATGTCTTGAGTGAATATATATATAAATATTTATTTTGAAGTATGAATTAAAATTATTGGATAAAGAAGTAAATTAATTTAATTTCAAGTAATTAAATTAATTGGACAATTAAGTAAGGATTAAGTGGCTAATTGCAAGATAATTAAAGAGCTGGAAAATCAGACAAGTGGCAAGTGAGGTGGCTCCTTCAGAGCCTATAAATAGGAGTGAGAAGGATGGTAATTTCAAAACACCATTCCTTCCACTATACTGCCCATATTGCATGTACCAACTCCATCACTCTCCCATTTTCTGTCTCTATTTTCTGCTTTCTGCCTTTCCCGAACTGAAATTGTAGAGAGGGAAATCCTTCAAACACCATTAACTGAAATTCCAGCCATCAAACCTGAAAACCCCCAGTGGTAAAGTTAATCCCCACTTCAATACGAAGAGAAAGAACCCAGTTTTGCAGCAGCAAACTCAGGGAACCGCTTCACCGTTTTTGGGACGCAGAGAAGGGAACGCAGCAGGAATCAGAGGAAATAGCAAAGCACGCTACAAGGGTAAGAGCACCTTCCATCTTTTAGCTGCATTAGGGCCATAAAGTGTGCTGTTTCAGTTCTGTTTTCAAAAGAAAAACTGTTTTCGAAAAATGACATTTTGAAAGCAAATGCATTTTTGTTGATATGTGATTATCCTGATGGTTGTTGCTGGCTGTCTTCTGATAAAACATTGCTGTTTTACTTATGGGTGAAAGCTGGAAAATGTGTGCATGTTATTCTAATGATGACTAAAATGCATGTCTTAAAACTGTTTTGAAAATAGCATTAAAATGCAAAATGCATTCTGTTGGTGCTTGGTGTTCTGTGATGTTTGTTTATCATTCTGTTGTGTTTTGAGAAAACTAAAAAGATGCATGTTTGCTCTGGTGTTTTGGGAAAACTAAATGCATGCATGTTTGCTCTGGTGTTTGAGAACTCTGAGATGTTGCATGTTTGTTTCTGTTGAGTGTGAACACTGAAATGCTGCATGTTGTTCTGATGAGTGAGAAAACTGAAGTGTTACATGATGTGTTGATGGTTTAAAAAGCTGGACAATTCTGATTCTGTTTTGTTTTGGATAATTCTGATGATATGAATGATTCTGCTTCTGGATGTCTTGTGTGC
This sequence comes from Cicer cuneatum, assembly GCA_037974295.1. NCBI lineage: Eukaryota > Viridiplantae > Streptophyta > Magnoliopsida > Fabales > Fabaceae > Cicer > Cicer cuneatum. The sequence goes on from JBBPBO010000001.1 coordinate 18,621,282, forward strand.
CTCTGATGATAATGATGATTCTGCTTCTGGTTGTTCTGAGTGATCTTGATGATATTGTTGATTCTGATTCTGGTTGTTTTGTGTGATACTGGTGGTGTTGATGGTTTTTAAAGAAAAAGGGATTTTAAATGAGGAAAGGTTTTCTTGAACAAGTGCAGAATCTGTTTGTTGGTTGACTGTTGTTTTAAAAGAATCAGTTTTGAAAAGGGTTGAATTTTCACTGGTTTTCGAAGGTGTATTCGACTACAACATGTGTGTATTCGAATACAATCTTCCAGGTTTCTGTTTTATTTAAAGTTTTCAACCTGTATTCGAATACAGAGGAAATAGTTTTGCTTCTGTATTCGCATCTGTATTCGACTACGACCATGTCGTATTCGAATACATAAGTGAAATTTTAACACTGTGTTCGCATCTGTAGTCGACTACAGACATGCTGTAGTCGAATACAGATTCGAGTTTTTCCAGAAACTCAGTTTTTAGCTTCTGTATTCGAATACAAGGAAGCTGTATTCGAATACAGATTTGTGTTTTCCAGAAGAACAAGTTTTAATCACTGTCATGAGGGTTTTGAAGTGTTGAGAAGCTCTGAGATGGTTTAAATGATTTGAAAAGAAGTCTGTGAAATGGTTTTAAAGAGGAGAGAAGGATGTTCGAAAATCTTTAAGTGACAATGGGATAAAAGGCTGAATTTTTCAAAGGTTGAACTCCTGTATTCGACTACAGTCATGCTGTATTCGAATACAGAATGTTAAATTGCAATTTCCTGCTTCTGTATTCGAATACAGGGGGGTCTGTATTCGAATACAGATTCGAGTTTTCAGAAAATTTCCAGTTTTAAGAGTGTTTTGAGAACCCTGAGTGTCTGGGGAATACTGGGAATGTTGTGGTGAGTTAAAATGGAACTTTTGATGAGATTTTGAAGTAGTGGTGATGAAGTTTTAAAAACTTTACTGATGAAATGAAAGGGGTTGATTTATGCACTGAAATCTGCCTCTGTATTCGAATACCAGAGGGCTGTATTCGAATACAGAGTGTGAATCTGCACTGTTTTTGGCTTCTGTATTCGAATACAGAAGAGCTGTATTCGAATACAGATTCATAAATCTCAGAAAAATCGCAGTTTTAATTCTGTGTCTGAATTTTTGAGAGGTTGGGAAAACATTTCAAAGTGTGAATGATTAATTCACTGTTAATTCATGATTGTGATATTGTTATTTATGACTGTGCTGAAATATTTAAATATGATTGAGAGGCATGAATTTCTGTTTTGCATTCTGTTTATAGAGAAATGAAACACTGCATATTCATGCATTGCATAGTCAAGTGGTACCCGCGATGGGCCACAGAGTAATGCGCAACCACGTGCTGATCTATTGAGCGATTGCACGAGTGCTGGACTGTTGAGCGTCTGCACTAAGTACTGATCTGTTGAGCGATTGTACTTTGGTATATAAGTGCTGGACTGTTGAGCGTATGCACTGGTACTGGACTGTTGAGCGTCTGTACCCTGAAATGCGCAACCCCGTGCTGATCTGTTGAGCGATTGCATGAGTGCTGGACTGTTGAGCGTCTGCACTAGGTACTGATCTGTTGAGCGATTGTACCTTGGGTGATGTCAAACGTGTTGGTCTGTTGAGCGACTGCACGATGTGCTGGACTGTTGAGCGTCTGCACTGGTGCTGATCTGTTGAGCGATTGCACCCTGGTCATGAGGGCCGTTGAGATGTGCTGGTATGTCGAGCGACTGCACCTTGGTGATTCCAAGAAAATTATGCATGAGCATATATGCATTACATTGTGGGATTTGACCGTTGTGTCATGATTGTTTATATGATGAATGTTGGAAATTAATGCGTGTGAGTGCTGTTCAAAATCTGAAATTTCTGAATTTATGTTTGTGTTTTATTGACGTGTTGGCTGTACTTACCGCATATTCATAATCATTAACTACTGTTTTGAAAAGGCATGAAAGTCATAAATTTCCAAATGAGCATTATTATTTTCCTCATCATCATAAATTATACCATGATTAGATGTTGTTGTGCAATACATGCTATGTGAATATTTGTTATTTTCGGTTGGTGACCCCCTTGCTATTATATTGTGGACTTTGGGCTTTGCCCTCAGATATTACCCGAACCCGTCCTATCGACGGATACACTAACGACGGAAACGTCGTTAGTTTTCCCTGATCTTTACGTACGGAGTATCCGTGGACGACGCAGAGGGGCGGACAACTGGCTGAATAAGAGACTTGTAGGGGATACGGTGGAGACCGTGCTACTGTAGCTTAGTGCATGATCAGTCTAGACTTTTGTATAGGGTTTTGAAATTGGGAAATGTAATTTTATTTTGGGAATTAATGTATTACTTTTTCCGCTGTATTTTCCGCACTCTGACATTGTGAACATTTTAAAAATGCCTTATTGGTTATTATTAAATTTCCCGAAATTGAGTACTTATTGATGTACAGAAACTTTATTTTAATTCCTTTCGAAATAAATCTGGGAAATCATTTTTAATTATTTAAAAAAAAAAAAATGCACCCGCGCTGTGTTTTAAACTCGGGGTGTTACAATTGTGGTATCAGAGCATTTGGTTAACTTTTGGGTTTAAGCTCTGATTAAAGTGGTTGTTTTGAGTCATTAGCTGATCATGCATAAGAAGGAAGTAGTTAAAGTTTCAAGTCTTGTGAGAGTTGTGGTGTGACTGAAGTAATGATGGTTTTGTAGGAAACAATGCCGCCAAGAAGAGACGACACCGCAAGGACGAATGTCAGCCGGGAAGATCTGATGGCTGAAGCAATGAACAATATGGCTGCGTCTGTTGCTGCCCAGACGGCTGCCAAGACTCAACGCGACTTAGAGAAGAGGGAGCGAGAGATTCGCGCTGCTGAGTCTAGAGGGCTTGAGGATTTTCGCCGTCATAACCCTCCCAAGTTTACTGGTGATGAGGGTGCAGAAAGGGCGGATCAGTGGATCCAAGAAATGGAAAAGATATTTGAGATAATTAACTGCCGGGTAGTAGTGCAAGTCAACTATGCCACGTACCTGCTGGTAGGGGACGCGGAGTACTGGTGGAGGAGTACGAGATCACTGATGGCATCTGCTCAAGAGGAAGTGACCTGGGAGTCATTCAAAAAGAAGTTTCTAGACAAGTACTTCCCTATGAGTACGAGGACCAAGTTGGGGGATGACTTTTTAAAATTGTACCAGGGAAGTATGACAGTGGGAGAATACGCCGCTAAATTTGAGTCGCTATCCAGACACTTCAGATTCTTCCGAGAAGAAGTTGATGAACAGTTCATGTGTCATCGCTTCCAGAATGGATTGAGGTACGAGATCCAAGAATCGGTCCTAGCCTTGGGAATACAACGTTTCCAAGTGCTAGTGGAGAAATGTAGAGAGGTGGAAGAGATGAAGAATAAGAGGACCAACAGAGGTGGTCACTTTAACTCAGGAGGACCTAGTCGGATGAATAACCAGAACAACAAAGGGAAGCAAGTGGCCAAGCCGTATAACCGGCCACAGAACAACAGGAGGGGCCAGAATTGGCCGGGGAATCAGACTTTTGGAAGGCAATTGGGACAAGGAGTCCGGTGTTATCGATGTGGGAAGGAAGGACATATCGCAACTGCTTGTACTGCAAGGGATTTGATGTGTTTCAATTGTCGGAAGCCAGGACATGTGGCGAGGGATTGCTGGGTTCCGAAGGTGGAGCCAACTGTGAACGCGACTAGGGCTACCCGTCCTACTGCTAGAGGCCGCGTCTACCACATGGGTGCTGAAGCTGGAGGACAAGCTGGGGGTGTCTATGGAGAACTCCAAATTGTCACTAATTAAAGGTTGAAGTATGTGAGAAATGAGACCAAAATAAAATAGTTGACTAACATAGATTAATGAACTAACCTGACATGACACTATATCACAAAAATGTTATTGCAAAACTAGAATACGAGACAGAGTTTCATCATAAATCACCATAGCATCATCAACATATAAAACATAATAGAAAACAAAAAAACCTTTGGGACCCAAATCAACGACAAATGATCATCCGCGTCCAATTTATAAAATCCTTTTATTGAGCATTTCCTTGGCCAAACAAAAAGAGAGGAGAAAATAGAAGATCATTTTGCTGAATTGCGTTTTTGCAAGCAATGTAACCATGTTACAATTAACAAATATGGAGAGTTTTGCCGAAATAGAATCCTCTTACAAGATTTATCAAATGTGTGCAAAACCTTAAGAAGAAAATTCCAATGGATACTCTCAAAAGCATTTTTTATCTATTTTTTTTCATATTCAAACATAAAAAATAAGAAAGTGACACAAATTTGAAATTCAAAACTCAATAATAAAATTTAAATAAAAACTGTTTCTCATATATTTCTTCTACTAAATATAATCTCACGTTGAATATTAAATACAAATACCTCATTCAACAAATATATAAAGTTTTACAAAATTCTAGATCTTTGTGGAGACTATGTTGGTCAAAAATTAATTTTTTTACCATAAAAAACTGATCTATTTTTTTTTTTAAATTCAAAATGTATAACCGAAAACCACCGGGAATGCTGACGTTTTTTTTTTCAAAAGAAGGAAAACGCGAGTGTGGAGTGTAAAAATCTACTGTGGCGCCTTTCTCTCTCACTCACTCCGGTGACGTTGAAAACCCTAATGGACGACACTAAAAGATTATACCGCACACTCTCCACCGCAATAACCACCACCACCACCGCTGAAGATTCGATTTTAAAAGACACTACCACTCTCTGCGAAACCCTCTTCAATCAACTCAACGCCAAGTTCCTTGAATTCTTCACCGCTCTACCTCAGCGCGATCACGAAGCTGATACATGCTCTCTTCCGCATCTACATTCACAGTTGTGGACTCTTGTTGAAGATCTTTCTCTCATTCTTCGTGGCTCTCTCGTTGTTCTAACGCTTCCCTACTCCGACCCGAAGTTCCTCCTCAACAAGTGCTGCTTCATTCTTCGCATCCTCAAGTCGTTCCTCACCGTAGATGTCACTCAACTCCATGGAACCACCGTGTTGCGATTTCGAAACTTTGTTTCTGATGTTCACATGGACCTTTCGGATTCTTTCCGTCCTTTTCTGTGTGCTGTGCTTGAGGTAGGTTTAGTATCTCTTTTGTTTTTGTTGTGATGATGGTGATTATTTTGTGTTTTTTAGCTTTTTGCTTCAATTATTTTTAAGGTTTATTATTTGCACAAATTTAGTATGTAATTAGGATTTATGTTTCTTTTAGTAGAACATTACAACAACATACGAGACTGACACTTACAGGAAGACATCAATAATAATTTAGGAATATGAAAGTGATTAAATGCAATTTAACCTACACATGTTGAACACCCTGACACACCTTTAATCTGAAGCGTTGGTGCTATGTACTAATTATCTAGAAGTCTATTAGTTTTTGGAACTAGAATGAATTGGAGAGATATTGGGAAATGTAAGAAAAGAAGAAGTTAGTTTTGTTTCACATGCTCTTGAGTTTTTTTTCTAAGTTTCAGTTTGAGTGGACATCTATTTGATACTAGTATTAATGATTGTTACAGCTTACCTAAAAAATAATTTTTATTATCTGATATTCTGCGATTTGTTAGTATGCCTAGTTTTATGCATTTTGTAGGATTTACTATGTAAACATGTGTATAAAATTCTTACTGGAGTTGAAATCATTCATCTAAAATCGAAAATGTTGTTCAAGGTATTTGCAGATGAATTTTTAAGACATCGATCATTGAGAAGATATCTTATGACTGCTGATTCAGCATCTTCCAACGGTGAAAAGATTTTTGTGTGCCAATTCAGCCATGGCGATATTGTCTGTGTCCTGGAGGTGATATCTGCACATTTTATCATGTCGCTTTCTAATGAGAAAGCAATTGAGAATTTCATCATCAGATTATGTTTACATTGTGACAAAGATTTTAGATTTCCTGAACTTGGACTTGCACCTGCCATGGCGTTGCTGCTTGACCCTGTTCTGCATTCTGCACCGAAGATGTTCCAGGCATATGTAATTTCATTGGTTTCTGAAGTCATTGGTTCTGGCTTATCTTCAGAGAATTTGGCTTCAGATATGGGCTTCTACTTAATGGCATTTCAGAAATCTGTCATCTTGTACTCTATGCACGTGTCTAACTTGCAAATGGATAATTTTTACATCAAATCGAATTGTGCCTATAATGGACACCTGTTTGAGAGAGGTCATCCAACTTTTGAATCTTATTTCCAGGAAGGGACAAGTACCAGATTAAATCAAGTTGTATCAGAATCAAAGAATTCGTTGGACTCTTATCAATATAAAATGTCATCCAAAACAAAAGCCTGTCTTTTGGAAGAGTGCATTGGCTATATGAATGGGAGGAAGAACATATATGCTGATTCATGTCGGGATAAGGCTGTCTCAATCTTAGATTACATAATCCATCAAACTTGCTTTCAAGTTGCAGCTGAAGATGTTATAAAACAAAATACTAGTGCCGTCGATATTTCTTTTATTGCATCCATATTGAAGTTAATGAGTGTTTCGCTGCTCCAAGCAATTAAGTGTCTAAGTAACAGTGGAGATCCAGGTTGTCTGAAAACCATGGGAAGTTCCTCTGTGCGTGATAAATATGATTTCTTGATCAGCATCATCAACCTTTTTCAACAATTTAAATGCTGTTTACCCATTCAGACTTCGATGAACAATATGTTGAATAGTCAGCAATCAAATTACACAATCTCAAAGTCAATGCTTGTGTACTTTTCAGGCTTGCTATCTTTAAGCGTTTACAATGGATTTCATGTGTTAGCAAAGGGGTGTATATCTGTAATTATGGCATTGATGTTTATGTTTATTTTTGAAGACGGAGACTTGGTTTCTTTAGGGTCATTCAGGGGTCTGCCATTGCAACCCTGCTCATATGAAATTTCGTCAAATAAGAATGGAGAGGTCAATTGTATCTTCAATTCTCTTGCACTTCTTAAATTAAATTTTGCTTGTATTTCATGTCTAAATCATCAGTACAATGCTGCAGGAGGTTGGAAATAAACAAAGTATCTGTAAAGTTGCAGCAGAGTTTCATAGAATTCGAACACGTATTTTAAGGTATGCATTGTGTTTAATTCTCCGTGGTCTTTACATGTGCTGTCTTTGAGTGAGTGACACATTCTTGATTTTCTATTTAAATGTTCTCAATTCTCTCCGGCCCTTCACCAGCCACTTGGGCCTGCTTGAGTGGTACTCGTAAGGGAATGCACTGGTCAGGTTTGAATTATTTTTATTTTTAAAAATTTGCTTATGTTTCTATGAAGTTATGAGATATTTAGAAATCCGAAATGTTACTCTTTATTGGATTAAATTATATCATATTCACTTTTCTTGGAACTCGTGGTATGTTTAAATCTTGAAAATACTTGCATTGACACATTTACAATTACTCCATGCCCTTGGCCCCTTATTGATTACCACTGCTGGAAGAAAGGAACTTGCTTGCTTCTTATATCCTTCTCATTGTGTTTAACAAGGGGCTTGAATGTTGAATTTTCTGTTTAGAAATATAGTAATTCTATATGTGTAATCTTTTTCTATTTTTCATTCTGATGTTTTTTGGTATTTGTTTTTTGTGAGTTTGGCTTTTTCTCTTTTTATTTAGAATATTTGCAGTGCAACATGCCTTTCTTCTGTACACACTAAAGCTTTAGACATTCTCTGGCTTTTGATCCAAGAACTCTCTCCCCATACTAATATGTTTAACCAAAAAGTAACTTGGGTATTTTTGTCCAATGAAAAACATTTTCTTTCTTATCACTTTTTACCTTTCTTTCTCCTCTCTTTGTCACCTCTTTCCCTTACTCCAAACAATACAACAAATCTATTATATTTGTCACCTCTTTTGTACTTCTTACTTTCTGCTCAACTAAACAAAGCCTCAATGTTCCTATCGCATTGAATACTGCTCTTTTCAAAAAAAAGATTTCCTCTCTTGACTCCTTAACCTTAGGGTACTGGCTACCAGTTAGCACGATCCAAATTGGTAATAAAGTAGACTAAAGTGTTTTGTAAATTGAAGTCTCATAAAGTTGTTCAATGTTCAATTTTAATGCCATTATTCTATTATGCTATCGTGTGGTCTGAACCATCTTATCTTTTTCAGAACGGATTCCATCACCCCTTGTAACTCAGTAGAGGATGGATCAGAGGAGATCTGTAATGGGGAAATGTTTCTTGATTGCATATTACCCAAAAAAGTATCTGATTATGCTGAACTTGCGGACTTCCTTGAGTGTACGAAGGGTAAAGATTATTCCAGCTGGTTGAATAACCGCCAAAAATACAGAAAATGGAAGCATCAGAGAATAATAGATTCAAGGAAGATTAAGAAGGAAAAAGTGTGGAAGTCTTTGATGACTTGGAAAATTTGCAAGTCTGATTCTTTGAAGCATCAGAAAATTCATAAGCGTTTGAAGCGTAGGTGATATATAATGGGTCTGATTCTCAATGTGTCCCATGTATGTATAGATTTTTAACACATAAGCATATGGTTCAAATATTTATACTTTATGGCCAGGTAGAATGTAGATTCGATTTGAAAGGAACATATTTTCCTTTTTGGTACAGAAGTCCAGTACATAACACTAATTATTCCACTGTATATATATGAGAAGAGTCGTGGAGGACAAGAGATTACATTAACATTTTAAGTCAATTTTGCATGTAAATTTATAAATTTTGCATGTAAATTTATAAATTTTGAAGAGAAATCGGCCGCATATATTTCAAATAAACAACTATACATGTTTGTGCTGTTCCTGTTGCTGTAAGTTTGGGATGAGTCGTGGTCAGCTACATGAGCTCAATTTCTCTTAATCATTTTTGAACAGGTGATAGATTTGTTGAAAATATAATTTTTTTACAAATTATAATGAAATAAATTTTGGGGAGTCGAGTTTGATATCACTTGTTGGGGAGTATGGGGGAGCGCAGGAGCATCAACAAACCAAATGTTTCAGGACTATAAGAGTATTTGATACATTTAAATCCAAAACTTTAAAACATTTGCTATGTGATTAAATCCAAAACTTTAAAACATTTGCTATGTGAATCATTTCTCTTATATATTTAATATTTCTTTTATTTTTAGTTGACGTGCGACTTTCTAATCACTTAATTTCAATAGTAATTTCAATGTTAAAAGAGAATGAGGTTATGTTAGCCTAATCAAGTGACCCACATTTTCTTGGCATAATGAAGCGACCTACATTAAAGGTTGTTATGTTTTACAATTGCAGAAAAGTTTTACACAGATGTCAAATTTTAATCAATCATATTAGTGACTTTATAGATAATTATGATAAATGTCAAATATTATTAATGATATAACGGTTGTAATTGATTGATAGTGTAAATTTTTTTTACACTCACAATGTAAAGATTTTTTATATTATTAATTAATCATAATTGTTAGATCATTAGTGTCCACTTATCGGCGATATTAGTTAATTGAATTGTATCTTTGGGTGAATGTAAAAGGAATTATATTTGTTTGCAAGTTATTTGCGTTCGAGGCACCAGTAAACCGTTTTGGCCATCAATGAAACATTTGCCAATGTGATTTTTAGAGTGAGGTTCAATTAAATTTAGTATTTTGTTTCTTCTCTTTACTTTCTCACTTTCAAGTCTCGTCGCCTCCCTGGTGCTACCCACCCCAAAATAGGTCTAACTTGGTAGAGTGCATAATAAAATATATAAATTCATTAATTTAATTAATCTAATGGTTAATTTAAGTTGTACTTAAAATGAGTTTAATTGAACTCTCACTCTATAAGTCACTATTTTAAAAAGTTTAGTTATAATATATATATATATATATATATTTTTTTTTTTTTAATTTTGTAATCTTTCGTTACATAGAGTAAACCCACTTTGTTAACATATTTTTTTTTATATCAAATCCTAAGATTTCAAAGGAAAAGCAGTTTTAACATTATATTTCTAAAATAATTTTTATGGGAACTTATTTGAAAATAGTAGAAATTATTTTGAAATCATTTGTTATGAAATTAAAAAAAATAATTTTGACATTCAATAATTTAAATAATTATTATTAGAGATTTTAGAATAGTAAAAACCACATTTAAAAAAAATGATATCTCTTAAAAAATATTTATTATGAGAAGTTATTCAAAATAACTTATCATTTTAAACATTTTTTTTTTGAAATTTCATTATCTAAAAAAATGCAGTAGCAAAAAATGAAATATTTAAAATAATTATTTATTATAAGATATTTAAATCAATTTTTTATTTAATATTTTATTTTCAAAATTCTCTTTTAAAAAAACTATAAAAAAACAAAAAACTATAAAAATCATTTTGATAAAAACCAAATCAAAGGAGTCCTAAATTTAACTAATATTTTTAATAAGCTATGAAAGAGAGTTGGGAGGCACACGGAGTATATAGTTAGAGGTCTTGGAATGTAAAACATGGTATAGAAAGGTTTTCTCTAAATAATTTACTTACAATTTTTGTCACCAAAATTTACTTACATAAATGTATAAAATATTTTTCCACCATCACTATTTAATTTTTATATATTAAATTGTTGCACTAAAGCAATTTATTCCCTCCAAAAATTTCCTCGTGTTACTGCCCAAATCACACATATTGCACTTTTAAAAAATTTGCGACCCTCCTCCACATATTGTTGTTGTGCATTGCACTTTTCAAATTTGCAACCGCCCCCTCCACATGCTAACATCTTTAGTATCTAATCTGCTTAATAATCCTGCTTAATTGCAATTAAGTCCATCCAAGCTTTTCAGCTTTTTCTATCGATTGTTAGACACTAATAAACTAGTTTATAAGTTTGTTAGATAAAAGATGTGTGTTTGACAAATTAGATTTTCTTATCAGTTTATAGCTTATTCTGAGACGTTATAGTTTATATTTTTTTTATATTTTCTTTCATTTATAATCTTATTATTTTATTTTTATTATTTTTTATCCTTATGTAATACAAAATAACTACTACTTTCATTTACCACTATCTCACCTACTAGTTTAGAGTTTCACGTATATCTTTTTATATGAACTTACTCAGTTTCTTTAATTCATTGCCAAAATAACTAAACATAAATAAATTTTCATGTTATTCATCTTACAATAAATTGATTAAGGTATTGATTGTCATATTTATTATTATTTCTTCGTCTTCTAATTTATCAGTGCAATAAAGTTAAATTTATTTTTTATGTTAAATTGTAAACAAAAATGAATTGCATTGTTTTTACAATTACTATTTATACATATGGAGTTGACTAAACTTTTAGATAACTCTTTAAATTTATATTTGTATTGTAATATAAAAAGTAAATGATGTAAAAAAAATGTAAATAAATGCATGGTTTTGGATTTTTCTTCATAACTTTGTTGCATATTTTTTTATTTCCACCACAAAATTTGAGAAAAATATAATTATGTCATTTTATGCTGTTAAATGTTAAATTTATGAAACACTTTAGGTTGAAATTAGTTTTTCAACTATAAATTATCATCACCTAACATTTCAACTATTAGTTAATTTTTCAACTATCAACTAACTTATAGTTTAATTTTACTAAATAAAGAGAATTTTTCATTTATTTTTTTTAACACATCTTTATATATTAAATTTGCTGCCACACTGAAGCAAATTATTTCCTCCAGAAAACTTCCTCATATTACCACTCAATCATCAATCGGACTTTCGACCTTCTTGATAATGGTTTGCATTGCACTTTTTAAAAAATATTAATTTTTTTTTATTATCAATAAAAAATATTAATTTAACATATAGTCTATCTAGTGATAAATCTTGACTCTTGACAAGTTCCATTGATGGATCAATACAAAATAGAATATATATATATATATATATATATAAAACATTTTCAATTAATCTCATATATTTTATTTTGGTGTAGTGGTAATTCTAATTTTTAAATGTGTTACCGCAAAAATAAGGTTTATAAAAATTTTCGTCATCACTTAGCCACTCCATAATTTGAAATAATTAGCAAGATATTCGTTATATATATCATATATTTTAGATAAATATTATTGTAAGTATATCTATTTTTACCAAAAAATAAAATTTAGGGGTGGTTGTGGCCTCGCCCCACTTTTAAGATGATCCGCCTTTGAGTCTTTCCTCACTCACTCTTTAGCTAGAATTTTTAGAGAGATTCACGTTGAGGCAAAATCTCACAATTAAATTGTTCTAATGATAATAATTTTTAATTAAATATAATTAATTTTATTTTATTAAGTGATATAATATATGTTCTTTAGTGTATTAATCATTAGACATTTAATGAAGTTTAGACAAACATTTGAAACATACACATAACCAGAATGTTCGTCGTCTTTTAAATTAAAAGCGTTTATCATCAGTCTCATTAATGAAAGATTAGAGAATATTCATTATGATAGAAGTGAAAAAAATGAATAATGCATTTATTGATTATGCAAAAGAAACAAATGTCATAGTATAAGGGAACATTCTCTCAAGTGTCATAAGAACAAAGAATCTCATGAAATGGACACGTCGACATTGTTTACATCTGCAAAGACAAAAATACACTTTGTGCAAATCTCATATGCATGCATGTTCATGAAAAATATTCAATGTTGAGAACAATATTGTGCAAAGTTCATTCATCTCACTTTACAACTCATTGCAAATTGTCACAAGCCGTCAAAAGAATGATCAAGTATCTCTATCATCTTCATATAAAAAAGGATGTAGAAGACATATTCATACACATGGGAATGTCTTCATAACGAAGATGATTCTTAATATTTTCAAATAAGTGAGTGTTTATAATAAATTTAAGTTCCAATCTCCAAGACTCATATTCCTATTTCTTAAACGCAATGCTATCAAAATTTACTTACAGAAGTGCATAAAATATTTTTCCACCATCACTACTTAATTTTTTGATGTAGGAAGGTTCACGGCCAGAATCGAGGAAGAAACGGCTTTGCGGACAAACGCAGTAGAAAATGCGGAAAACGATCGTCCGGTGTCAGATTGTCTATTATTATACCTTTCCAGAAAGAGAATTGCACCACGAACACAACTCATGGCTTTGTCATGATGTATGGGCTCCATAACCGTTTTGAGCTCGTCTTGGGCCTCAAAACAACCATTTTAGTTTTTCCCGTAATTTCGGGCTTTTCTGTTTTACAGCCGTTTTAGCTTTTCCTTTAGTTTCGGGCTTTTTTGTTTTACCTAATTTTCGTACTAGGGTTTCTATTATCTATTTAAAGACTTTCTATGTTGTAACAAAAGGTATCTTTTAATAAAATAATTATTTTTGAGAGTTTTTCTCTTCTCTAGTGGATTTCAGAACTTATTCTTTTGTTAGGATTAGCGCTTGCTAACCCTTTGCGATTTCCGAATGCGTCAGGTGGTATCAGAGCCTGGTTTTCTCCTGTTTCTTTTCGTAGCTTGAATAGTCATGGGAGATCAACCAGTCACAAGAGCAGACATCGAGGGTATCACTACGGCTTTTACCGCGGCCCTTACTGCTTTGACTACGTAGATGACGACTCAGATGGCGGCTTTGACGGTTCAAGTGAATGCCGTCAATAATAGGAGGGACAAAGGAAGGAGAGACGAACCACCCAGGCGTCCACATGGAGGCTTGCAGGCTTGTGTTGAATCGGACTCTAGTTCCGAAGAAGAGATCCAGAAGGAGAATCAGGGTTTCGATAATCAACAGAATAGCAACGACTACAGAGTTAAGGCTGACATCCCGTTGTTCAATGGAACTATGGGGGTTGAAGAGTTTCTGGATTGGTATATTGATGTTGATCGGTTCTTCGACGTGATGGGTGTGCTAGAAAACAAGCAGGTGAAGATGGTGGCAATTCGATTGAAGAGTACCGCTGCTGTGTGATGGGATAAGCTTGTTGTTCTGAGGCAGCACCAGATGAAAGCGCCAATCAGAACATGGAGGCGAATGAAACAGTTGATGCTGGAGTGTTTCTTGCCTGAAGATTATGAGCAGATTCTATACAAGATGTATATCGATTGCGTTCAGGGTAGAAGGAGCGTGATCGAGTATACAACAGAGTTCCTGCGTTTCTCAAAACGCAACGAACTAGGAGAAACTGAGGGTCATAAGGTGACTCGCTATATTAATGGCTTGAAGGGGTCGATACAGGAGAAGATGTGTCTAGACCGTGACAGAGGCCTCTACGCTAGCCTTGAAAGCGGAACTGATGGAGAAATACCCTAGAAATTTCTCATCTTTTCGCAGATTCACTCTGCAGGGTAATTCTGAAGTTGCTGGTGATGAGGATAACAGTGTTGCTGCTAAGGATTCTGACTCCTCGACAAAAGGAACCAGTGGAACTAGTAGTGCTACACCCAACAAGAGGGCAAACCAGAAGTCAGTCAACCCATACACGAAACCGACTGGAGATAAATGTTTCCGTTGCGGTGGGTAGGGTCACAAGTCGAATGTTTGCCCTTCCAGAAGAACGACTGCAGTCTTGAATGAGGAGTCTGAGGAAGAGGAAGCAGGCAACGAGTATGATGGTGTTGAGTTTGCTGAAGAAGCGGTGAATTTTGTGCTGCAGAGAGTTCTGTTGTCTTCAAAAGAGGAGGGGCAAAGGAAAAATCTTTTTAGAACACACTGTTCTATTAAGAATAAGATGTGTAATCTGATCGTGGATAATGGGAGTACAGAGAACTTGGTATCCCAAAAGCTGGTGGAGTACCTAGAGTTGCCGACAGAACCGCATGCCAAGTCTTATGCTTTGGGCTAGGCGAGTAAGGGTTCGCAGGTTAAGGTGACGAAGACTTGCAAGGTGCCTATTTCCATCGAAAGGCATTACAAGGAAGAGGTAGTGTGTGGTGTTCTGAATATGGATGTGTGTCATGTCCTACTGGGGCGACCTTGGCAGTATGACAATGATATCACGTATAGAGGCAGGGATAATGTGATAATGTTCACCTGGGAAACGCACAAGATAACTATGGCCCCGGTTTCTGGTTTTAATAGACAAACAGGGAAGGAGAAGTCTAGTTTTCTTGTTATGACGCAGGATGAGCATGACCTGACTGAGACCTTCAAGGAAACTGAGTGGTTTTGCCCAGTGGTGGCCAAGGATGTGCAAGCTGTTAAGGAAGCTGTCAAGGCGAAGTTAGAGGCTACTGGGCAGAAGAACAAAGTCGCTGCTGACAAGCGCAGAAGAGTCAAGGTCTTTGCTGTGGGAGATGATGTGATGGTGTTACTACGTAAGGAGAGGTTCCTAGTTGGCACTTACAAGAAGCTTCAGCCTCGCAAGTACGGGACTTTCAAGGTGCGAAAGAAGATCAATGACAACGCTTATGTGATCGACTTGTTGGGATCCATGAATGTTTCCAACAAGAGGGCAAACCAGAAGTCAGTCAACCCATACGCTTATATGAGTTCCATGAAGATGCTGACCTTTATCCTGGTATGAACTCAGGGTCGAGTTCTTTAGAAGTGGAGGAGACTGATGTAGGAAGGTTCACGGCCAGAATCGAGGAAGAAACGGCTTTGCGGACAAACGCAACAAAAAATGCGGAAAACGATCGTCCGGTGTCAGATTGTCTATTATTATACCTTTCCGGAAAGAGAATTGCGCCACGAACACAACACATGGCTTTGCCATGATGTATAGGCTCCATAACCGTTTTGAGCTCCTCTTAGACCTCAAAACAGCCGTTTTAGTTTTTCCTGTAATTTCGAGTTTTTCTGTTTTATAGCCGTTTTAGCTTTTCCTTTAATTTTGGGCTTTTCTGTTTTACCTAATTTTCGTACTAGGGTTTCTATTATCTATTTAAAGACTTTCTATGTTGTAACAAAATGTATCTTTTAATAAAATAATTAATTTTGAGAGTTTTTCTCTTCTCTGGTGAATTCTAGAACTTATTCTTTTATTAGGATTAACGCTTGTTAACCCCTTTGCGATTTCCGACTGCGTCATTTTTATATATTAACTTCTATATATTTAATTGTTGCAGCACTGAAACAATTTATTTCCTCTAAAAACTTTCTCATATTACCGCCCAAATCATTACACTGACTTTCGACCTTCTTGAATTTGCATTGCAGTTTCAAAAAAATATATTAATTTTACATATTATGGTTGTGCATGCACTTTTCAAGATTGTGGCCATCAATTCAACCACTTAAAATTTGTGTCAACGTTCTAATATCTTTTGTGCCTAATCTGCTTAATAATCCGGTCTAATTGTAATTTAGTCTGTCCAAACTCTTTAGCGCTCTCTCTCACATTAATATTAATAGAGGTTGGTTTATATTTTTTAGGCTAAATAGTACCAGTGGTTCTTTAACTTAATTTCAGTTAATGATTTAGTTCTTTATTTATTTTTTCTTCTCGATTTGGTCCTTTATTTTAAGTTTAAGTGACAATTTGATCTTTTATGTTTTAAAATGTCAACAATGTTATCATTTTTTTTACAAAAATGAAAAAAATTCATCAAATTTTTCAACAAAAACTCGTAAAATTAATTATATTCTTCAATATATTACAAATTTCATCAAATTCGAAAATCAAATGTTGAAATAAACTCATATTTTCATCTCTAACAACATCAAATAAAGAATGAAAATATGAATTTATTTAAAGATTTGAATTACGAATTTGATGAAATTTGTATTATATTAAAGAATATAATTAATTTTACGAGTTTTAGTTGAAAATTTTGATGAATTTTTTAAATTTTGTAAAAGTAAGGATAATATTGTTGACATTTTAAAACATAAAAGGTTAAATTGTCACTTAAAATTAAAATAAAGGACCAAATCGAGAAGAAAAAAAAGATAAAAGACTAAAATGTTAACTGAAATTAAGTTAAGGGACCACGCATGCTATTTAGCCTATTTTTTAACTCTCTCATATTTTAATAGATGTTCATTTATTATTTTTTAACACGTTTTAATATGAGTTGAGAAAAATAAATAATTTTAAAAGTGATTTTGATAAAAAGTCAAATATGTTTATTGGTTTATTTATGATTGATTGAAAAAATAAAAACTCTTTATATGGAAGGTGTGTATAAATTATTATTTTCGTAAATATTGTCTATTCTCCCAATACATTATTTTCTTACATCCATTCCTACCTCATAGTATATCGCTCCCATTTTATTTATTGTTTATAAATAAATAAGATATGTTAAATTATCTAAGATTAAGTGGTGAAATAGTCTAATTTGAAAACCTTTTGTGCCCTTGAGTCTCAGGTCTAATTGATGTAAAGTAAGCTCATTAACGTGATAAATTATTCTAGTATGAGTTCAGCTCAGAACCTATACAATTTACACAAACAAACATTTGGTAATTTCATAATAATTTATTAATTTATTTACCGACCTTTTTTTGTACAATTTTTCTTGATTGATAACAAATGAATTGGATTGCTATTTTTTGTCATTGATATGTTTAAATACATTTTATCTATTAATTAATATAATAATTTTTATTACTCCCTTGTCACAAATTATCCTGTGGATCGTATGAACTTAATTAGAATAATTAATTCTATTTAGAAAGAAGATTGTTAAATGTCAATCTTATTAATATCATAAAATTTAAAAATATCAGTCCACTTTCTCTATGCCTTCTAAGAAAGCATTAAAAAAAAAAAACTCGAACACACCCTTAATCTAGATGACAAAAATACATCAGAGTTCTCTACCCTTGCTTAAATAATGTGTAACTCCTAGAAACATGCAAAATATGGATTCTAATAGAAAACTAGCAGCATTAATCCAATTTCTCTAAATATTACCCTAAAAGAAGAAAATATTCTTATGGTAATGGTAAAAAATAGAAGAAAATCTTGTAATAATAATGGTAAATATTATTATTATTATTATTTCATTGTTTTTTTATAAAAGACACCTTACATTAATTCAAAACTGTTCTCGCAGGGAGAAAGATGATTTACCCAGGGAATCCCTAAGTAAAGATGCCGAAGTCCAAGGTGTCGAAATAACACGGGATAGCCCACAATCTTTTTAACAACCGGGTCCAGGTATGCTGTAGAATCATATATCAATTGTAATTCAAGTAAGAGATGAACATACTCAACAATATAAATCATAGAGAAAGTGGAGAGTCTACAATAAATTAATATATGAGCACATTTATTAGTCTTTCTTAGAGAAAAACAAACCAAAGAAGTACAATATTTTAAAAAAAAATAAAAAATATTACTTTGAAAAGCAACAAAAGAAAAGTGTGATTAATATAACGTTTCTTGATCATATTATATTGAGATAGGAAATTCGTTGTATGTTTTTTTTCAACGTCTTGAAAATACTACTACTACTTCATTATTTTATTACTTAAATATTATTTAAAATAGTTTAATTTTCATACATAATCGGTGTATATTGTGACTTTAAAAATAACAACTGATTATGATAAAATATAAATATTACGAAATAATCTAATAGTTATGATTGATTTATAATATAATAAAAACTCTTAATATTAATTAATTTTTGGATGAATGTCATACTAATTAAATTACAATTGAAAATATCAGTTATATAATTTTTTGGATATTCTATATATAATTAATTAGGCATTTAAACAACCTAGTAAAACATATGACTATAACAACAAACGCATGGAAAATGAAACCAACATCATAACAGATTAGATTCCCAAATGATTTTCAAACTGTCACACTAACTCAATTCTCATGGCACCGTCCTCCCCTCCATCTCCTCCTATCACCGACAATTCCGACGCCGAGCGCCGCCTTCGGGAAGCAGAAGAGCGCCTTCGCGACGCCATCGAGGAGCTTCAGCGCCGTCAACGACGCGCCGCTGCTCATGCTTACCACCACCTCCACAACCACAATAACCTCGACTCCCCTCCCTGCGATCACGGTCCCGATGAATCATGCATCGCTCACGCCATTGGCAACCTCTGTCAGACCTTCCTTCTCTCCTATGGTGTTAGGGTCGGCATTGGGATTCTCCTTCGTGCTTTCAAGCTTGTTCGAAGGCAATCCTACTCCTCTCTTCTTGATCTCAAGGTTTGTCTAATTGATCATTAAATTAGGGTTCGAATTTACTAATTTCCAATATTTATTATCGACTTTTAAACTGTACTTAAATCAAATATTTCCTGTGTTCGACTTTAGGAATGTAGGTTTAACTGAAATGATGTCTGAAATTCAGTTAGCTTTTGTTTTTTGACTGAACAAGTTTGGATTGAATGAACCGGATACAACAGAAATTTAAAGCTGATTTCAAATAATTGTGCTTGTTCTTTATTTTGATATATTCTAGTTAAATTGATCCAAAAGCAGGACCGTATCGTGTTTAGGTTTTTTTTTTTTTTTTTTGTAGTTAGTATTGTTTATGGGATTTAAGAACATACAATATCAATGTAAAACTGTAACTGTTTTACATTGACATGCAATGAAAATTCCTTATTTTGCCATATCACCCTACCTTTGTATGGTTATTTTGAAATTAGTGATATGACATGGAAGAAAGGTGGTTTCTCATTGAATGACAGTGTAAAATTGTTTTGCATTGTTTGTGTATGACCATTGAACTCATTGTTTATGTTTTACATTTTTTGCTTTTACACTAAGTGGAGCACCAAGAACGTATGATTATATAACCATATTTGTTTTCAGCAACTTGTTTCAGAAAAAGACCTAATAGTGAGGGAAGAAGCCTGTCGCATTGGTTTACTTTTTGGCGGTTTCACCGGATCTTATCATGCTCTTAGATGCTTGTTTAGGAAGTTGAGAAAGAAAGAGACACCACTGAATGCGTAAGTTACAATACAACCTCTTTACTGATTTGCAGGTTCTTGAATAACCTTCATTTTTGTTTTGCTGTATATAAATTCATGGATATTATTTTATATTGTTGATGTTTGCATACGTTGCTTATTTATGATTTTGTTTAAGGTGATGATGGAGCAGAATTTTAGCAGGTTCAGTTGCTGGTTTCTCAATTCTGGCACTAAATGATTCAAATAGAAGGCGCACACTGGCTTTATATCTGTTAGCTAGGTTAGCCCAGGTATTTGAAAGTGAATCCCAGAATGGTCTCTGAGCAATCTGACTTATACAGATGTATAGACATTTTTAGCCTCTTGAAAACTATCATCATCCACAAGGCTAATGCATATTTATATATCAGTGTGCTTATAATTCGGCAAAAGCAAAGAACAAGTTTCACCTTTGGGGAAGTCATTGGAGACATGGAGATTCTTTGCTGTTTTCTCTTGCCTGTGCACAGGTATTCAAATTTCATTTGGCTTTTCATGCTAGGATTTTATTCTTAAATCTTAATTTATCACCCCTTGTAATTTGTATGTTTCCAATAATTGAGATATCAGAAGAACAACCATAAAACTCATGGGAAGTTTTTTCATGAATAGCAGGTATGTTATCTGTTTGGTAACAAAATGGGAGTTGTTACGAATGGCTCAAAACCAATCATAGTTGGGAAGGGAAAATAATAAAATTTTATAAGTAATTAGGTAATAAATGAGATGTGATAAACTTTTATACTTTATTAGGAGACTTCTCAAATATCAAGATGCCAAACCTTGTTTAACGGCATGAGCTTTTGTGAATTCTGATGCACTTTTCTGAAAATGAAAACGTAAGCATATAACTTGAACTCATAGGAAATATGTTTACATGGGTATTTAATGTAGGACAGTTAAAGTGCCAAAAGGAGGGGAAAAATAATTGTATCAGAGATGATGATGCTGAAGTGAGTTATTGGATGCTATTGAAGTTAAAAGATTTTAGATAAAGAAAAAGGGAAGAGTAGAAGACCAATATAGGCTTCTATGAAAAAATGGATCAAATTGAAGATGTGGCACTTAATAGGGTAGTGGAAGATTGAAGAAACTCTAGGAAAAAACATTAAAAAGGAACTCTGATACAATCGAAGCCCCGACAAATGATCGGACAAAAGAAACAATAAATGGGCTTGTGCAAGAGCTTTTTGAAGATCAAGACAAAGAACGTAATAGTATTGGGACACTAAAAGATGATCATAACATGATCTGAGTCTTAGACGATAAATGTTGACATTACTTTCCTTTGGCTGATTATTTAGGATATTTTCAGATTTTGTTAGGGCTTTATTTGCACATAATATTAATATTTTTACATTTTTTATTTGTAAATTTGATTAGGATTTGTAACGTTTCATCTGGAATTTTATTATGATTAGATTTTGATTTTTCCTGGTTTGAAGTTTGTCAATTTTTATCATCAAGCCTTGTGCAGAGGTTCAAAGATTGAGTCTGTCACTAACTCTTCCATTTGCTAAATATGCATATACTCTCTGCAAAGTCTAAATTATCTTGAGTGACTTGTAATTAATGTTTTCAACTTGATTATCTTTAGTAAGATGCTTTATGGGTTCCTTGACTTCGGAAAATTATTAGTGATTATGGTTTTCATGTAAACCTTAAATTTTTGTACGTCCCACTCTGTGGAATTACTTTTAATAATGATATAAATAAATATAATTATTTCAGGTTATGTATGCCTTTGTAATGCGTCCTGAGAGCTTGCCGAAATCCTATCAAGAGTTCATTCAAAAGACTGGACCAGTTGCAGAGCCTGTGTACAGGGCTGTAAGGGATAGCTGCAGAGGTCATCCAGTTGATGTTGCTTCACTCCATACTTTCTTATCTCACAAAGGAAAATCTGACTATGTAAAGTTGGAAGAATTTCCCTCTATTATTCCTTGTTCCATCATTCATGCAGGAACAAATTCATGTTTAGCTCATGAAATAAATGCAACATCAGCAACGTTTAAGAAGACATTCCCACTTTACTTCTCTTTGACCTTTGTCCCATTTGTCGTTCTGCACCTACAAAAGGTACTCCTTATCAAACTATTTGTGTTCCTTTCCTTGTATATCTATATGCAAATGAAATACTCGCACAGATTACCAATAAAACATTCTTGTGTAAAAGAAATGTGCATAAGTTTAGAGTTTGTGACACAATTCTGGAAGATTAAACCCAACTAATAACTTGTTGTTAGGTTCCATATTTTCTTTTGTAACAATTTTTTATAGAATTAGCTATGTGTCTACTATAATGTTGCCACAAGCATGTTAGTTTCAGTTTAATGGTATGCATAATTGAAATGCATTTTTGGAATCTTTATCTTACCCTTCCCTGCAATTCAATAATATTATATTAAACAAATGACTTCTAAAGGTTCAATACTGATTCCTAGTTTCTCATTGATAACTATTGTATACATGTTGTCTTCAGTCTGCATTCACCAATGGCACAACTTCTATCGCTGCCATTGCAGGAAAGTTTGTCATGGCCATTGTTATTTGGAACAGCTATGAATGAATAAGATCATGTCATTCATAACTATTGTACACATGTTGTCTTTGGTCTGCATCCACCAATGGCACAACTTCTTCACTGGCCATTGTTATTTGGAGCATTTTCTTTTTTTCTGATGAGGAAGGTTGTTTTTTCCAGTTCACTGCAGCTCCTTTCCGCACTTTATGGTTTGCCGTTAAAGGTGCCGTTCGCTCAACAGCCTTTTTGTCTGCTTTTGTTGGAATCTTTCAGGTGTATGTTTTTCGTTGTTGTTATTTACATTTCTAATATATCAATGTAATATTAATTTTCCTAATGTTTTTTTGTTATTGCAGGGAGTCATATGTTTTCATAGAAAACTTGCTTCAAGAGATCACAAGCTGGTGTATTGGATAGCTGGTGGAATATCTGCCCTTTCAGTTCTATTGGAGAAAAAAGCAAGGCGTGGTGAGCTAGCTTTATATGTTCTTCCCCGATCAGTAGATTCATTATGGTATATTTTGGTTAACAGGCACCTGCTTCCAAAAATTAGGAATGCTGAGGTATGCTATTCTGTTACTCAGCACTGAATTAAAAGAAGCAATTATCTTATCTTTTCATGACATCCACCCACAATATGTTTCTAGAACTCAACCTGACTTGTTATGAAATGAATGTCTGTTTTGCGGCTGCGGCTTATTTTTTAGCTCCAATATCCATCTACACCTCTATATAATCAGAGAATGAGAATTTAATTGTAGGAGATATAAGAATTAAGAAATCCTCGTAGGAACTAGGAATTAAAGCAGTAAATGAACTAATTCTCATAAGAACTAATACTCGTAGGAGCTATGTCACATAAGGGTCCCTTAGATTGAGTTGTAGCCTTTTAACATGAATGTAGAAATTATCTCATTTTATGCTTTCGGTCGGTATAGGTATTTTTGTTTTCTCTCTGCATGGGACAGATCATGTATTACTTGGAATATGAGCCAGAAACCATGGCCCCGTTTCTTAGGGGCCTGATCCGCCGCTTCCTTGCCAGCAGAATTAGCAATCCAAGCCCACCACCTAATCGGACTGCTTCTTACACATACCTACAAGCTCTTGATGGCGTAACAAAGCCGACATTGCAAGAGAGAAGGGACACTGAATCTTCTTCTTCAGAGAAGTACAATCTTGAGTCTATTCCAGGGCTCTGACTTTCTTTTTTGGGTCTTTTTTCTAGAGGGGTTCTGGGAGGAGGGGACCGTCTCTCCGAACTTCTGTTTCTTTTAGGTTTATAGGATATCCTGGTATTTAATCTTAGCTATGACAACAAGTTGGTTATTTAGGGAACCAAATTCTATAATAAAATCACCATTGGCTCCGCAATTTTTTAAATTGATTGTTCATGAAGTTGTTCTTGATGTTCAGATGGATTGTAATTTTTTTTAATCAAAATAGTATTATTTAGTGCTTGATTGTTTAGGTTTAGGATTATGTATTTTTGGTCTTTGTATAATCAATAAATTTTGGTTTACATGCAAATTTTATTTGATTTTAATCCCTTCAAAAGTAGAAAATATTGTTTTTTATTCTCTATAGATCGAATTTTGTTTTTGGTCTTGGGATTTTTTTTTTTTAAATTTGAAATAACTGCATTTGGTTGATTGAGTTTATTTTATGATAGATAAATAAAATTTATTATAGGACTCGAGTAAAAGTCCTTGGATTTTTTCTTATTTAAGATGTTTTTTTTTTGTAAGAGACATAGGCCCGCTTGCTATAATCTTTTTCAAAAATGATTTTTACAGCATATCATATTTTTATTATATTTTTTAAAAAAAGATTTAACAATAAAGTTTTAAAATAAAAAGTTGATTTAAATAGTTTATCATAAAATATTATTTTAACTATTTCATTTATATTACTATTTATTTTGGATATGAAATTTCAACAAATATTTAAAATGAGAAGCTTTTCGTAAAAATAATTTGAGATATAGTTTTTATAAAAAATATGATTTGTATCATGTTAAAATTTATAATAATGAATATTTAAATTAATGAATGTCTAAATTGTTTTTTTAATCTATAATAAATGTATGTAAAATAACTTCTATTATTTATGACTAAGTTATCTTAAAAATTATTTTTCAAAATATAAATTTAAAATCACTTTTGTTTTAATCTATAATAAACGGACCCTAATAATTACAAAAGACATAAATAGTTTTTTTATATAAAAAGTTTAATTACATTTTTTTCTCTTTATTTATTTTTGAGATTTAAATTAATTTTTAAATTTTAATAAATAATTTTGGTCTTTTAACTTTACTGTATAAATTCATATTGATTATTTTCGTCCAAATAAACAACACTCCCTAATTTCATATGTAGCTATGATAGTGGCAAGTAAACACTATAAACATTCTACATGGAGTTGACTTAAAGATTTGAATTGTATTTTTATTAGAGTTTTAATAGGAAAAAGGGAATTCAATTGAGAAACAAACAAATATTATTTAGGGTCATTTCCTAGCATAAAAATCACCATAAATCATATTATTTAGAGTCATTCCCTAGCATAAAAATCACCATTTTCTCTATGTTAGCGGTAGTAAGAAGTTTTTAGCTTTCATCTATTTTCTCAACACGAAGATTAAGCATTTGACGAACTCATAAATTTTATCTGGTGGAGACAATAAAATAGTATATATATTTTGACTAAAAAGTTGTGTTATTAAGTCTTACAAAACAAGTTACATGATTGTTACATATTAATATCTCGTAGAAGTGTTTGCAATGCAGTTTTGAGTTAAAAAAATTTGATTTAAATATTAAATCCAATGTGATTTGGATTGAATGACTCCTTTTAAAAATAGAAAGTTTTACCCCATAACCCTCAGATTATACATACCCCCACAAACTTATGGAAAAGACGTTTTTGCCCTTCTATAAAACATAAAATATGAAAATTTTACCATTCTATCATTTTAATTTTTCCGGAAAAAGTGACTGAGTTTTTGGCAAATCTACCAGAAAACTTGGATGAATTTTTCTGAAAAACTTTTTTCAAGTTTTCCGGTAGTATGCATTTTCGGAGAACTTCCAGAAAACTTGATCTTAAGTTTTCCGGAAATGACAAACTACCAGAAAACTTTTTTCAAGTTCTCCAAAAGTTTTTTTTTATTGTTTAATTTTAGTGGGCGCTGGTGCACAAAGTAGAGACGACAGAATCATCCGAACATCACACGAGTTTTATCAGCGCATGTTTTATCAGATAATACTAGCGGATTATCCATATCGATCAAAAATTAAAAAAAAATTAAAAAAATTGGAAAAGAAAACTTTCAGAAAACTTGTAGAGAAGTTTTTCGGTAGTTTTAAATTCACGCTTCTTTTCTGGAAAACTTTTAGAAGCCTTCTGTACCGGAAAACTTTTTACGTACCGGAAATCTTATTTTTTTGAGTTCCAGAAATCTTTATAAGGTAAAAAAAAAAGTGAATTTTAATTTATTAAAATAGTAAAAAAAAATGCAGGGTATTTTTTACATTTTAAAAAATATATGAGGGTATATGTATAATTGGGAGTATGGAGTAAAACTTTCTTAAAAGATATCCAATCTAATTAAATGTGGTTCAAATTAGATCGATTTTCAATTGATCCAATTTACAATTTCAAAAATTGTACTAATACGAATAGTAGGATGTGACAATAAATTATCACTTTTTATGTAAAATATATATAATATTAAAAAAATCACTTTTACAGAGTAACAATGGTTTTGATCATGTTTAAAATATATGAAATCTTAAAAAAAAAGAAAAAGATTAAATTAAGTCGGTAAATTAAAAAAATTAAAACCAACAAATAATATATTAATATATAATATCTCATACTAATAAATAAATAAATAAATTTTAAAATTTATAAATGTAATTTTTGTCCCTTTATATTAATTGAAATAAAATTTTAATTCCCTAATTTCTAATTTCTAAATATGAGATTTTAGTCCTCCAATTTTAGGGAATTCATGATTTTTCTTTATAACCTAGTTTGAGACTTTTTTTTAATGATATTTCATTTTCATTAATGGTATGGAATTAGTTGATGATGTGTGATTGCGGATTTGAACCACAAATAGTGGAATAGTAACTCAGTAACAATTCTTTTTTTCCTTTTATTTCCATTGATCAAATGTAAAAAACTTATTTTTCTCAAATTAACTCTTTCATGTCCAAAATCAACAGTGTCAGATCAAAGATCACCCCCAACACATATCTTAAGGATAATTGAAAGACAATAATTTCTTAAAGCACATAATAATATTTTTGTAAATTACCAAGTTACTTTTCAATCTTGAATTTTATGACGTTTAAAATATTTATTAAAATAATTTTCATGATTCTATGTAATTTTTTTTCTTCCAATTAACAGTAAAGACACTTGCTTTAATATTTGATAAGACAATTTTAATTTTATTTAAGATTTTATTATTTTTAGTTTTAAAAATAATAGAATACAAGGTTTTTTATTAAATAAAATACTTTATTTTTTTAAGGCGACAAATTACTTTGGATAGTCGGTTGGAGATAGGAGTGTTAATGGGTACAAATAAACCTACAAATTTGATGACTCCAACTAATTCAACTCACATTTTGATCAAATTCATTCAAGTTTGGGTCTAATCTGAACCAACACAGTGAAATCCAATTATGATTAGTTTGCATAACATTTTGAATCTACGAACATATGAACTTAACTCATTGACGTGACATATTTATTTTTTTATTATTGATGTATAGTTAAAATTTAATTGTTAGATTTAAAAATTTGTTGCTAATTTAATTAATTTAAGTATTTTATTGTGTTTTTGGGAAACTTGAAAAAATGTTTTCCGGAAGAAATTGAACTACCGGGAAACTTCCCAGTAAATTTTCCGGAAGTTTTCGTTAAAAAACAACTACCGGGAAACTTCAACTTCAAGTTTTCTAGAAGTTTCCGGGAAACTTGATTTTCAAGTTTACCGGAAGTTACTGGGAAACTTGATTTTCAAGTTTACCGAAAGTTACCGGGAAACTTGATTTTCAAGTTTCCCGAAAGTTTTTTTTTTAATTTTTTTTTTATTTTTTTAACTGTTATTTTTTTATTTTAGTGGGCACTGGTGTACGAGGTAGAGACGGCAGAATCGTTCGACCATCACTCGATGAAGGTACTTCATCAAGAGGGGTATGATGCATCCTCCAGAGAGGATTCAACCGACAGCGTCGTTGAGGAGAAGACGGCGGATGATAGTAGAAGAAGATGATGAGGGAGACCAGGAGCATATGGTTATCCCGGAGGCTGATGTTACTATGCATCAGCAGGAGGACCCTCCTGTAGTACATGAGGAGGAGGAGAGAGATCATACGGAGGAGGGACATGATGGACCTCAGGGGATGCAGTATCCTGGAGGACCGTATGATTTGTCCGTCCTTACTCGATACGATCAGCATGTTTCAGCTCGGTTATGGTTTGGTCAGGTATATTAAATTAATTATTATTTATAGTGCATTAAAAATATTTTAATTAATTATTATTTTTGTTCTATATTTAATTTTAATGTCATATATTTTCTTTGTATACAGGAGCGACCAATGCTGAGAATTGTTGTTGCACATGGGAAAAAGCTGCAACAATTTACGCCGCAGGTACTCCCGCGAGTCATCGAGAACTGGGTGACCTTGTCGGGATTGGCCCAATTACAACGGGGTAGTTTGAAGACGATTGACAACAACCTCATTTCTGCATTCGTGGAAAGATGGCATTCTGAGACATCGTCATTTCACTTGCCATTCGGTGAAATGACGATTACTTTGGATGATGTTGCCAATCTTCTTGGATTGCCTGTCAGGGGCCAGTTCTACACTCCACCTGATGCAGATAGAGCTATGGCATGTCATCTCGCCATGACTTTATTAGGAGTGTCTGCAGAAGAGATCTGGGAGGAGACCAGAAAGACCAGATGGGCGCACTACCGACTGGAATGGTTGAGGGAGGTATTCGTGAGGCAGTGCCAAGCAGAGAGATTTGATTGTGCTGCCAGGGCGTATCTGCTGAATTTAGTAGGGAGTACTATTTTCACATATAAGAGTCATACTCTTATTGATGCGAAGTACTTCCCTTTATTCAGAGATTTGGACGGTACAGGTGCATACGCCTGGGGTACTGGTGCACTCGTAGTCCTTTATGACTACCTCTCGGATGCCTGCTGTTATGCCACCAAACAGTTAGGTGGTTATATGTCACTACTACAGGTATTAAATATTTTAATTATTTTTAAATTACTAATTTGTATGTTTATCATTAATTTATTTAATTTTATTTGCAACAGTGCTGTATATACGAATATTTTCCAAATATTTGTAATAGAGGTGACCAGGGTGCTGATCTTAGATGCTTTGCTCGGATGAATAGATGGAGCTACAAACAAGGCAAGCACAAGATCCCCGAGTACAGACATATGATTGACGCACTAACACCTGCTGAAGTCATATGGAGACCATGGGAGACTCATAGGGATGTCGTTCCCTTTGATGATATCATGCTCTACACCGGTCACCTCCGATTATGTACCACAGTAGTGCCATACATGCCAGAGAGGTGTTTGAGGCAGTTCGGATATATTTAGCATATTCCGCCACAGCCACTTGCAGATCTTGCTAGATTATATGATGCAGATGTGGAATGGATGGGATATATGACTTCTGTCACGGAGTTATATCACAGGATCCATCCAGTTACATATCCATTTGAGTGTCGGGAAGGATATTTGGAGTGGTTCTATCGGGTGTCTCATCCACTGCTAGTGCGACCCGAAGGTGTACCTCAGGTCCCGGATTTTACTGCACCGACCAACGCTGCAGATGCTACTAGTTCAGAGCCATCAGAGCCATCTATTCTACAGCAGGTTGATGATCTTATACAGCAGGGCTTGGACGCACATGAAGCTCACCCAGATGATGAGTTGTATTCTTATTTTTATAGAGCTTTGTATTTATCTCGTGGTCACAATAATTAGTAGACTTCTTGGTAGTTTGTTTTTGTAAACATTGATTTTCTAAACATTAATGTTAGTTTGTTTTTATTTAATTTTGTTTAGTATTATTTAATTATATTTCGTTAATTTTATATTATTTATAATGAAAGTAAACTAAATAAAATACAAGATAAAATACAAAGACAGAAAACTAAAATATAGTTCATACAAAATCAATCATCATCTAATGACATGGCATCTACGGGTTCTTTTAGTGGAACTTGTCTAACATGTGACATATTGCCTATTAAATACCCCCAATGTTGTAGACGCCCAGTATATGCTATTGCCCAAGAAGTTGCCTCTTCGTGGTGATATTGCTTCCAACCTGGTGCAATATTTGGCATTGGAAATCCATCTTTCATCTTTAACTGCAAAATATATTAAATAATAATAAATAATTTGGCATTGGAAATCCATCTTTCATCTTTATTATTTTTAAAAAAGCATTACTTAAGAAAATAATATAATGTTACCTGAACTCAGTGACTTGCGTCGACAAAACTAATACATATGATACGATCATTTTTTGTCGATCCTGAATGTGAACCCTTCATAGGAAAGAAAGTCATAGAAAATGTCTGACCAAACGTGACGAGAATAATATTATATGTCGTCGCTATCACGTAACCCATATCAGGTATGGACATCCATTTATCTATCGGTTGAACACCTAAGCCTGTTATCTTCAACGAATCTCTAATTTCTTTAATGCGTCCTGGGAACAGTTTATCATATGGACTTATATGAGAAGCAATCTCTTGGTCCAATCTATGGTGGACCAAAGACCAAGATTCCTCACCGTGTCCAAGCAGTGACGCAATAGCGCGATAGCCACAATTTCCATCTGCTATCACATTAACTATGTCATCAAGAACAAATGTATTGATGATTGAGATGATTGAGAGGGTTGTTTCTTTGATGAAAGACAAGGTCTCTTCTTTGATGATTGAGATGGTTGGGAAGTAGGATCTTCACAATATGTTGCATTAACATGCTCAAAGTAAGAAGGGTCTCAATATACATCATATCCATCCGGCTTCTTAGACTTACTCTTCTTCACCCGTCCTTTGGTTTGAACCTTTTCAGGTGGTGGACACGTTGAACTTGTAGTTGGAAAAGCAAGTTCACGCACCTTACTCTTCAAAACCCTTTTTCCTATAATATCAAGTGATCGAAAGCGTTTCCACAAGGCATCCATCTCAACAGACATATCTAACTCTGATCCATCTTCTGTGTCTTGAGTGAGTTCACATTCCATGCTTAATTTCCTCCATTGAATATGCACAAAATCTAAAGGAATTGGTTCGCCCATTAATTTATATTGTGCCAATTCACAAGCACAGGGTAACCCGTATGTGCTCCTGAGAGAGCACCCACATACAAATTTGTCGGTACCCACCGATTCAACTTTCTCGTATTCTTCAGCAATACGTGTTATAGCTTCTTTTGATACAAATGTGTTCAATCTCTGATAAAATGGATTGTTGTGTTCGCGACCTTCACCATAAAAACTTTTCTGAGATGAAGCCCTGATTTTTTTATGTTGCAACCTTATCATGTTGTTCATAGCCTTCCAACATCTACACATGTCACCCATGCTGTTTTCCAACATTAACTTCAGTTTTCAATGAGCTGACTCAACCCTATCATTACATGTAAATTGTCACCGTGGAGCAATCCAACAATATATAGTAAAATTACAAGATGGAATTTTTATAGTCAGATGCCATACCTGTTACTCGTTGTGTTTCCCAAATGCATGACTCGATTTGTCCATGCTTCAACAAACCATTGCTTATGAGGAGTCAACCAAGTTTCTTTCACATAATCGAAAAACACTTTACAATCGACACATGACTGCTCAAACATGTGCAAGCGCATGATATACTCTTTTTCATCACTGGAATACACAATGTCTTTCCACATATTCAATACTAACTCTTGTCTATCCTTTAAGACATGTTGCTTGCATTTTGCTCCAACATGTTTGTTGATATGAAATTGACAAAGCAAATTCTCAGCATGTGAAAATACATTACCAAATGCTTTCATTAGAGCAAATCTCTATCTGTCACAATTACATGAGGAAATGTATTTTGTGTAACAAACAGTTCTTTTAGCCTCTCTAATGCCCAACAAAAGTTTTCTTCCCGCTCGCATTCCAAATAAGCAAATCCAACCACAAATGTCATTCCGGAAATCTTTGAGGGGGTAAAAAAAAATTTGCCTTTACAGTAACATAAATAGTAAATACTTCGAAAGACATTATGGGTTTTAACCATAAGAATTGCTTAGTCAAACTAAACTAAACCGTATTATAGCCACACTCTATATATGTATATGTGCACGTCCCAACCTCAAATCTCACCAAATATCACTTCACTTCTCAATGCTTTAGCAAACAAACTCAACTTTCCCAATTAAAGCTATCAAGGAGCAAAAGAAGAAATATCTTTATAAAAAAAAAATTTAATTTCGTTCAAATTAATTATTAATTACATTAATAAAAACATATCACGGGCATGGCTTTCTTTTATAACAAGAGGATCCTTTTCAGAGTTTTAGTGACCATTTTCTTCATTATGGTTGTTTCTTCTCAACTTGGAGCTAGCTGCAGACCTTTGCAAGATGATCAAATAATGTCAAGGGAATTAGATGGGCTTTTGTTGCAGTTCCTTCCACGTAGCCCCATCAAGGCTATCAACACCCGATCCAATTAATCCCTAAGCATATACAACAATTAAATTGTTCACAACACTCACCAATGCAGCTATGAATTTTTTTATTTTTTTCCCCTCACTAAGATTCTTTCATTGATTCATTCACATTTTGTTCTTCGGTGGGATATGTTTTCAATATTTAACAAATTAACAATAATTTTACTTTTGCTATAAATCGGGTAGCATGTGGACACCTTACATTACTGTATTTCTCCAATTGGATTCAAACTTACCAGAGACTACTAACCAGGATAGATTCCTATCTCATCAAAAAATTCTTTTACCCAAGTTATTGTAATGAGGATCAGTTGAATATTTTAAGCATATATACAATTGCGATCTCTTTTATAAAGTTAATACACCGATTATATAAGCTTAACTAATTAACGACACAAATATATCAGAATATTTAATCAAAAAATATATATGAGAATGTTGAAGTACATGCCAAAGTTGAAATGATTGATACGTATGGAAAGAATCATATATTAGATGACTTGAACGGGAAGTCTCCATTTTCCCGGTTTTTGACTCTGTATAACATGAATGCCAAAATAAATAATGTTTTCATTTTTTTCATCACTATTTATTAAGCACCAAAAAACAAAAAGAAGAGAGTCCTTACATTGACATCCTTTATAATAATCACCCAAATCTTTCCTCCACAATGGGGTATCTATTTAATTTGACCCTAAATAGGAGAGCACCCAGTTATGGATGCTCTTATACTCTGTGAGACCCTATAGGATGTGAAAGACTCTTAACTGTTCCATAACATAATGGTGCACCCCAGTTTCTTCAGTAGATGATCAAAAATCACAATTTGTTACAATGATTTATATTGCTCAATAAGATGAGATGCATGGAGGCGGGATGTAGGGGTCATGGTGCACCCCAGTTTTTTCAAATATGAGATCTGCAATACGTCAAAAACATGAGTGATTGGAGTAAAATATCCAATCATGATGATAAAACTCAATTACAAAATTTATTTTTCTTTTGTAAGATATATTCAGAATCAGTAAGTTGCATTGTGATAGCTAGCAGTACGCAGCAGAATATACACAAGCTTAGTACAAACAAGATAAATAGGATATTATAATTTAAAAAAAAATGAAACTGGTCATAGCAGGAAAGTAGAAAGCAATTTTAAAGACTTCAAGTGATGATTACAAGTGGTGTAACTCTTGAAACTATCTCCATAGAATTGCATAGTTTCTATATTTCTATAAACTTGAGATGAAAAAAAATATATATATATTTCTATCATTAATTGTATAAAAAAACTATATATTTCAAGAAAAGAATGAACCAAAAATATTAAATATGAAAGGCCTAACATGTTCGTTTACATGAATTTTTACCTGCTTGTCAGTTGGTGTCGCCGAACCCATTGCATTCTCAACCTTTAATTTCAGGAAATGTTCCTGAAAAGTGCAAAATAAGTTTTAAGTCTCAGCTTTATTATCAGAATAACAAGGAAAACTTGTGCCAGTCGATGGGTGCGATTGAATTGCTTAAGAGGAAAGGATAGAACAGCACAACTCTAGTTATACCAAACTTGATTTAAAACCTAGTCATGGGACTAGATAAAATGGGGGCAATGAGAATGGACAAAAACAGTGTAAGCTATAATTAAAATACCGTAGTACAATTTATTCTTCCAAGTATAAGCTATAATTAAAATACCAAAGTATCATTTTTATTTTCTACTCAATCAATATTATTTCTCTCTCTCTCCTCTAATTTCTGTCCAATTTCTCTCTTCGAGATCTCTCTGCATTTACCCATGCTCTAGATGTCCTGATCCAACATTCACTGGAGATACGATATCAACCCTTACTAAAGATAGCCACTACTAATTGATTTGATGCCAGAAATCAGGGATCATAATACTATTTCCTCTTGCATATATATATTTTTGTATACAAATCCTCGAAAATGCAGGTGATATATTCAAATTCAAGCAGGAAGAAAAGAGAAGAGAGTGAATGATAAGAGATATGTATGAGCAATTTATTCACACCAATTTATACTAATAATCTGGGTCATGTACTACTTTAGCATTACTAGTACAAGATAAGTTTACTAGCGCCATGAGATAGATAAAATAATAAGAATGCTAATATTCTAAACAGATCCCATAAATTCTAAATGATAACTAGTGAATTGGGAAAGCACAGCTAACCTGTTTTTCCTTCATAAGATGTGCACGCTTATCAGCAGGAATTTGCTCCCATCTCAAAACCTACAAGGATAAATTTCAACAGGTTAATACAAAAGTTCTATTTCCTCTAAAGTTCCCTGTATCTCATAAATGAAACCATGTTTGGCTTCAACAACAAGTAAGGCACTTACATATTGAGCATACTGCATTGCTTCATCACAGCTTAAGCAGGACTTTAGTGAGTTCAACAAATCCTGATATTGCAATTACAAAACAAGGCATTGGAAATGATTAATGATTGTTTACAATACATTCACAATAAAGGAAGTTAAACTATAAGAGATTGCATACGATATATCAAGAGAAGTATTGAGAAGATGAGCACAATATATGACAGACTGATGTCAGTAAAGGCAATGGTTTGTTTTATAAGATGTAAATCAGCATATGGTCCCGAACACTTTTTTTTATGGAGGCCCGAACCCATTCATAACCGTATCTGAAATAATGGACATAATTTCAAGTCAAATGCATTTTCTTTGAATTTGGTCTAACTCAAACCCTACAAAATCAGCTTATAAGGCTAGGACAGCGCAAGCCTTTTAAGCACTACCAAGACTATATCTTTTGTTGATGTAGGACTCTCAACACCTACATAAATTGCACATATGAAGCATGGACTAATGTAGATGGAATAACAGACATCACAAAACACCCCACCGCGTCCAAACAAAACATATGGAATCTCAAAATGTGGGATGAATAACATAGATTATGGCCCAACAACAATTCTAAGATAGGTTCAACTGGCCCTCAAGATTGTACATCATAAGTGTGGACTGATGCGGGTGGAATAACAGGGATCTCAACACCCCCTCAAATGCAGGACTACACATATTTTGTCCCAATAACAAATCTAGGATAGGCTCTGATCCGATCTTAAAATTTGGGCTTAGGGTCTAACTCATCCCTACAAAACCAGTTTGTAAGATGAGGAGTGTCCAAGCCTAATAAGCACTATTTAGACCATATTTGTAATCGCTTATGGATTGCATATCTAAAGTGTAGTCTAATGCAAGTGAAATAATAAGGAGATTATCTCAATACATTTAAATATTGGAAATAGTCAACACAACCCAAACGATAATATGGCCATTCACTTCACTGTTAATAATGACAAAGAATACATGAATTCATCCATTAGAACCATTCCACACAACTGAGAATCTGTTAATCTGAAATAAATATAAATATTCAAGACAATGATATGTGAGAAAAAACAAGCAGTCCAGAAAGATATGATACCACAGACCTTTTTTTTGTTCCTCTTCTCTCTAAGGCGTTCATCAATTACAAAACCAACCTGAACATCCAATAGGGAAACTTTTAGTTTCAAACAAGCTAATTTAATACTCCATCCGTCCCACAATATAAGCCACTTTAGAAAATGACACGGATTAGAAATGTAATTACTTTTGTTGATTTTATAAAAATTAAGACTTCAAAAAATTATCCTTCATTAATGGTATGGGAAATATACTTTACAAGAATTAGAAAGAATAATAAAAAGTTAAGGGTATAAAAGGAAAAAAAAACATTAATACATCAATTCCTAATAATAAGAAAACTCACATGAGTGTCAGTTAGTTACAGTTCCAGCACTTTTATTCGAAGGATTGGTATAAATCATAAAGTACAAATGGGATCCTTCTTGGCATAAAATTACTTTACTAAGATTTATTCAGACTTACCATCTTTTGCTACTTTTTCACATTTTTCTCTTAGCTTTTCTAAAGGACACATTGCAAGCTTGCAATGGACCCAATACGCCAACAGGGTGAGGTAAACATCTATCGAATAGGGGAAGCTCAGTCCCACCATCCTTCACTCTTTTGTAAATTGTTTTCGGGAAGCACACACTTTTGGTAGTTGAATCACAATTGTTTTGATCCTTGTGATTTGTCGATTTGTCCATCTATTTTGAATTTGTTATGCTCCTTTTGGTAGTTGAATTATGAACCTATCTTATGATTTGTGCACTTGTCCATCATTTTTGAATTGACATGCTATTTTGTGTATTCTGGTCAAGTGCTAAGCTAGAATATCAAATATTAACTATGCACATAGTATTAACTACGCAGATATCAAATATTAACTATGTCCAGCAGTTAGATAATACTGTAATAAATGTTTTAAACATTAAATTTTGCATTCTTGAAATTCTTACAAGTCTATGAGTCAAGCTTACAAGTTAAGTTTATGGAGATTTCAGAGTTTACATAAATGCTGACAACCTTGTCTAAGAATCGTGCATCTGCTTAGAAGTTCAAATGACATTTTTATAAAAAAAAACATGTCATCTTAATAAATTTGCAACATATTTTTCCTTTTAATAATAATAGAATACTGATAACCATAAACTATACAAAAATATCAAACAGTTATATATATATATATATATGTGTGTGTGTGTATGCCGAGAAGAATTATAAAATTATCAAACTCTACTTGAATTAGAAAATGCTTTCCAGTGGAAAATCACATACCATTGCTCAAAATATAATTGAATTGTGGATACACAGGTCAGGTTGCTGAGACGGGAAAGAAGGCCTCACCAGTATTTTCTCACAGGCCTAAACCCAAGTCCCCAAAATAGTTGGGAGGTAATGTATGTGTTGAGTGTGCAAGGGAGGAAAATTCATTTATGGACAGAGGAAGTGAATCCAATCTGATTAAAGGGGACATTTACCAGAAAGGAGGATTCGCATGTTGGGTAATAGTTTTCAGCTAATAGCTTGGAGCCTGAGAATCCATTTGTTGGCTATGAATGAACACGACAAATACCTCACACACACAGAGATAAGTTCAGTACAACAATAGAGTCACCTTATCTAGCAACCTCTTTGGATCTTGAAATGCTTTCTTTTTGGCCCATTGATGGAATAAATGGGAAACAACAGATCTGTCCTCTACACTGAATCTGCAAAAAATATGTAATGATTAAAATCGATCTTTTAAAATTAATTATGGTGAGATCATTATCGCTTAATAGTAATGTAATTGTCAAAATAAAAAGAGAAACCTTCTTAAGAAGTCACTGTAATTGTTTGCCTCTGCAAATTCTGCAAGCTCATCAGAAGCCTCACTACAATGATTGTTGAGCAGGTCATTAGGCACAGGGACCAAACCAGCCTCTGATTGTTGCTTTTCTATTAACAAATCAGTGCTACAGTCGGCAGTTTCCTTTTGATGATCTTCTAGCTTTATCTGTAGCTCTTGCATATTTACCTCACCCTACACAAGTATACTATTCGCTGACTCACAACTTGTTTATAAGGAGATATATAAGACTAAACACTAACACCTGTTTATAAGGATATAAGACTCAGCAAACAAATCAAAATAATAACTACGTAATATGTAAGCTAATCCTAAGCAATGAAACATAGACGCATCTGTGATTAGTCGTGTCTCTGTGACTGATATAAGTCAATATCCGGGTTAAAGACACTCCTTGGGTACATATGGGACACATCTACTAGGTTAAAGATGTGCCAAAGTAATGATAATCAATGAGAGGTAAAAGACATTAAATTTGACTACATCACTTTTTAACTTTTCGATAGTAGATGGATGTATGAAGGTCAAAGACTAAATAAATAAATACATGTATCGGTGTTAGTGTACCATGTTTGACTAAATTTGACTACATCACTTTTTAGAAAATTTTTATAATGAAACAAATTGCTCAATTTAAATGCACATATTTTTTATAATAAATAAATAATGTTCATATTTTATTAAATTATAATAAATAAATAAATACATGTATCAGTAATAGTGTACCATGTTTTTGACATTAGCAGTATCCATACATGTATCAGTAATAGTGTACCATGTTTTTGACATTAGCAGTATCCACATGTTCGGGTCCGGTGTCAACTCAAGGATGGTAGAGAAATATAAGAAAATTGCTAGTAAGATAGCATTGCTGTATAGTTGAAATATTCATTGGGTTGAGAGAAATTTCAGGGAAGCAATCAAGCAAAGCAAGGTCTGTCCTTTTCAAAAACACATTTGGAAGTTTTAAACCAATAATATGGAAGGTCCAAAAGTATTAACACTTAAAACTGAGGTGGAAGCATCTGGGAAAAGTACAAGGCAAGACAATGCATCTACGACGAAGACGGGGCAGCGCACTTATATACTACACACCCTATGTCTAATTTCATATCTTATTCAAACTTATCCTCTTCTTTTGCTGCATTTACCTCTCACTTATCTTGCATAGAGATTCCAAAGAATGTACAAGAAGCTCTAAAAATTCCAAAGTGGAAGGAAGTTGTTCTTGAGGAGAATAACACTTTGAGAAGAATAACACCTGGAGTGCTATGACATTACCAGCTAGAAAGAGAACTGTGGGCTGTAAGTGGGTTTTTACAGTGAAGTACAATTCTGATAGCTCAATCGAAATGTACAAGGCTTGGTTGGTTGCTAAAGGATTTACTCAAACCAACGTAGTAGACTACTCAGAGACCTTTGCTTCTATTGCAAAGCTTAACACAGTCAAAATTATCCTATATCGTGCTACTAATTTAGATTGGTCATTACACCAACTTGATATAAAAAATGCATTCCTTAAGATCTGGAAGAATTGCATATGGATTGTCCTCCCGATTTTGAAGAAAAATTTGGGTCACAAGTGTGCAGATGGAAGAAGTCCTTGTATGGGCTAGAACAGTCTCCAAGAGCTTCGTTTGAGAAATTTACTCAGTCGGTAAAATAATAGGGATATACTCAGGGGCAAGCGGATCATACCTTGTTCACAAAGTTTAACTCATATGGGAAGATAAATATTTTGATAGTTTATGTTTATGACATAGTTCTTACAGGAAATTTTGTGACAATTGGAAAAATTGAAGAAAAAACTTAGCAGGAGAACTTAAAATCAAAAACTTGGGTCCGCTAAAATACTTTCTTGGCATGGAGGTGGCTAGATCAAAGAAAGGAATAGTAGCGTCTCAACGCTAAAATACTTTATGAGTGGTTGTAAGCCAGTTGATTCTCTTATTGACCCAAATGTAAAACTTTGTAAGATATCAACGGTTAGTAGTGGAGCTCCCGATGAAGCTATATTGTGACAGCTATAAGTATAGCCCATAATCCTGTTCAACATGATCGAACAAAACACATTGAGATTGACTTTCATTTTATAAATGAAAACATAGACTTCGAATTCTTTGTTTGTCGTTCATTCCCTCCAAACAACTGACAACTTAACCAAGGGCTTAGCAAGAATAAGTTTTGAACATTTGATAAGTAAGTTGAGTATGATTGATATTTATGCACCAACTTGAGGGGGTGTGTTGAAATATTTAGTTTTTTATTTTTTATTTTATCTTAGTTTAGTTTCCTTATATCACTTCATTATTTACTTTATCTTAATTTATTCATTTACTTACTCCTCCTATAAAAGGAGTCTTTCTTTTATAAAAATAATAATTGAGTTTCTACAATATTTTCTACAAATATCGTGTTGAAGTTATGAGTTTTAGATAAAATATGAAGAAATATGTGTATGGTGTAATATGGTACAATGAACTTGATAGTAAGTTAGTATAAAAGACAAAACACTAACCCTCGTTTATCTGGATACAAGACTCATAATCCTAAATAAATAAGAGAATTAGGAAACAAATCAAAACAATAACTAAATAATATGAAAACTAATCTTAGGAGATAATCTAAGAAACTACGAGAATAGAAACTGATCCTAGAACATATTCTAACATCTA
Organism: Cicer cuneatum; assembly: GCA_037974295.1. Classification (NCBI taxonomy): domain Eukaryota; kingdom Viridiplantae; phylum Streptophyta; class Magnoliopsida; order Fabales; family Fabaceae; genus Cicer; species Cicer cuneatum. The sequence goes on from JBBPBO010000001.1 coordinate 18,661,431, forward strand.
ACATAATATCAAAGAGATATTCATATATTCTAATAAGTGACATTAGCATAAGCTAGCTGGTATCCTGGTATTTTTCAATTTAAAAATGTAATTTTAAAGAAAAATATCAAACAGATAAGGGTAAAAGCCATGTACATATAACATTAAGAGATAATTGAACGAATGTAAATGTATTTAAGCTTAAAATTATAGTTATGGAACGTTTTGACATAAATATGAAATAAGATGCGTTGAAGGGAACAACTACTACAACAGAAAGGGAAAGAAATTCAAAATGACCCCTATTCAATAATACCATAGTCACAGACTCACAATCGTTTATGACAAGGCAGTATGACATACCTGAAACTCTAGAAGGTGATGGGGAATTTCTTTCAGAAATCGTGAAGGTTGAAGCATCTAGAGACACACAAAGTTAGCAGAACCCAACAACTATAAAAAGAGCTGAAAGTTATGCCGGACAAACCTGCCAATTGGAGTCCATCATGACATAGAGAATATAAAGCTTCTGTCGAGCACGGGTCATTGCAACATATAGTAGACGTCTCTCTTCCTTGGAATCAGATAAGAACGAATCATAACCAAAATCTATAACAAACTACAAGACGGAAAATGATATGAATAAATTATCAAAGAATAATAATGTACCTCAACTATGGGTGCAGTGTCCTTCACAACACCTTTGAAATCATGTAATAGAGGGATCTCAGATTCATTTGCCTTTTTAATATACCAAAACAGCAGTCAAGGCAACACAGTTATAATATAAACCAACACAATACTTGTTTTCATAATAACTCAAGAAAATATCACCTCCAAACAAGGTAGTCAAATTGCAATGAAGATAAATTTATTCCTCCTTCTGTACTGTAACACTTACTTAACTTAGTGATAAAATATTTACTTTAATGTCATTCATATTTCTGACGGACAGGTGCAAGATCATGTTGCATTTTAACCAGAGAAAATTCCCAGCCTTAAAATTATTAAAAGATCACATAAGTAAAAGTTAACATTGGAACAACTTTTTTGCATAACATTAGAGAACATGTTGAAGAGGCAAGAAATTACCATTCATGAACAAAGTAATCATATAGAAGATTCAGATCGCAATAATGCTATATCCCACTGCTATGTGAACTGCAACAATTTGGAAATTGTGCTACTGAATCTTCAATTAGTTTCTAAAAAAGGAATTTCACAGAAGTTTATGCATGGTCATGTTGTAGCTTAATGAGGACTAAGAGTGTGTTTGTTATAAAAGAAATAGTGGAGAGAATTAGTAGAGAAAGGTTGACTTACTCTAGTTTGGTTTGAAAATATAATGAGAAGAGAGTGATAAAAAGTGAGTCCTACTGCTTTTTACAATCTTCTATCTTATTGGAAGGTAGTGTCCATGGAAATGGAGTTTTCATAATCAATAATTGTGCAGATTTGATGATATTTGTAATTATGAAATTATTCTCATAATTAATTAGTCCAGCTGTAGATTAGCTGTTATAGCAAGACTTGCTGCATATCATTTTGTATGGAGGTTATTTAGAGGAGAATTCTCCGATGGAAATAACACATTTTACCAATCAGAAATTCTGAGTTTAACAGGTAGGACATCTTTATTCTTTTCCACTGTCCATTTATACCCTGGATTGGCTATCTCTGTTATTGTCTCATTCTATTCCAGTCTTATTTATCTTCCTTGGGTTTTCATTTCTTTTCTCGGTATACAAAAGTCAAATTCTTATTAATAAAATCGTGTATATCATTCAGTAACAATAATGTGTGGCAATGTGAGTTATGAAAAAATTCTTTTATTTGGCTCAAAATTAAACAACGAAAAAAATAAATTTCATTTGAAGATTAACAGGAATTGAACAATTTCATTTGCTCTTCTATTTCTCTCATTTTTCTCTTGTAACAAACAATGCATCAAATTTACTTTATTTTTCACATCTTTCAACTTTTTCACTTCTTTCTCCCTTCTCACTTTCTCCTCACAACCATACATACCCTAAATGTTGGTCTTTTAATTGTCGATGGATAACATGAATAAATAGTAGGTATAAACAAATATCTGAATATTTGTTTTTCAAAAATATCACAAATCACATTCATCAACTTGCTTTTGAGCTAGACAAAATGAAATATTCTAAATATTATTATCACATACCTTAACTATGAAGACAAAGTCCCACTCTAAACCTTTTGCCTACAGGTCAAATGAGATTGAATTTGCATTACTATTGAGCTTAACTCCAACAAAAACTAATTAAGTGGGATATTACCTGATGAATGGTAGTCAATGTCACAGAATTTTCATTGTCCTTCCTACGAGCACGGAAATTTTCTCTCTCACGCTCAAATAAATAATCAATGAATGCTTTTAGCGCAAAAGTGCAGCCTTTATCTTCTGTAATTTCCTTGTCCCCTCTTATTTCAATGAACTTGGTAGACAGAAACTCTGAGACATCATCTAATAGATATTGAAGAACCTGAATAAAGGTGCAATTCAAGCTTTAGATGAAGAAAATCTAGGTAAAAATGAATTAATATGAAAATTAAAAGACGCTAAATAAAAGTTAAAACTATATAATTTGGACCATCTTCCGCCAAACATCAAATGCCCTTGATGGCTTGATGCATATTGCACAATTAAATCCAGAAGAGCTTTAATAATTCATGTATGTTCACTTACATCCCCATAGCTAGCAACACACTCCTTGACACTATATTCAACACTTCCAATTTTTGGGTGAATAAAGAGTGTATTACCACCATTTGTCATGGAAATAATAACCAGGGTTCTAGAAAACCAGTAGACTTAAAGTTCAACTTATTAACTGCTAGAGAGACTAGGTCTGGACTTTGAAATTTGATTAGACTTAAATATATTTTTGGCTAGTATACCTAATTTTTTCATCTTAGTCCCCGTAAAAAAAAACAAAAAATGGTCTCGTTATGATAGGGACTCGGACCAAAATATATTTTAAAAGGACTACAACGAAGAAAAAAAAAATTATAGGCCATGACTTAAGAGTCTGAGCTATCTAATCAATTTGGTGAAAATCCCAATAATTTGGAGGTTAGATTTTGACTGTTGGGGATGAGGAAGTTGATAGGCTGGAATTGCAAATCATAGTGACAGAACACAAGGAACAAAATACTGCCAGAAGTGTTACAAAGATTGCTGAAATGAGGTACAACAAGGATTAATTTATCACAACTGAGCAGTACGTACAGTGGATTAGAGTTTATCAAAACAAATGGTTTCAAACTCACTTAAGCACCAATTTGAACTTTGAAGAGATTATGCTTAATTTGAGTGAAATTCAAAATACTAGCAAACCCAAGCCCATGTTTTAAATTCAAAATGCTTAATTAGAGTTTATTCATAATTAATTAATAATTAGATCATGTTTTAATGAACACTGATAGAAACCCAAGCCCATGAATGCAAGGAGGGTATCCTATAGAGCAAATTAAGAATTTAAAAGTAATTGTAGGAATGGAAAGGCAAACAAGATTGGATCAAATAAGGGAATTATTAAAATGATACTCCTTCCTCAGTTCCTTTTTAAGTGTCTTGTAAGAAGTTTCATGTTTTAGTTACTTGTCATTGTCAAAGTTCAAAACAATATTAATTATTGTTTTGTCAAAACAACCCCTAACTGTTTATTGTAGAGAGAAATAGATAGAATTAGATAATAAATAGTTTAGGGTATTACAACAAAAATGCGGAAAAGCGATTGTTTATTCACTTGATACTCAAAAGCTGATTACATGAGGAGATATAAATAGGATAGGAAATTAATTTTGTACAATCAAATAGAGCTGAAAATCAGGAAACTGATTTTCCCTATAAATGCTATCACTAAATAGGAAATAAAATTAAAACAGAAATTCTAATTAATACATATTAATAATTGTACATCAGAATATGATTTTGATCTCTTAATCAACAAAAAAGATAAATAAATTTATCAAAAAAGTAACAAAATAACAAAATTTATTAGTTTTCTTGCTATGTTTAAATAACCTTAAAACGAAAAATAAAAAGCATCTGTTAGAGTAACAAAGATCGAAAACCCATGATAGAGATCATAGTACTTTGCAATTCATATGGGACGGCTGATCACCAGACACCAGTTTTATGGGATTGAATTTGGCAATAAAAGTAAAATCGTATTAATGCCTATCATATATCCGTGGTTGGACCACCTGTACTTATAACCAGACCCTATAGCAATGGCAATGAGGGGTTAATTAAAGAAAAATCAAAATCCTGCATTGGCTAGAGATATAGTTTATATGGTTTTATAAAGTTTGGATAATTATCACCTTACAAGTAGATTTTGCGAGGCTAAGTCCAAAATTTAAGAAGTGTTCCATGCAAGAGTTCAACTGGGTGTTACGAAGCACATACACACACAATAACTACAATCTTCTATTGCAACATATATAAATCCATTTTTTTCTTGACATAAAACAAATAGCTCATAGTAACTTGAGTTTCATCCTGCATCAAAAACTTACAGATCTGATGTCATAGTCTTCATTCAACAATGTCCCTCCATCAACATCGACAGTTGCCCGTTGCTCAAGAAGGTACTTCTAAAATTCAAAGTTCATGTAACAGTAAGTTTATGATTAGAAAATAAATAGAAGTGTATTTTACAATTTATGAAATTTGAATGTTCAAACTTGATTGGTGTATCTCTATATTTATCTAAGCACAATATTTTTGGATCATGCAATAAAACAATTATATAATTGGCGGATACATCCTCGAGAGTGTTTCATAGAGCTATGAAATTTAAATATATTCTTAGCTTTTTATATTGGGCCTAACTCATTCTCGCAAAACCGGCTTGTAAGGTGAGGAGTGTCATTCTTTATAAATTCTTTTAGAGCTTTCTCTATTTTCAATGTGGGACTTGAGTTTTTTCCAATACATCCCCTCACACCCAGCAATATTGGGCTTGGTGCACGTAAATAAATGGTGAGTAGCCCAATCGATAGACTCTGATACCATCTTAGATTTTTATATTAGATCTAACTCTTCCTCACAAAACCGTCTTGTAAGGTGAGAGATGCCACTCTTTATAAACTCTTTTAAAGCTCTATCTATATCCTAAGGAAAACTTGGGTTTTTCCCAATATATACAGTTACAAAATAAAGAAAAATATGTTCAAACAACAGCTAATATACCCACTCAATTAAGCTGATCATACAATTATAAGAAAACAATAACCCATGGGTAAATACAGTAATTTTTTAGAGGTAAAATCCAAGTGAGAGGTAAGACAAACCTCAGGTATCATTTTCGCCACAGAAGTTATGATAGCTGAAATTGATTTTTCCTGTCATAATCAAACATGGCATGCATTTCAAATGAGAAAAGTGTTTGTTGCACGAGGTGAAAAAAGTCAATCATGAGCCTTGAATTTTACAGAAATGGTTAGGACTAAAAAAGTAAGTCAAGTTGTATTTGATTTATGGCACATACCATTAAGGAACAGGAATGTAAGAATAAAGAATTTACAAGATATGCACAGAGTACAAAAAAATTTTGCAGTCATAAATTTCATATTTCATCATAGCATCACTAAGCTATATTTCTAAAATATTTCAACAAACATCTTGTTGAGATATGATTGTTCTGACTGTGTAAAAAAATTTACATTGTCAATCCATATCTATTAAACACTTTAAGTAAAACTATATGATTCTATTTGAGAGAGAGAGAGAGAGAGAGAATTATTTAAAATATAAGTAGGGGACCCTACAATCAATCATGACAAGTCATTGTATGATAAAAATTGACTTCCTCTATCTAATAGAATCATTTTTTGCTATTCAAAAATCAAAGGAGATCCAAATCCAAGGATAAACAGGTAGAATAAAAACAATGACTAGTAAATTAGCTATATGAACCAATAGACAGCATTGAGATTTATTAGAATCCATTTCTTCAGTAAAACCGTAAAATCATTTTTATGCTTTCAACTTATGTTTCCTCGGGTCTTCCTTTACCTATTCTAAAAATATTGCCATTTGATCTACAATACACAATGATGCCTCTCTCCAACAACTAAATATCAACAAGAGACAGTACGTTCGTGCTTAAAAGGGAAAAATGTCAATCACCACAAATTATCCAGTAAGCCAATAAAAGTACAAAACTTAATCCATTAGGTAATGGCAACAATAAAACTTTCTTGAAAATTCCTTCCAACCAGACAAAAAGCACTAGAAACATTCCACAACATTGTTAACAAAAGCCCCGCCTCTCTATTTTCCCCAATATCCTCCAAAATAGGTGTCGCATCATTAATGTAAGATCCAATGATCAATATTTGCACTTGCCCCCTCTCATCATATTGAATGCTCCTCGTTCAATGTTTCCCACAGTTATGAAAAAGTGAAGGGCCAGATGTCACCTCACCATGATATATACTTTCTCACCAATAAAGACACATGTAAATCATTACTTTAAACATAAATAAAATCAGCAAGCAAAGTACAGAAAGCATTTACCCTGTGGACAAGATTTGATATGATCTCTATTGTCATCAAAACCTTCTTTCCATGGGTAAGCTCACTCCTATGATCCATAAGAGTTATGAAAGTCATCATATCAATTAGTTTATAATCGTATAACAATTAGCAGAACAAGAATACAGAGAAGATATGTATATCAAATGGCTTCACAGGCATTCTTCACATGGGAACATAAATTAGCTAATGAAGCCACATGTTAACAATACTGTGCCCATATCATTGGTCGAAGTGGGATTTCAACAGTAATAAAATATTTCACATACGTTTTATATAACATGATAAAACATTCAAGAACGAATTTTTTTACCACCTTTTAAAAGTACCAGAAACCTTTGCACTAAAGATGTCACAAGCAGCAGATAAGAAACTGCATTTTCTAACAGTTGAAATTTTGTCGATATGGTCAATTACCTGCAAAAATAAACACTAATTATGAAAACACAAATGCTGAAAGGATAAAACCAAAAGACAGTAAGCCACCATGGAAATAGCTCCCTTGTGCATGTCCAAACTGAAAATCATAATAAAACTTGTACCCTCTTTTTCATATCCTTCTCAAAAGGAAGTAAAGCCTTGAAGACTCGACTATATGAGCCATCATCACAACCAGGCAGAGCTGTTTGAAGCATAGCAATGATAGTTTTGACTACCTATTATAAGAAGGGACAAGGTAAAAAGACTTATGGCATGTAGGCAAAGGTAAAGATACAAGAATTTGCAGACCAGATAGTTATAAAATTTTACACGTAAAACTTTCAAGAGCATGTGAACTCGAATAAGAAACTACTACTACTACTACTACTACTTGCACTATTTTTAAAACTTCCCCTCAAACTAGAGCATACATCATAAGCATCAAGCCTATTACATATGTAGCTTATATGAGAACCCCTCAAAGACTAACTTGAAAAATCTATTCGTTGATCTTTCTTAAAATAATATTCTATCACAATATGTTAGTCCTCTCATGAGATACTTGATTTGAGGTGATATACAGTGCAATTTATCACATGCGATTTCGTGTACATAACCTACACAAATCTAAGCTCCTAAAGTAACTGTTTGAACTAGATGAGCTCACAACTACCTCGTGTCTATGGTTTGATATTCTACATTTGTGTTTGACCTTGCAACAACATAATGTTTCTGTAGGAGAATCGAAAAAAATGTAATTTGGTTCTCCATGATTTGATTTTATCCCTATTTTTAGTATATCTGATTATGTCATTATTAGCTCTAATTAATGGGACAACAGCTTTTGTAATTCATTTTCCTATATAAACAGTCTACGATTATAGTAATAAGACATGAGAGTATTATTTCATTACCTTCTTCCTAATGGTGCACAACAATGTGTGGAAGCAGGCCCTTATAGGAAGATTGTTAGATATTGGCCCTTAATTAGGATAGCAATAATAATGGGTCTTGTTAGTTAATATTAGTAGGCAGTTTTATTATTAGTAGGCAGTTTTTATCAATAATAACTACACAGCATTGTTATAGTTGGAGAATCCCTTATTATTTTATAGATTTAAATATGTCTTTTGGTCTTTGCAATTATAATATTTTTTTATTTTGGTCCTCATAAGTTTTTTTGTTTGATTTACATCCCTGCAAATACAGATTCATTTTAAAATGGTCCCTCAGTCCAACTTCTGTTAAAAGAATTCTAACACCGTTAAACTTTTTTTAATAAACAACAAAAAATAAATTAGAAATTAAAAATCTGATTATTTTTTGAAAGGGTAACCAAAATTGAGAACCCTAATTTCTATTGAGAACCCATATTTAAACGCTTCTTTGTCTTAATAACAGAAGAAAAAAAATACCTTTTTTCTATAAAAAGCCACACCGTGAATGTTAAACGGTATTTTCCTATCCCGAAAAGCCATTTGGAAGGCTTTCCCTGATATCTGTAACAGGAAGAAAGGTAGAAAGAAGCAAAGACCATTCAGCCAGATATGGGGTAATTGCTTTTCTATATGGCTATAATAGTTATAAATCAAGAAACATCACCCGCCTACGGTAGAGAATTGCAATGTTGCCATAGGAAAAGTTCTCTTCTGAATGATTAGATGAAATTTCTAAGATCTTGTCAACAACAAATGCACATTGAGCATCCTCATTGTGACACTCCTTCATAACTATCTGCAGATTAGTACAAAAATCAATTTATATACAAAGGAAAATCACAATAAAGCATGACATACTTTTCAAATCAGCACACTGCAAGATGTAAGTACCTTGGATCCAGAAGAGTTATCAGTAAGAACATTCTTCGACTGACATCGCTTGGCATTATTTTTAATAAGAAAAGATGCAGCCTCAACAATGCAACGTGTGGACCGATAGTTTTTGTTAAGCCTAATCTGAACCAAAAAAAGCAAGTCATATCCAAATGACGACATCTAGTATGCATTTCACTGTCAATATCTGTGAGTAAGACACAACCAAATAAGAGTTAAGTATGTGGCATTAAAATCATAATCAGTCAAAGACAACAGAAACCTCTTTGTAGTTTGGAAAATCGTTACGAAAGGAAATAAATCCGGAAATGTCAGCTCCATTGAAACTGAATATGGACTGTAAGAAAAATAAGACATTAGAGCAGTAATTAGGACATTTTTTAAGCTCACAGAGAGAAAACAATATAGATATCCAACCAGACTTCTCAAACATTAGGGATTGTAGAAAAGAAAACCTGATCATCATCACCGATAATTGTTATTTTATGATGGGATGCAAGAATCTTTAGAAGCTTGTATTGCATGGCACTAGTATCTTGGAACTCATCTACAACAACAGCTTTCCATGAATCCTGACTTTCTCTGAAAACTATGAAATAGTTTGAACAAACAAAAGTTAACACACAAACTGTATTAAATGAACAGATTATAGTTAATTGCATATTTCAGAAAAATGTTTACCTTCAGGAAAATCAGTGAGTAGCTTCACAGAACAGCTGATCAAGTCATGATAATCCAGAGCATTACAAGACTTTAATATGTTACTGTAATTCTGAAGAACTTCCGCCTGATTACAATCCAGAGCATGTAATCAGACATACAAAAGCAGAACAAGGATTTGTGTGTGTGTGTGCATACACATATGGGAAAAACCTTTATCAGCTTACTCCTATTTCATTGCCCATTTCATGAAATTCTGCAGAAGTTCTTCCTGAGGCTTTGGCCTGAAATGGTGTATAGTTATCACGTATGATCAAGCTAAAATTTAACTACAGCATAAAAAATATGAGGAGGAATTAAACAAGCCATCTCAAGCAATTATAAGCGACAAAGAGTAATATAGCCATTAAGAAATACACAACTTTACAAATTCCATCCCGATAAATAATTTAGAAGCAAGTAGCTCAATTTTCCAGCACTTAGGAAAATGAAAGACATTATCTCAGGTAAGAACTATCAAGTTTCATAACATCACAAAGACCTTATTTTTTGTACCTACTTAGAGGTGTTCTATAGAGTCCTTGTACATACATACAAGATAGGTTGCATTATGAAAATATTGAACTGGTAAAAAATACAGTTTAGAGTGAGTTCCTGCATGATAATTGATTTTGACGTTCTTTTTTATTAGGTCAAATAATAAAATCAAATTTTTCATGGCAATTGTTTCTCAGATTAAGATGCATTTTGGATAAATAGTTTAATTAAGTGCGTATTAAATAAACGTTATATGATAAGCATGTGTTTATGTACAAGTTATATTTAAAATCAAAAAAGAAAAAGTGGTTAAAATAATTTTTATATAAGTTGTAAATTGTATTATCAGGTGGTATATAGGCATATCCGTTGCCTACAATAATCAAGCATTACCCCATTAGGTGGGGCCAATTATGTGAATAAAGCAGCATCGTTGTCCTCTGTCCAAAACACCATTTAGATGGCGTAATTTAAGGGTTTTCCTGAAGTTCTCTTCAATCATCATCTTCCTCTTCTAATCAACCTAACCACCTTTGGAAACTCTATGCCATCTTCTCACTAGGTGCTGCTTGAACTTTCTCCCAAATATGGTTCTTCCTATTCTTATTTTGTTCTTTTCTGTCCACTAATAAACCACAACATTAGCATCTCTGCTAAGCTTACTGTTTGTTCTTGATGGCTTTTTAATTGTAAAGAAACTCTTGTTGGGACTTCATTGTCGAACATTCAGTGATATAGAACCTTGTTGATCTTGTAAAATTTTCTTTCGAGTTTGATAGTAAATTTTCAAGCACTTTTTCATTTCATCCTCCTAGGCCTAGGCGCCTAGCCTCTACCTATCACTTTATAAGATGGATCCAAGATACCTAAACTATGCAATGATGCAACTTATGGTATCATGAAGTCCCCAATTTTCACCTCCTAAACATTTCTAACTCACATGTTGTTGAACTTGTGTGCCAAAATTTTCATCCTAATTCTACTTAACCATAAAACCTTTGATTCCAAATTTTTTTCTTCAAAATTCAATTTTACAATTTGTTTCTTCACAAACTCATCAATCAGGAATATCTTCCACAAAAAATATGCATTGAGCCTCTGCTGGGCCATAAGCCCAGAATGAGCTGCCAGTTTAAGGTTATACACTAAGGCAGGTCAAACTCCCACTCTAATACTAACTTTTTTAAAAATTACAAAAATTTGGGGAAGGAGAAATTATTTTGTAAAGTGACCACTGATGGTCATTTTACAACTATTTCCAAGGGAATTCGAACTCTGTCCCTTAAGATTACAAGGTCAAACTCTTGCCCATAGTTGTTAGGAGCAAGACCTAAATCGTAAAATCTTAAGATTTCAAGCGTTTCTATTCATCTATAGTGTTAGAGAGCATGCAAAATCAGAGGAGAGGCCAGAGCGATCAACGCGCAGAGGAAGATCGTGAAATCGTGAGATCTGCGCACCACTTCGACCAGTTTCGCGAAGTTTCGACCCGGTTTTAAAACACACGTTTTGGACCAGTTTCGCACCTCTTCAGCTTCAAATTCTGCTTGTTTCCCATAGAGAAATACAGTGACTACACTGATTCAGCAACTTGGGACTTGTTTTCTTTTAATGATTAATTACTTTCCAACTTGGGAATTACTATTCCTTAAATGATTCAATCATTCAATTTCAGATTCCCTCCTTCTATTTCTTGTATAAACTCTTCTCATCTCTACAACTATTCTCATCTCTGAAACTCAATTCATTGCTACAATTGTTTTTGCTGCCTCACAATTTCAATCATGTTTACATATGTTCTTGTTGCTTGCAGTTCTGGCTCTGCACCTCCCATAGTGCAGAAAAATGCATCAGGAAGCAGAACTGATATAGCATTAAAACATGGTGTATCTGTTGATGGAGGAACCAGAAAATAAAATGCAATTATTGTGCAAAAACGTTTATTGGAGGAATGTACAGACTGAAACACCATTTGGCTTGTACACAGTTCAATGTTATTGCATGTAATGATGTACCAGATGATGTGAAGAAATAAATGTTTGAGCTTGTAAAATCCTTGAAAGATAAATCATCGAAGAAGTCAGAAGAGAATGATACAAATAATGAAAAAGTAAAAGGAAAAAGGCCATTAGAGGAGGATGAGAATGCTACACCTATAAAAAAATTCAAGAGAATGCACTCAAGCCACCATCAACAGCATTTTTAAGAAGAATTTGAAAGAAGAAGCTTGTCTGGAAATAGCCTTCTCCTTCTTCTACAATAATGCCATAGCCTTTAATGTGGCAAAGAGTAATGAATTTAAAAGGATGTTGGAGATGGTTTCAAGACATGACTTTGGTTTTAAGCCACCTTTCTATCATCAAATCAGAACAAAGTACTTGAAGCAAAAGATGGAGGAGACAACTAAGGTCATTGAAGAACACACTTATTTGCAAGAAGACAGGACTATTATGAGCGATGGGTGGACGGACAAAAGACAGAGGACAATTTTGAATTTCTTAGTTAACAGCCCTAAATGTACTATTTTTTTAAAGTTCATAGATGCTTCTCATTTATCAAAAATTACCAATAAAATATTTGAGATGATTGATCAAATAGTAGAAGAAGTTGGGGAAGAAAATGTTGTGCAAATTGTGGTCGACAATGCAGCAAATTACAAAGTTGTTGGTGCAATGTTAATGGAGAAAAGGAAGAGGCTTTATTGGACACCATGTGCAACACACTGTATTGATGTCATGTTAGAGGATTTTGAGAAAAAGACAACAGTTCCTCACGAAACAATTTCAAAGGGTAAGTAAATTACTATATATATATATATTCAAAGGCTTCTCTAATTTATTTATTACAATATTTCACCAAAAGAAAGGATTTGGTGAGACCAACCGTTACTTGGTTTGCAACATCTTATCTAACTTTGAGTTGTCTCATGGAGAACAAAGGAGCATTGGTAAGAATGTTCACATCTAATGAATGGACATCAAACGAGTTTGCAAAAACAGGTGAAGTGCAACATGAAGAAGTAAATATGAATAAAGAATTTTGGAAAAATATTTCAATTTGCTTAAAAGGTGTTTATCCACTAAAAGTGCTTTGTTTAGTGGATTCAAATGATAAACCAGCAATGGGGTTTATTTACGAGGTAATGGACCAAGATAAGGAGACAATCCAAGTTGCCTTCAATGGAGTTCAAATAAGGTACTATTTCTACAAATTCTGAATTCTATTTCTGCAAATTTTGCATCCTGTTTCTGCATTTTGCCTTCAAATTCTGCATCTTGTTTCTGCATTTTGCCTTCAAATTCTGCATAATGTTTTTGTTTTGTAATGCACAATGTTTCTGTAAATTATGCATTATGTTTCAAACCTAAAAGTAATTTACTTTTGTTTTTCTATTATTTAGTTTCAAGCCTCTATGGGCTATCATTGATGAAAGGTGGGATAAACAACTCCACCGGCCTTTGCATGCGGCAGGCTACTATCTTAATCCTCAACTACATTACAGCCCTGAATTTAAAGCTAACTATGAAGTCAAACATGGGTTATATGATTGCTTACAAAAGATGGTGGGAGATGTTGAAGAAATTTGTAAGATTGATGCTTAAATCAAAGATTTCAAGACACAAGCAAGGTTTTTTGGTAGTCCAATAGCAAAAACTGAACTTAAAACCAAAACTCCATCACAATGGTGGGAATTATATGGGGATGAGCATCCAGAACTTCAATCTTTTGCAATTTGTGTATTAAACTTAATTTGCAATTCATTCGGATGTGAACGAAATTGGAGCGCTTTTGAGATGGTAAAAATTGCTTTAAAATTTCACTTTAAAAATTCTCTACAATTTGCTATGTACTAATGGAGTTTGTATCTATTAGGTCCACACAAAGAGGAGGAACCGTTTGAAACAAAAGACAATGAATGATATTGTCTTTGTGATGGCAAATTAAAATTAGCTAAGAAGAAGCAAACTAGAAAGGCAGTAGAATATGACCTTGATGATCTTGAATCCGATGATGAATGGATTGTAGATAATCATGAAGGTTCATCTGAGAATGACATTTTAGATTTCACAATGGAAAATGAGGATTTGGAATTTGACATTAAAAATAAAGGAGGGAATGGAGTTGAAGTTGCTGCCCCTCAAGATGATATGGAGATTCACGACCTTGATGATGAATGTGATGGAGTAGGAGCTGAAGATTGTATGGAAGATGTTGGATTTGATCACAACGCCTTGGATGAATTGTTAAATTAAAGTTTTAGATGTTTTTAGATGGCGGTAGGCTTTGGTTTTATATTTGAGACAATGGTAATAGCCTTTTGTGTTTCAGCTTGTGACTTTTTATTGAATAAATGAATTTTATGTTAGATTATTTTACTTAATTTTATGATATAATTATGTCCATTTAGTGGGATCTTAAGATCCGTGTTACAATCCCACAATCTACGCTTTTTCTATATCCCAACGATCTTTGGTGGGATCTCGAGCTTCACAACCATGCTCTTACCATTGAGTTTATACCTCATTGACATAGTACCAACTTGAAATTAGAGGAATATATTGGAATTGGGTTACAAGATATTTCTAGTATAAACCATCACTTCTATAAAAAATCAAACTTCTTTGCAAACATAACAATTTGATTTTTAATACAATCATAAAATTGCATAGCATTCAAGGGAGGTTAACGGAGATGTTGTAAATTAAGCATTAGTTTATTATTTTAAAAGGAAGTTTATAATGGTTTACTCTTCATAAAGAATCACACACCTGAGTCACAAACTTTTGCCATTTCTTTGCCTTATCCTCGAACTGTTTAGGGGTCCGTAGACTATTAGATGTTTCTCCAATCAACAATTCACCATTTTTATGTCTGCTTGTTTCATTTTCTAATAATCGGGTGGCCTCGATAATTGCATTTCGCTGTTGCCACTGTCCATATATTAAGAATTCAGATGTACGATCTAACCTGCAACATAAGTGTCAACCGTTAAAAATAAATTTTTCAAGCAACACAAGTTAAAAGCTTATGGATGAAAATATATTAAACCATACTTACTGCTTCTTAAAGCGAAATATATGAAAATATACTTAAACCATACTTACTGAGTTATTTCTGCTAACTTATCCTCAGCAGATTCATCTATTAAGGGGACAAACTAACAGAATATGTCTCCCACATAGTAATAATGTACATGGATTATGAATTATGGCATATGCCACAATTAGCATTTAAATTGCAAGAAAATTAATTAGAGTTTTAGTGGGAAAACATAACACAGACACGCACACAAGTTGGAACTTATAAATTGCAATTCATGACAAAGTTAACGAAAAAATCGCCATCAAATTCATAGAAACATACTTTTCTGCATGCGAACGACAAAGTTGCAAGCAAAATGAATGAAAAGTACTAATTGGAAGCTCTTTTGCCGTTTCCTTCCCAGCTATAGCTCCAATACGTTTTCTCATTTCAGAAGCTGCTGCTGTCGTAAATGTCATTGCAAGAATGTTTAAGGGGCTGATTCCCTGCACAAAATTAGCAGACAATGGAAATTATAAACAATAAATTAAGCAATCAAATTTAAATATAGAAAGTAAAAACAAATCAACACAGAAACAAAGAAAAAGAGGGACAAGAATGAAACATAAGAGCACGGTATCTATATCATCTTATAGCCCAAAAAATGATCCCCACCTCATTAAGCAGCATCAAAACTCGCCCAACCATTGTGGATGTCTGGTATCATCAATAAATAATAACAATTCAGTTCTAATGTAAAAACCAAATACTCATAGGAAAAATATAAAAAATTGAAGAAATCAGAGTTTAAGAAAACCTTTCCACTTCCAGGGCCAGCTACAATCATTAAAGGGGTGGAAATATCAGTACAAGCTGCTTCTCTTTGCCTTTCATTTAGGGATTCCAAATATTTAGAATATTCCTCAGGCATTGTTCCACTTACTAAACTTTTCCTAGTAGTATCATTATCCACTTGTTCTTCTTTAGGATCCAAGGAAATTCCAAAATCATTATTAAACATGTCACCATTTCCATTACACTCAGAAACAAGACTGGTTCCAAAACTCAAATCAACATTACCAACTACACCGCTCTCGCTTGAAACTTTCTCCTGACATTTCTCTGCAGTTTTTTGTTCACACAGAATGTCAATCTGTTCCAAAATGGTTTCATCAAAATCATCATCGAAAAGGCCACTTGCAGAAAAGTAATCAAGTGGTTCAGGCTTAAAGCTTCCAGTTTCTTTCCTCGGAGTTTCAAAATTCGATTGGCACAAATTCTTCTGTGTGACCCCAACAAAAGGAAGTACAGCCACATTCCTTGTACTTGAGTTGAAGCAAATTGAATCAGAAGATGCTTCGCCGCGATTTCCTGATGAATGGAGCTTGTTCGAGGGAACCTCTGCAAGAGGAACTCTCTTCTTAACTGAAACCCTACCCGCAGCATCATCAACATTGCTTAAACCCTTAATTCTAGAAACAACGAGATATTTTTCAGATTATATAAGGTTTTCAATAACGAAATCAATTTGATAAATAATTTGCATGCTGGCGTTTGTGAGTTAACTGTTTTATTTATTTCTTGAATTTCAAATTTAAAAAACCTAATTAAACAGAAAATGATGTTTGAATAAAATAAATATATATTAAGGAAGAAGATGAGAAAGAGGAGTTACTGGTATGGGGAAGAGGTCGAGGAATCAGAAGCTCTTTTTTGAGGAAGGAGTGGCTTTGAGGCACTGAAATACGCGTTGATTCGGCCACTTTGCTGGTTCGCCATTTCTGTGCCAGTGAGAAAGTGAAACTCGACCACTGTGAAGAGGTGTGTGAATATATATGCGGGTGAAGGAAAGGGAAAGGAAGCGCCAAGGACATTAGCTTCCCAGTTTTTGAATTTTTTCTTTTACTGCTTTTTTTTTT
>JBBPBO010000001.1:18678543-18693898 GCA_037974295.1 Cicer cuneatum
TTTTTTTTACTATTTATTATTACATTTTTTTATAAAAAAAAAAATTAAGCGCTAACTGTGTAAAAAAAATTATATAGTGAATTAATTAAAGCCATTGATTTAACTATCCCGCAATATAATGATATCCCCACCAATCAATAACTAAAGAGTTCATGTTTACTTAGTTTATAATGAATGTGCATGTTTATTATTTATTTTTTTATTAAAAAAATCATTTAAATCAGTAAAATAACATACATTTAAATTCGTTAAAATTGAAAATGATGAACATGTGAATAAATTCACAACAATCATGTTAATAGCATACAACAGTAAAATGTTACAAGTATAACAAACTTAAAGTATTCAAGAGATTTATGTTAGAACATAATGTGTGAATTTAAAAATTGTTGAAGTCTCAAATTGGAAAACTCTCATTTGGAATAGTTTTAATCACTATATAAATATTCTCAAAATTTTGTTGAAGTCCCAAGTTGGATAGAAAATGGGTTTGCTTTCATCACTATATAAAGAGTGTCAATTTATTGTGAAAAAAACACCAAAGATAGATGTATTTCTCAACTTTTTATTTTCTTCCTCTTATATTATGCTCGATTGTTGGTTGTTATACCGTAGTCCCTTCAATATTTTAAGCGGTATTGTACCGTAGTCCCTTTGATATTTTAGAGCGATTGTTATGTCGTAGTTCCATCAAGTTTTGAGTGATCCTAATACCATTATCCTTTTATAGCGGTTTTATACCGTAATCCCATCGATTTTGAGTGGTCATAATTGAAGGTGCAAACACGAGAAGGGGATTGAATTGTGTTTGCAAAACTTGAATTCTTTTGCTGTTTTGTTGAATTGATGCAAATTATTTGATGAATAAATAATCAGATTTAGCAACGGATAATCACAACATAAGAACACAGCAATTTATCTTGGTTCACCGTCGAGTCACTTCCTTCAGAAGGTCTTTTTACTAATTCAAACTCCTTTGAATTACAACACCACTGACCCTTCAAGCCAACCTTCCCAAACAGCCTGACAACCCCAGACTTTTGAGGAACAACAACACCTAGAAAAATTCTCTTTTAATGATAACAAAATTATCTTAAGATTATGATTACACTAATGCGTGCATTTAAGTATTGTACTAAAAAAGGAATAGGATCCAAAGATCGCAACCTCCTGTCCAGAAGAATGAACGTATGCAGGAAACAAAATCATTAATTTCTGAAGCAGAAAATCTGAATTAAAAACACCAGAAGCAGAACATCTGGAACAAAAAAAACAGAAGCAAAACATCTGGTACAGATAACCAGAAGCAGAAAACTATAAATTGAACGCCAGAAACAGAACACCAGAAGCAGAAGTAGAGCACCTAAAGCAGAAGCAGAAAACCAGAAGGTGACCATCAGAAGATATACATCAGAAAACGAACATCAGAGGATATACATCAGAAGATGAATATCAGAAGATGAACGACAAAGGATAAGAAATGAATATCAGAAGATATACATCAAAAGATGAACATCAGAAGATATAAACCAGAAGATGAACATCAGAAGATATACATAAAAAGATGAATTTCAGAAGAAATAAATCAGAGGATAAAAAGATGAACATCAGAGGATAAAAATCAGAAGATGAACTTCACAGGATAAACATCAGAAGATGAATACCAGAAGATAAACACCAGAAGATAAACATCAGAAGATGAATACCAGAAGATAAACACCAGAAGATAAACATCAGAAGATGAACACTAGAAGGTAAACATCACAAGATGAAACACTAGAAGGTAAACATCAAAAGACGAATACCATAAGGTGAACTTCAAACACCAAAAGGTAATTACCAGAGGATAAACTATAGCTGCTTCTTCATCCTCTTACATTAAGAACAACTAACAGTTCCAAAGTATCAAAAGCTGCATCATTCGCGAATAGAGAAGGGTCATGTCTTGGAACCAGAAAAGAGCACTTGCCATTTGTCAAAACGTATGGAATGATCTAACCTCCAGGAAATCTATGTAAAGAAGTAACCTCCCAAGTGCCAGGCTGTAAAAGGACAGAATGGCAAGACTGTAAATTCAAAACAAAACTAAGGATCATTACAACTTGGAAAAACGGTCAGAAAGGAAAATTTTCTTGAAGAAAAAGTTTCCTTCTCTCTATAAAAGGAATGCTGCTCTTCTTCAGCAACACACACAACTACACGAGCAAAAAAGAAAATATTAATAGGCTATCAAGAGCATTATCAATCTCCCTTCAAGCTTTCCATAATCTTACACTAGATCTTTGATTCATCTTTGTAGAAAGTAATTTCTATCAAACTACTTCATATGATCTTTAGAACTTCAAGTGAGTAACACTTGAGAGAAATCATAAGGAAAGAATTGTAAGCTTGGTGAAGTTATAGAATACACAATTTGTAATCAACCTCAGTAAGAGGCTGATAGTTTTTGATACTTAGTAAAAACTCACAAGTGTGTAAAGACTGGACGTAGCCTTCATTGGGTGAACCAGTATAAAAATTTGTGTGTCATTATTCTCTTTCTACATTTCAACGACTGATAATCATCCTCTGAAAGAGGACAGTAGTTTCAAACTAAAACAGAATTTTTAAAACCTCGAATATCTCTATTCAACCCCCCTTCTAGTGATATTCTAGCCACTTCATATACCAGCCAAGTCTTCTCAAACAGTCTGACAACCCCAGACTTTTGAGGAACTTCACAACCTTAAACCTACAAGCTAAGTCTTTTTCTAACAACCTGACAACCCGAGATTTTAGAAGAAACTTCAACACTATAGGATTTTATACAAGGGATCGAAATTAGAACTGAGTAATTACTTCTGGAAAGTTGATACTCACAATAAACTTAAAGTGAACTAGAGTGTTTGCTTCTGAAAATTTATGATGACGATCTGCTTCACACTATAAGAAAAGAACACTTAGAAAATATTTATCTTTTAAGCAACTGTTTCTCTCATTTGAACTCTCTAAATACTTATGAATTTTTGCTCGAGTTCTTTTATTTTTCGATGCTTTATTCTTCAGCATTAAGCCTCTATTTATAGTTGAAATTAGGGCTTCACTTTGATCTGATGCTTTACTTCTGGAGTGTATTTCGATTAATTATGTTTTGAGAATATTCTGTAGTATTTTGCTCATATTCTGTTTCTGGAGTCTTTTGCTCCGATTCTGTTTTGAGCATTTTGCTCATATTATGTTTTGAGCATACTTTTAGCTAAATTATGTTTCTTGAGTCTTTTACTCCGATTCTGTTTTGAGCATTTTTCTAAGATTATGTTTTGAGCATACTTTCAGCTTCTAATGATGTAGCTTCTGATTTTTGCCATTAATGAGATCATCTAGAATTATCCTCCGACGGAATCCTCTGATGTTTGCCTTTGATAACATCCTCTGGTATTTTCTGGACTTGACGACTATCCTCCCGGCTGACGTTGGCTCTTGCAGTGTCGTCTCTCCTTGAAGGCATTGTTCCCTATAAAACCATTATCAAGTAGAAATCTCACACCACAACTATACAAGACTTGACACTCTAACTACTTGCTCCTATGCATGATCAGATAACGACTCAAAACCAACAATCTAACCAGAGCTCTAACCAAAACTTTAACCAAATGCTCTGATACCACAATTGTAACACCCCGAGTTTTTAAACAGCGCGGGTATATTTTTTTTTTTAACCAAAATTAATAAAGGAATTTTCAGAATTAATTCGAAGAATTAAAATAAAATTAAAGAATTTTCAAATTAATTCAAAGGATTTAAAATAAAAATTAAGTCAATTCTTAAAATAATTTGTCGTGATCCAAAACGACAAAAGTATTTAATTAATTACACCATGATTGTAATCAAGTAAGTTAGTTTTTAGGAAATTAATTATACCAAAATAATAATACATCCAAAAGCTGTATTCTGGACCCACCAAAATATTATCAGAGTGCGGAAAAATATACAATGATCCCAAAATAAACAAATACAGCCCTCAACACTAGGCCCTATACAAAAAGTCCAGTCTGATCATGCACTAAAGCTACAGTAGCACGGTTTCCACCGCGTCTTCTACAAGTCTCGTCTTCGCCTAGTTGTTCGTCCATCTGCGTTGTCCACAAATGCTCCGTACGTGAAGATCAAGGAAAACTAATGACGTTTCTGTCGTTAGTGTAACCATCAGAGGTGCGAGTTTAAGTATCATCTGAGGGCAAAGCCTAATTTTCCACAATAATAGTAAAGGGTCACCGACCGAAATTAACAATTACCATGTAGCATTTATGTCAATAATAACAAGTATATGCATGACATGTTCCAATGTTTATGACAACAAGAATGGATAAATATGCCCACTTATTAAAATGTATGGCATTGACGTTTTTGGAAAACACAAACAGTTTAACATATAAATCATGTTGCAAGTACAAATACATTCAACAAAACACAACAACTCATTTAGCACTTAGAGTTCATAAGTTACTTGCACACAACGATTTCCACCCGTCAACATCATATCCAATCATGACCCACCGGTCGACCATCCCAATGCAATATGTATATGCCAATGTACACAACTCTTGGAATTACCAAGGTGCAGTCTCTCACGGACCAACACAATTTACCCATGTTAGCCTCTCACAGGCCAAACATTACAAGAGTGCAGTCTCTCACGGACCAGCATCAGTGCAGTCTCTCACAGACCAGCACACGTGCAGTCACTCACAGACCAACACGTTTTACGTATGTTAGCCTCTCACAGGCCAAAACATACAAAAGTTAAATCCTCGCACGGATAGAATGGACCACCACGAACACGTGACCATTCCGTAGCCCATTACGGTTACTACTTAACTTCGCGGCCCATCACGGTCACCGCATCAACTTTGTGGCCGATCGCGGTCACCACCTGACTATGCAATGCATGGACATGCGATGTTTTCTCTTCACTGAAAACAGTATGCAAATACCAGCTGAAAATCCAGCCACTCCATCACCTCCTCAAACCATCTCAACAATTTCATTATCGCCACATCAACAAAGAATTCAAGAACCTCATCATCACCACCTCAAAACATCTCAAAAACTTCATTTTAATTCATCACAAGTCTTCCCAATACTTCCCCAACTCTTTAAGTTCATAAACCAATGTTTAAAACTGGAATTTTTGAAAGAAAAAAAACAATTTGTATTTGAATATAGCTTCCTTGTATTCGAATACAGATGTCAAAACAGTGAAAAATCAGCATTCTGTATTTGAATACGAGGTTGTCATAGCCGAATACAGATGCAAAGTCAGTGGCAAAAACAGCAAATCTGTATTCGAATACAGATGCGAATACAGTGGCAAAAATTGCAATCCTGTATTCGAATACGACAGGGTCGTAGCCGGTATACAGATGCTAAGTCAGAAGCAAAAATCACTTATCTGTATTCGAATACAGAGGGCCGTATTCGAATACAAGTTCAAAATTTGAGTAAAACAGGGATTTTGCAGGAAATGTATTCGAATACACCAGTTCTGTATTCGAATACACCTTCGAAAACAGTGGAATTTTCCAGAAAACTTCAATACGTTTTCAAACTTTTTTCTTTGAAAAACCAACACAACACCAAAACATAATCACAACTCCTTTTGAACCCCAAAACTCATAACATTTCTCATCAACACAACAACAACAGATTCCCAGAACACCTTCACCCATTTTAAAATCCTTTTTATTTTGAAAACCACTATCAACACCAGAATGTTAACAACATGACAGAAAAACATAATCACCATTCTTTTGAACTACAAAACTCAGAACATTTCTCATCAACACAACAACAACAGATTTCCAGAACACATGTATTTTGATCATCCCCAAAACGACATGTAAAACACTTTCCAGTATCCACACACAACCAAAACATCATTGATGTATCATCCAAAATAGCAAACATCACAGATCATCAAAAACATCAACAACATGCATTTTTCGCATTTTATAACAACATGCAAAACAATTTCACTTCAAAAACAACAACGAAGACATCATCAATGCCTCAACAGCATGCATTTACAGCCCTATATGCAATCTAGAAAGTTGGAAGGTGCCCCTTACCTCTGTTACGTTTTTTGTACTCGTTCACGTTACCGCGACAAAAGTCGGCGAAACTCCCATTCGCGTCGCCACTACAAAAGTTAGTTCTCTAGCTCCGTAACGATGAGAGGAACAACTTTTGTTCTGGACACTTTCTGGTTTGGCGCTTGGATTTCCAAGTAATTTGACTTTTGAGGATGCTCTTTTGTTACCACCAACACAGAAAACAGAATGGGAAAAGAAAGAAGAAGGTTGGCGCATGCAGTGAGGAAGAAGGGAAATGTTTTTGCCTTATTTCCTTGCCTCTTACTCATATATATAGACATATATGTGCCACCTCACCCGACACATTAATATTATAATATTGATTGACCCTCAAATACTTAACCACTCTCGTCGTAATTAACACATAACATCTTAATTAACTGTCCGATATTTAATTACTCGTAATTAAATTAATTTATCCTTCATCCAATAATTTTAATCCAACCTCCAAAATAAATATTTATATATACATATATAAAAAATATACATATATTAAATATTTTGCAAATATTCCCAAAATACACTTAATATTAATTCCATAATTTAATTTTTAAATTTAAGGGTCGTACATTTTTCAAACTCAAAATACAACAACTTTAAGACGTTTTTTCTGTCATGTCAACCAAAGACATTACTGGATGCGTTTCTTTTAGGCAAACAGAAAATGATAAGAAAGCTAGAGAATTAACCCATGAGAGGGTAATGATTACCTTTATAAGAATTATATTCTTAATAGACTTGTTGGTGATCTGAATGAATACTACAATTCCAGCAATAGTGCTAGACAAGTATGAGATGCTATAAAGAAGGGGAAGTTTGAGCTAAAAAGTGCGTTGTAGCCTGAAATGCTATAAAGAAGAAATATGATACCGAGGAACTTGGAGCTAAAAAGTGTGTTGTAGCCGCTACCTCAAGTATCAGATTACCGATGACAAATACATGGAGAAATTTAGAAGATAGCTCAGGAGATCATCTTAAGGTATGACTTTAGATGAATTTCAAATTGATTGTTATTATCGACAAACTACCTCTGTTTGGAAGGATTTCAAAAAATTCTTAAAACAAAAGAATTTTCTCTAAAGAGTATGATAACCTGTCTCTAGAAAAAAAAATGTTGTTTATTATTTTTCTGAATTAGGCAGAGTTTACTTATATCCAAGACATGTTTAAATTTAAATGTTGAAATTAAGAATGCCTCATTCTGTTTACTTGTTGTGTGATTTTAATATTTTAACATACTAGACTTTGTCATGTGAACACATGTTATTTCAAACTTAAGTAACTCAGGGTTAATATCAATGTTGTCTTTAAATAATTTTGAAAAAAATGTGATTTTTGTAGTCAAGTTAAAATAACAAAGAGTTCACATAAATCTGTAGTTAGAGAATATGAGTCTTTAGATTTATTACACTCTGCCGCAATCCTTTAAGTGTAGTCATTTTGATTTATGAGTTGTCATAGTACCATATTACGAGGCTTTTATCGCCTTATTAAGAGTGACTTTAACCGTCATATTGAGAGTGACTTTAACAGCCATATTGATGGTGTAATTCTAGAACGGTTTTCTACGGTGCAGTGGAACTCCGATACAATGAATCTGGGTTGTTTTATCCTGGGGACGTCGTGGTTGATAGTCTGTCTTGCACAATTTGGGCAGTGCCGCGAAACGTCTTAAAGAGAACGACCTAGGCCGCGACTCAACCCAGTAATATATTCGGCGACACAAATTGTGATTTTTAAATAGTTTTTTCAAACTCAAAATACAACAGTTTACGTCTTTAAATTTGTAATGTTGACGACATCATACTTATTGATTGAAGCAAATATGTCAATTTGAATCACATGAATAACGTAACAAGACGCGAAATCAAACAACAATACACTAAGATGACGAATAAAATATTGTTGCACTCGAGCGATAAATTCATAAATAAAACACGAAATAAAAATCAAGTTTACATGGAAAAATCACTTATTTATATAAAATAAGAAGAAGAAAATTTAGAAGGTTTCTTTTCTTTTCTTTTTTCTGTAAATGAGGTTGTGTGATTACCCCAAAAAACTCACACGCATTGATAAATAATAAAAAGAGGAGCAAGGAGGCTGTTAAAAATAAACAAATAAACGAGTTGTTTTACGATTGAATATAATTATAGAAATGTATATGTTTTTACATAGTGCTCCACAATATTAATATTTTAACATTTTTAAATGATTGAGTTATTCTATTTGTCTAAATTTGTTAACAAATGTATCATTAATGTTATTTATTTAATTTCAAATTTATTTCTAAAATTACCAAGTTAATATAATTTTAGTCTCAATAAATACAATTAATGGACTAAAATTTTAAAATTTGAAATTTCTTTTAGAATATTGATAATGTTATAATCTAACTATAAATTGATACATTTTTTCAATGGCTAATTTGAATATTTACACCTTTCTATAGAACACATAATTTATAGAAAAAAACTAAGATGAAGTAGGGTGTGCTACATCCCATTACATCATAATAAAGTGTCGGAATAACTATCGAGACACCTCCATGACAATTGGGTGGATTTTGTCTTTTCTATTTATGACTAGTCAGAAAAAATAAGCACTCATTCTTGTTTTTATTAGGTGTGAAATTTAGGTTTTATCTCTTTCTACGATAGAGTTTGAATTTTTTCATCCGCGTTCATTTATATATATAAAATAATAAATTTAAAAGTCATATAATTATAATTAATATAATAAAATTATTATTATTATACAATAAAAAATATTAAAATCAATTTTTTTATAGATTTTCAATATTAAAAAAACAATAATAAATATATTGAAAATGTACATATATATATATATATAATTTAAAAATAACAATAATATTACTAGCGAGACGAGTTCGAGTGCAGAGTGGATATCGACATCCCAAACTCGTCCCCACTCACAACTTTTAATTTCGGAGACATAAGCATCTGCACTCAATCAATTCTGATTTTTTCCACCTAAATCGAAACAGATTTGAGCAGATAACATGCGGAATTTGTCGCAATCCCCTCAATCTAGTAAGAAAGTCGCATAATTATTGGTTTCACCATTGCTGTGACTTACACAGACCTGCCAATTATTTTGAGATAGCTTTTAGTAAGAAGTTCGGACAAACAAGGTTGTGGGATTGAAATCTTTCTTAATGATGGTAGCTAAGACAAGTAAATTTGTTTATACAGTGAGGGATGTGACATGAAAACACTTTGCAAGCCAAAAATCAAATATCATGCCCCAAAACTATGCAAATATACTAGTAGAGGTTCCAGAACTAACATTTGAATCATTTGATAATGAGATCCCCCCAAGAAAATAGGTTATCAAAGTTGTGGTAGTCACCAACATCAAGCTTCAAGAAAGGTCCAGGGGTTCTCTAGGCTATGCGAAGATCATTTGCGACATGGTCATAGACAAGAACAAGCTTAGTTGTATGGACAACGTTAATGTGACGGATAATTTGGTGATTGAGACCAACTTTTGTGATTGCTTTACTATCAAATATTTTATCTTATTGATAAGAAAAAGTTAAATATTTTTAAATTATTTAATATTATTATTATTCATATTATATCATTTATTTAATTAAAATATTTAATATAGATAATTGAATGTTTAATATTAAAAGAGACACTTTAATAAATTTGACTTTATATTTTACATAAAATCAAAAAAATTAATTACCCTTAATAACAAACTATGTATCTCTACATTTTGTGATTGAGGTAAAGTAATATACATTATAATCAAACTATTTGTTATTATAATAGGCGGAACTTGTTTAGATAGAAAAAAAAATTTTCATTTTTTCCTTGAGTTAAGTTTTTGTTTTTAATTTAATAAATATTTATTTTATAAAAAAAAATCTCAAAATCACTGATAAAATAACTTTTTGTTTTATGCAAGTCATAAGAAAACCGCCTTTAAAGTGTATGGGAGTTGGTGCTGTGTGAGCTAATACTAACTAGTATTTCACTTTGGAATATTTGTCTCCCTAGATTTGTCTTCCAACTAAAACACCCAATCAATTCTTTCCCTTCAGGCGCCAAACACGCAATTTTTTCTCTCTCTCTCTCTCTCTCTTCACTCCCTCAACACACACAGAGGTATATAACCATTCATTCAATTTCATCCACGTGCATTTCAGATCTTTACCGTTCCATCTCCATCACCATTTAATTTTCCACCATTCAAATCTTTCATCTTTTTTTCATCACACACACTATACATTATTATTGATATTATTATTATTATTATTATTTCATATTATTATTATTATTATTATTATTACTACTATTATTATCATCATCGCATTGGTTTATGATTATTATTATTATATTATTTTTTGATCCGATTCGTTGCTTCTAGGGTTTATGCCATGGCAGATGCAACGAGTCCACCTCGTGACCACGACAGTGGTGGCGAACAGAGCCCACGCGGTTCTTCCTCTGCCGCGCGTGAACAAGATCGTTTCTTGCCTATTGCCAACATTAGCAGAATCATGAAGAAAGCTTTACCTTCCAATGGAAAGATTGCTAAAGATGCTAAAGACACGATGCAAGAATGCGTTTCTGAATTCATTAGCTTTATTACTAGCGAGTAAGTATTTTTAATTTAAATGCTTAAAAACGTTTTCTTTATTTTCTTTTCAATGGATAAATATATTGGAAATTTTAAATGGAATGAATGATTAGTGCCTTGTCAATTTATATTATGTGATGTGATGTGATGTTGGGAGGAAAAGATTTTAGGGCTTTATTTTTGTTTGTTTCTTGTTTGAATTTATATTATGTTATAGATTGCAGTTTTTGGTAATTGGGGTGTATTGTAATTTTGGAACGGAATGAATGATTAGTGCTTTGTCAATTTATATTATGTGATGTTGGGAGGAGGCAAATGCTAATGTTAAAGAATCAAAAATAGAAATTTTATCTTGTAAATTGTGCATTCAACTCCTAAAAAGTTTTAAAATAGTTTTTTTCAAGAAAAATATTCTACATTTGTATTCCTTAGCATCTGTCCTAAGGACTTAGGGCATATGTTAGCAATGACCCTATTTTGTTTGTTGCTTGTTTGAATTTGAAATGGTAAATTTGGGTGGGTTGTAGGGCGAGTGAGAAATGTCAGAAAGAGAAGAGAAAGACTATTAATGGAGATGATTTGTTATGGGCAATGGCTACTTTAGGATTTGAAGACTATATAGAACCGCTTAAGGTGTACCTATCAAGGTACAGAGAGGTAATTTTACTTTCTTTTTTCACCTTCAGTTAATGTTTGTTTTTGGATGATTCATATATAGTATTATTATGCTTTGAAGTGATTGGATTCTAATGTTCTCTATGAAATTTTGATTATGTTCTTTCCTGCTTAATATTTATCTGACTGTTTTTTTTCCTTTCTTGTTCACTTGGTGATTTTGAAATGTCTACAACTATCACAGATAGAGGTTAGTTAATCCCCCCCTTCGATTGATTGTATTATCTTGTTTTTACCTTGGAATATCTCACCAATGGAAATGCTAATATTTGCAAACTATAATTTCTGATAGGGTGACAATAAAGGATCTGTTAGGAGTGGTGATGGATCTGGTAGACGAGATCAAGTCAGCCCTGTGGGACAAAATGCTCAGGTGTGATCGCACAACTTTTTTGGATTTATGTTTTCTATATATGTGTTTTTATTATGGTGACTTGTTGGTCAAAACAAGGTTCATTTTATTAGCTAATATGTGCTTTGCCTTGCTGTTGATTTATGCATATGGCAGCTTGTTCAGCAGGGTTCTTTTAACTATAATGGTTCCCAGGTAATAATCTCTCCGTCTCTTTTGAATAGATGCATGCCTAGTTTTTTTTACTGTATACATGCTCATTTGTGGAGATTCAACAAGTTAAGTTATGAAATATTCTTGGTAAAAGATAAAATTTGAAGCAATAGATTTTGCCAATTTAGGGCCATGGTTAGCACTTAGCACTACCAATCCATTAAATCAGTTCAAATAGATTGGGGAGGGAAATACATATGAAACAATATATTTTACCAATTTAGGGCTATGGTTAGCACTACCAATTCATTAAATCAGGTCAAATAGATTGGGGAGGGAAATTAAACCCGCTGTTGAAGTCTTATCTGACTTGGGGATTATTCACGCAATTATCTGTTCACATACCAATCATCCAAATGGATACGTCGAATGAAACATAGGCACATATTGACCTTTTCCTTACCTCATGATTTCTAAACATACGAGTTTTGGTTTATAACTTTTGAAAGTACTTCCTTTTTGTTAATAATAAGGAGCCATTGGAGATGTTTAACCTCTATGCCCCAAAAATAATCTAGCTTACCAAGTTGCTTGAGAGGAAATTCTGAGTGGACTTAAGTGATAGAGCGTTATTTTTCTCCACGATCTTTTCATTTTTTCTGCCTGGTGTTATTCTGATTTTCATTTGCACCATCTTTTTCTCTTCGATGTTTCAGTGTTTTCTGTTAGTTGCTGACTTGTCAATCACACTTTTTACCTATAATCTGATACTATCATTATCTTCCAATTGCTGTAGTTTTGCTGTTCAGTGTCTAGGCTGTATTTGCGTAGGTCCTGTTCTACCTGTATCATGAACTGTTGTATTTGATCGAGAAATCACTCTGCCCGATGTGTTTTGTTGTTCTCTATCTGACTACTGAAGTTGAGAGTTGAGACTGAAGGCTTCTCTATTCTTTTGTATCCCTTCCATAGATGGACCTCATTGGAAAATTCACCAATTGCTCATTGGGAAAATCTTCCTCTATTTTCGATTTTTGTTTCACCTATTTTTTGCTTTCAGTTTGAGAAACAGACATTACCATTGTAGGGCTGCTGATTAGCTAGGATATGTAAGCCTGGAACAGTGACTTTAAACAAGTCATCTTTTGCTAAGCTATTTACTGAACCCAGACACATTTAAGCCTGTTGGCCGAACTTATGTGAGCCAGTTTCTGTGGTCACGATTAGGTGTCATTCACAAAGCTTTGGCGTCTCAGTTCAACACTTTTTTATGTCTTCAAACATATTCCTTTTACATAAAATTTTTAGTTTCATTTAATGGATTGAGAGCTTGTGGTAGCATGATCACCTACGCCTTTCCATTACATTTTTAAATGGCTACTTTGTATGCCTACTGTGCATCTTCGCAGTAGTGTTAGTTTTCCCTCGCTAGCATCCTACTGTCCAGTTCCTTTCATGTGACGATTTTTTTTCTAGAAGTGGTGTTTTTCTTTGGTTGTGTTTCACTATTGTTGCCTCCAGCAGTACAGTACCTGTTTTGTTTAATTATACTTCTGATTCAAGTCTTGTTTCACACTGATTTATAGAGCCCAGTTATGTTTTTAATTTGTTTCTCGTTACTGTGGTTATTTATAACGGACCTAGAGCTTTGCTTCATTTTGAGGGGGAGTTAGGGTATTGTGTTCTGATAGTTATTCTTTTATTGAATCTGGATTCTCCACTGTGAGAGGGAATTAAACATTTGATGTAGTTACATGATCGGACCGTTGGGTCAAGATTAGATGTCCCACATTCGACTTTGTTTGATTGAGTCCAAAATACAAATTTGGCACATGAGATGTCTGATTTTGATCCGACTTCCATATCAACAACTGCGTGAATTCTAAGAATCCAAAACCATGTTTTATCATCGGAGTTCTCTTTCTGTGAAGATCAAAATATTTATGTTCTTAAAAATTAACAGTAGTGATTGGGTATAGGAATTCAAATCTTTATTCAAGTGAATGGAATATAATATCTTTACTTACAGTTTTATGCTAAGAAGTAAGAACATAGTTCTTAAGACTTAGTAACAATTTTTTATTCTGTTGCTGATTTGCAGGTGCATCCACAACATTTGGTCATGCCTTCAATGCAAAACCATGAATAGACTATTTGCTTCTCCTCGTCTCATTTATGTCACGTTAAGGCTTGTGCATGTGGGATGAATGGGAACAATGGTTTGGTAATTAAATTTAGGTACTCGCGTGAAGAAAACATGGGTGGCAGAATTTTGGTAGCGGTATTCATGTAGATTTTTAATACAATTATTATCAAATTTAGCTGCCTTACCCGCTAAAGGGAAAATATGTGATTTGCCATGTAACTTGTCATGGTGAGTGAGAAGTGCCTCTTTTGAGAATTATGTTTAGATATTATATTTTCAAATTTTGAGTAAAAAACAGATTATATCAGTGTTTATTTACACAAACTGCATTTATTGTTTAATTTAATTTAGGGAAAATAGTATGTTTTTATATTTTTAATGAGTTTTAGTTGACTTGTCAAAGCACGATGTTCTTCAAAGGATTGGTAGCTTCAATAATCAATAGTTAAAAAAGAGAAATATTGGATATTAGGAAAACCAACTCATGAAATTAACTACGCTAAATTTTTAATTATGTTTCTATCCATCATTCCTTTTTCATTTTACTAATATACTACCTAGTTAGTTTGATGCATTGTCGTTAAATTTCGTGAATTAAGGTTTCGCATTTTTTAGCACAATTCATAAGTGAAGTAATGTGTACAAATCATTCCCTAAAAAAAATGTGTACAAATCATACTTAAAAAACTGTAAACAATAGCTCTCACATTTTTTTTTTCAATTTTTGCAATATGGTGTGAGATTTTTAGATTGAAAATGATTAGCAGAAAATAAATTTTTTAAAGTTTATTAACAGGAAAGGTAGCAAATTTTGTAAAACCAAAATAAGATGTATTATTCACATAATAATTGTAAACCTATGAGTCTGTTGTTTTCTTTAGTCCCACATCAAACACCACGTGGAATTTAATGTATCTGGTAGGGACTGGAGTGTTTAGGTTCCAAAATCGAATAATACGTGAGTTGTTTGGTTGAATAATACTACCAGTACATTCGTCTCTTTTTTTTTTTCCGTTTGTCATTGGTATTAAGTGTCTCATGATTACATTTCAAAAAAAACAAAATTATTAAATACAAATTCTTATTATAAAATCAACTTCAATTATAATATATATATATACACTGATGTGATATTTTTTTTTATGATTTTGTAGAATATGCAACAATATTTTTTTATTTTGTAAAAAATTGTCAGCTCAATTATTTTTATTTTTCAAAATTGTCAGCTCTATTTTGATTTTGCCAAATTTTTTATTTTTTTTAATATTGTCATTTTATTTTTTTAAT
>JBBPBO010000001.1:18696919-18746852 GCA_037974295.1 Cicer cuneatum
TTTATCAGTGATAAATATTTATATTTTTTTATATTTTTCATTCACAAATCTTTAATCCAATAAATTGATAAGAATTTTTTTTTTAATATATTTTTCAGTTATCTTGTATTTTTTTTTTAAAATTATCAATAACAAATATATATCTAAATAAATATATTAATAATAAACATTTATTTTATATATGAATTGTACTTTATAACCGTTTCTTTAGTAATTTATTTTCATAAAAAATGTAAAATATTTAATTATCTAAGTGAATCTATAGAGACTAATGATAGATTTTGAAATCTATTTGATAAAGAAAAGTAGAAAAAGAATAAAGATGAAAAAAACATATTGTTTTGAAAAAGCAAGTAAAAGTACAGAAGTAAAGTGTCAAATCAATGTAGAATATGTGAGATAAAACTAAATAGACTAATTTAACTTAAAAAATTAGAGGTGTCAAAGAGGTAAGTGGGATAAAGGAAGGAATTCTATAATATCATATATATATATATATATATATATATATATATATATATATATATATATATATATATATATATATATATAAAATTTGTCATTTTATAATACTAGTACAATATTAAGTATTTTTTTTATTAATATACATTTATTTATTGTATTTTAATTTATCAAAATTTTTAATTAACTGCAATTCACAAGAGTATTTAAGTAAATAAAACTTATTTTATCATTGAAATCAACAAAATCATTTTATTAAGAACTGTATACAACTTAAATGAGACAATTAAAATTAAACAAATAAAATTCTCTTAGAATAAAATATATACAAAAAGCGTATCTAAAAAGTTGATATCTATACTTAATTTATAACTAGATAGATTAATTTTTTAAATATTATTTTTAGTTATATGGTTATATTGACGGTACCAAAGGAAGGTAGTAGTGGTTTTTTAACGACTTCAACCATGAAATTGAGAGAATTTGAACTCTTTTTAAGTGTTAAAGTACTAACATCCAAAAAGTTTTTTTTTCCTATGTTAATGACAATCACGCTCTAAATGAATGATAAATATGAATGATAATTATATTCAAATTCAGCGGGTATTTAAATAAAAATCCACAATAGATAAAGTGAAAATCCGCATAACAAATATAGATACGAGGACGAGTAATTATCCACAAAATTAAGCAGATATAGATGCAGATCTGATAGCACCCACCTCCGTCCCACACTTATATAAATATATTATTTATTTATTATATTTGTGTTTAGTTTAATTAATTGTTTTCTTTTATTTTTTAGCATCTATTGATATCATTAGACTACTACAATATTTATAATCGAAAGATAAACGTCTACAAATTTTTTAAGAATTTGATTACGATGAATAGGTAAATAATTGTGACTTTATAACCAATAGTTATATCCTATTAATCGTAACTTTATAATTATACTTGCAACTTTCTATCAAATTTTTTTAGAATAATACCGCCATATGACTTGCAATTTCATAAAGTATTATTATAGATATTTAAATGTCTACTGTAACATGTGTTCAATTTGAAATATTTTGAGTTAGGAAATATTTTGGTTTATAACACTTTATGATTGGATTTAAGATATTTAAATAATTTTTAAATTTAATCACAACAATATCATTTATATACCGATTTATTTTAGTTAAAGCGTAGTTAATGGGTATGAGTCCAGACACTTAAGTACGTACTCAAAAGATAAAAGTACGAGTATTAAAATTGATACATATGAGAGTATGGACACAGATGCGTGTATTATTTTAAACGCGGATATATGGACGGGTACTGTAGTACCCTATTCAATCCGTACTCATTGCCATCACTATTGATAAATGACATCATTGGCATGGTTTCAAAGGCACTTAACTGTGCTGGAGGAGCCAATGTGCACAGAAAAAAAAAACATTCACAGCCTTCTTCATACATCTTTTAACCGTGACCTTCCTATAAATTCTCATTTACATAATTTCCAATTATATCACTTTATCAGGTAGGCAGAAAATTAAAGGAAAAGCGACAAACAGCAGAATGATGCCTTTGCTGTAAGAACACCAGCTGATTTTGTAATGATTCATTGTATATTTAAGAACTTGGGTTGAGTTTTGAAATCATCCATGGTCATTTAAAAAATGAAATTTAAACAAGTAAATAACAATTTAATATACAAGATATCATTAATATGGACAATCTTACTCGAGATTAGAAGAATTTGTAGTCATACTCATACTCCCCAAGCTTAGAAGCAGGGTATATTATTTTAAAAAAGGGGTTTCTTTAAAAACATGGCAGACAAAGAAAAGGTAACAAAAAATTAGTCATGTATGGAAAGAAGGGTGGCGACTACTTTTACATTTGACTACAGTAAGTATACAAAAGGCTGTGGACTTTATGGCCATCCCTGTCTGAAAAATATCTTATATAAAAACCCATTGCAATGAAATATGAAGACAGCAAAGGGTCTAATTAACATATTTTTGCACTTACAAATTTCTGCAGCATAGTAAGTTAGTAACTTTATCCCTCTAAAGTAAAAGCATAGATACAGACTAAAAAGTTCACAGAGAATCTGTAAATGGCCACTCCAAGGAGCAGGGAACTAGGAAAAGTATGGCAAACTAAGAAGCAGTAACAATAACACAATGCCCTACTGTCAAGTGAAAATCTATAAACAGAATAATGGATGACCAGATGAATCAACATTCTGGTTACCTCCTTTGGCAGACATTCAGCAATGAACTAGTTTGGCAGTTTAGTCAGTTATGCTATGCTGCGACGTCGTTTTCAGCACTCCCTGAGAATCACAAATATAATCTATTTATAATATATTAAAACACACTTCCAATGGTTTGTTGACAACTTATCCTTTTGCATGTCATGTAATACTAATTCATCCAACTCACTTATATTCTTATGTGGCATCTCCTAGAATCATCTTTCTATTTCTTCTTGAAACTTTTGTGCAGAATACACATTGTACATGCAATGTTTTGTTGGTAACACAATATTAAATTCACGTAATAACTTCTCTTTGCATTACGCATGTCATTGACCCATAATTTACCCACATAAGACTATCATGGTTTCACAATTCTCACCCCAAATATCAATGTGTGTATGGAAAGCTTCTGTTCCGATAATTTTCTTTCTTCTCCACTTTATTTTTTCTTTCTTCTATGTTTCCTCTTTTTTTATCTCTCTTTCAGTTCTATTCTAATAAGAACAACTCAACTTCGACTGATTTAGGTAATTTCTCACTAATATTTGTCTCTTATATTTTACTCTATTTTCAATGTTTAATCTCGGTATCTTTATCTTTCGGATACAAATTATTTGCTTTTGCAATCAAGTAGTCAATACAAACTCACCCATATATCCTTAACACAAATGTCATGTTAAATCTCTCAATCCCAACTAATCAAATTCCACCATATATAGTTGTTACTTCACTATTATTTTATAACTTCTTTTATTAAATTATTTTATTTATTTATGAAGTATGTTCACAGATCCTCAACATTTTATCTATTCACACAATGAAAGTTCCAAAAAAGTAAAAATTTGGCTAAATGTTTTAATATAGAAACAATCTAAGTTTTTTAGATATAAATATTAATTCAATCACCTAAATAACAATAACAATAACAATAACAATAACAATAACAATAACAATAACAATAACAATAACAATAACAATAACAATAACAATAACAATAACAATAACAATAATAATAATAATAATAATAATAATAATAATAATAATAATAAATCTATGATTTCAAAGAGTTGAATTGTGTCTTATAATCTACAATAGTAGTAATTTTTACTATTATAAATTATCATGAAAAATAACTAAAGTCTTAATATTATTTTTTTTTTCTCTACATCATACTATTATTCGTTCATATATATGTCCATATACATACATTTGATTTAACATCCATTAATATGTTCATGTCCACACATGTATTGAAACAAATATTTAACTTCCTTCTGTTACTGAATATGTTTATAGTACTAAATATGCATTTTATATGTTGTTCTCTTAATCTTAGTTTTAAACTATACTATTAAATTTTTTAATATATTTTTTCTTATTCATTTGCTTAAATTCTTATATTTATTTTGTCAGCACTCTATTCTATAGTCAATTAATCTATTCTACGACTTCTTGATTTTAAATTTGATATGTTGATTCCACATTAAAATAAATATTTTCATTTTGAGAGTATCAACATTAAAACTTACACCAATAAAATACATAAAATATCACTTTCAAACCACACAACGTTCGGTTCAAAATCTAGTTGTTTTTTATAGACAATTGCATTTGAAGTAAATGTCAAAAAAATTTCCAGACCAAACACAAGATGTACGTACAGTATAGTCATTAGCACACGGTAAAATCCTATAAACAACAAACATTTCGGTATCCATATCTCTTAAGTGACAAATTAGTTAGAAATCGTAGGAGTAGCTAAACAAATAGGAAATCAAATTCCTGTTTTCTACCACAGAAACTGGATAGTTTACTTATCAACATTTTCAATGCCAAACTTCAAGATAGATCAATACACTGTTATCAATACCACCCTCTCCCAGATTGAAACTTTCCTTTTTAATGCCACATATCTCTAAGAAATGAAAATAGAGCTAACAGAGGATACATTGGCATTTGGTATCATAAAAACTGGAAATCATTAATTAAATTTGTCCAAGTAATACCTTGTTTTCTTCCAAAAAAATCTTTCTTTGGTAGTCTCATATTGTTGCTGGACAGTGACACTTAATTCATTTTGTCTTGGCCGGATTGAAAAATGTAGGAGTTTCTGAACATCCTCCAGATCTTCTTGTTCTGTTTCCCTTAGAACACTGGCAATAAAAACATTCACGACCTAGAAAGAAAATAATTCAATCAGCCCTTCGATAAAAAAACATAGCATTACCATCACATAAACCATAACAAGTGCACATATCAAAGAATTCATTCGCAAAATAATGCATATGAAAGTTAAAATGTTATTACCAAATTATTTAGAATTTTAGACCATATTAAGCTCAGCATTGGAAAGATCAAGATGCAATTCCTGGTCTTGCGTTGTGGCATAAGATGAAGCTTTCAACAATGCACTTGGTGCGTAGTTAAGCTGGTAATTTACAAGACTTCGTCCAAATATGTTGAACTTTTTAGCACTACTGAAAGCAGCCTCCGCATCAGCACACTTTATGAAAACCACTCTTGCCCGGCTGCTTCCTCTATCAATTTCTGTTTCAGATTCCTTTAGAGGTCCAAAATGCTTAAAAATATTATTTAGGCTAGTTTCCGAGAGAACAGAATCCAACTCAGCAAACTTCAAAACAAGTTCAGCCGGGGATTTCTCATCTATATAACCAGAAGGTTTTTCAGGAACCTCGGCATGATTGATATCAAAATACTTTTTCCTCGAATTGGACCTACGAGTATAAACAAGAATAGGTTTTTCCAGCTCAGAAGACGCATGCTGACAGTTTAGTCTGCTGCTTCTCTGTGATTGTTGTTCTTTGGAACCATTCTGTATGACCATGTCTGTACAATAAGTGTCATTCGGATCACCAAAGTCAAATGTTTCAGGAGATCCACCGACAGTTTGGTTCTTCCTTTTGGTGCCAACTTCATTTGTAGGTAAGATTTCTTTCCCAGAATCATTTTCAATAATGATTGAATTCCTGAAATCCGAGAAGAAACTCACTATAACATTCAAGAAACTATAATCTCCCTGTGGTTCATGTGCTACCCACTGAAGTAAAGATAGCAAATCATCTAGTGATGAAAACTCTGTAGGCAAAATCGAGTTTGACTTCTGAGTCTCCTCAAAATTAGGGGAGAAGAAATCAGATTCATTTCCTGAAAAACTATCTGCATTTCCATCTGCCATCTGAGATCTGTCTCCAGGATATTTCAACGCAGAGAGTGGCACAGTAAGTTGTTTAGCAACCCTACGAATGCATTCACCAATTTTAAATGACGACTGTTTTGTAGTGTTTGAAACTTTTTCAAGGGAAATAGTATTTCTTCGGCCTTTTTTCCCTGAGACGTCGGCATAATCATCAACAGTCTTTCGTTTCTTGGAAAAGACAGGAGAAATCAGATTAGCAATGGCCTCATCATTCTGGTAACCACCACGGGTAGAATCTGGAATCCCACTTGCTAGTTTTAATGAGCTTTTCTTTTTTGCTGGATACATTCCATCCTTTAGATTATGTTTACGCTTGCGACAGGATCGGTTTGTGGTTTTTGTATCTCCAGTACCAGTTTTATCACCAATTTTACTCACATGAATTGTGTGCTCATTAACTTCACTCAATCGTTTATCAGTATCGTCAATCGAGATGTCAGTGTCGTTGCCCAAACCTCCACAATACTGTAATTCAGGCAAGTAAGAGTAACCCTTTAAACGATTGAACGCAAGCAACTGAGCCTTGGCTATCAAAAGCTCCAATCGATCAAAGCCTCCAGTTGGAAACTTGGATAAATCTTTCAAGTATTCCATAAGCTTCTCAGGTACAAAGGAGCTAACATTTAAAGATTCATCAACTCTATGTACAAAACTCGGCACTTGTCGAATCCCACAGTTGTCAACAACCTGGAGTTTAATCTTGTCATAGGTATCCTTAGGTACACAGGAACATGCCAGCCCAAATTCTACCCGTCTTTTCACTTCATCCAAAGCAGAATCCACAGCACTCCGAAACGCATCCGAATTTTTCTGCTTTTCAATATTAGAGAAATGTGTCCTAAACGACTTCAGCTTAGACGCTTCATTCCAAGCAAACGTTCCATCCCCAAAATACGCTACCAAATAGTGATTCTTTTTAAAATGCTTCATCGCCTGCACAGACGAATCCGATGGATCAAATATCTGTCCTGGCCACCATGGGTGGCTTCTCACTTTGCCCCAAACTAAATCACACACAGAAAACCGACCTTTTTTCGTCGGCAGCTCATAACTTGCCTGATAACTTTTTCCTAACCTCTTCATGAAAGCACACTTTACAACTTTTCCATCTTTTCTTCTTAGCTTTTCAGCATCATTAAATTCTTCCTCCCCAATTTCTTCCTCTTTCTGTGAATCATCATTCTTCCCAAAAACACCGTCTTTCACTCCAACACTTCGTCTAACATCTAACTCAGCCTGAATAACATCACTCATCACTTCTTTCTCCAATGTTTTCAAAGTTATTTCATTTCCACCCAACTCAACTTTCTCATTCTCACTCTTACTTTCTAAAGACCTAACAACTTGAGAACCCTCAAACCTAACAATTCCTCCTTCAATAGTAGGATTCACATCTTTATCCTCCTTAATTGATCCATCAAAATCCACATCACCACAAACACTATCTATATGCATATCAGAATCCAATACCCTAACAAATGGGTCCTTCCCATTACCCTCACCAATCAAAGATCCCTCTAAGTCTAGAGTTTGACTTTGACCAGCCATGCCAATAAGGGTTACTAAGGAATCTAAAATTCACAAGTATAATAATACAACTTCTAAATCTGTGGTTATTCCATGATAACTTTATTTAGTAACTACAAAAAAAAAAATCTATATTCAACCCAAATTGAGACACAAAGCAAGAAACAGAAATAGGAAAAATGCATAAAGTCGACTATGGTTAACAGAGATAGTAGTAAATAAAGATTGAAAAAGTGGTGACCGTGGAAGAAAAACGAACAACGAGAATAACAAGAAAGGATACAGTTAGGAAGAAGAGTTTACAGTAGTAGCTTAGATAATAGCACAAGCTGGGCGCGTGGATATGATTCACAGGGGATTCCTCTCTCCATTTTATGGATGCTTAATTAATAGTATTAATTTGATAGACATTTAGTTAAAACTTTTTATATCGTTAATACAATTTATATGACATTTAAGTAATATAATTAAAGTGAAATATTTTTAATAAAGTAACTATTGTAAACCACGATAGTATAAAATAAGATATGTGTTAGAACTAATCCAACTCGTTAACTCGTTAATATTACTTTTAAATTTAAATATTACCTATATCAAATTCGTTTTTTACATAACCACCTTTATCAATTTAAAAACTTATCATTTTACAATAAACTCCAATTCAACAACTCTAAATGAATAATGGTCATTGCTCAAATTTAGTATCAATAAAGAAAAGGGAGGGCTATCAAAGAAAGACTAGATTGATGGTTTCTCTTGAGAAAACTATTTATGATTGGAAAGAAAAAAAATTCTCTATTAAATCTCTTTAAAAATTTTGAATTGGTCAATCTAAAGGCATATTATATGTTTGAATTGGTTAAAGTTTTTGTGGTCCATTTATATTGAATCCAATTAGAACAATGGTACGTTTGGGTTCAAAGAAAACAACTTCATTAGATGGGTTTCCAAATTCTTGCTTTTTATTAATGTATTTTTATTGTTTTTTACTATTTTTTTAGGTTAATAGTAATTTTAATTCCTATAATACGGGTTTAATCCAAGTTTTGTTTCTGTAATTTTTTTTAATAATTTTTTCACTGTAATTTTATGTTCATTTACTTTTAATCTTTGGTGGTATTTACTCATACAAAAATAATAATGTGGCAAAATGACTTGAAAAACAAATTAACTTTCTTATCATTTTTTAGTAATGCGTCAATTTTTATCATTTGACCACCTAATAATAACTTACAATTATAAGCAAAATAAAATAAAACTTCATCTTCATTATTACCATTTCTTCCTCAAACCTATCCTTACCTCCACCATCTACATCTCCTCCACAACCCCAACCCACCATCACAAAACTGAGAAAAAGCAAAACCTTACAAGGAGTTTCCTTCATTTCATTCTCTTTAATTGCAAAAGCAGTTTATACATAGTTAATTAAATTAATTATCCGAACTCCATTGTTGCCAGTATATCTAAATCTAACAACTCTTGCTAAAACATGCAATAGGCCCGTCACCCGTGATAGTGCCTTTGCTCTCGTGGGAGTTAAAAGCTTTGGTCAACATAATCGGATTGGTTAAAGCAGTCCCTTTTCAACTTATATAATGTTTGAGAAATATTTGTTAGACCTTTTCAACTTAAGAGCTCAGCTCATAGTTTATTTGTTTGACTACTTTTCTGTTAGCTGTGCCTCCTTTGTGGGTTTACTCATAATGAAATAGAGTGAAGAAGGGAAAATCGTGGAATGAATTTAAGAATCCTGAAAATTGTGTGGCCAGTGGCAACTCCATGTATTCTGCTCGCTCAGCATATTCAACATCAATGTTTTCGTGCAGTAGGAGAGCATCCTATTGGATAAATACAAGCATTCTTTTTTATCCATTGGCTGTTGCTAAGAAAAAGTGTAGATATCTTAGCCACCAGAGGGGAAAGGGATGAATACGCTTGGCAGAATGCTTATATTCAAGCATTAACAATTGGATCGGAACATAAGGTGAAAATCAAAAGGGGAGGCTTCTTAACTTCACTCAAGTTCACTGATTATTTAAATCCGTGATATAAGATTTACCAAAACACCAATGTGACAATGTCCCATGGAGGGTCCATCCTGACCAACCCATACTTTTCAAATATCAGGAAGTGACAAAAATCCCAACAAATCTATTCACAACCCCAAGCGCAAAACTTAATCAAAACTGCAACATGAGAGGGAATTTTGAACCGGTGAATATCTAACTTAAATAACTATTGTACAGAAGTCCAAATAACATCATAAAAAAAAAAAAAAAAAAAACTTCTCCTTATGGTACTACAACAATGCAATTAGCGCGTAATGCTTGCCGACAGTGTCTTGATCAGTGTAAGAGAAACCTCATGACGATAGTATTCAATTAATGCCATTAAAAATTTAGCCAAGGAAGACCATATCAACAAGTGAATCTAGTATGTTGCTACTCCTTTGGTTGTCAAGCAGTGCTTTGTCTACCCTGCATCTGCCACTTGGTTCCAGCAACAGGTTTCATGGAGCAGAAGAAACTAGTCCCTGCAATCCAACAAAAAGACATTGACCTCAATAAACATCTATATCCAAAAACATGAGGTACTGATGTGTTTGTTTTCATGTTTGAACACAGCTCAATGTTCTCACACATACATATGGTCCAAAGCAACAATTCTTAGAGTACTCAAACACACTAAAAGAAAAATAAAAACAGTGAAATGCTGCTGATAGGGAGATTTATAAAGAATGAAAGTAGAAGGGACTAAGAATAGTGTGTGCATGCTTGTGATAATAAATACAGATATTTGTAGAATCTGATTAAAATCAAACAATATGCAACTACTGCCAAAATGGTACGTCGATAAACAAGCAGGAGGTAAACATCTCAATCTTGAAACATGAGGGTAAATGGCGAGGAATACCCTGTTAATTTAACAGGAAAGGGCTGTTGCTAAATTCTACTGAATTCAACGAAAGCAATAAAAGCAGGATCAATATGTCAAATCCTATCTTATGGCAAGTATATATGGTGTAATCATGATTCATGAAGTGTATGAAAAACCAAAATACATGTGCCCTATACAACATACATTTTTTTTAATGGCATTATATAACATACATAATATCAAATAAAGAAAAATATTACAATTATTTTATATCATATTCCATTTTTTTATATGTATTAAACTGTCAATTTATTTTCATAAAAAAAATTCAAGATTTTTTGGTATTATAGAACTCTTGGAGGGATTCTTTTTTTCCCCCCTGAAATGTATTAAGCCAAAGGGCACAGCATGCTAATCAGAAATTTTGTCATTCCATTTCCTCCAAATGAAAATCTTTCCTACAGTAATTTATTGTAATTGAGTTAAAAACTTAAAATACCGGCTGTTGAACTTGACAACAAAATTGTCATGTAAATTGCAGACTCAACTCATAAAGTGACAAGAGTTACTTAATACAAAGATAAGGTTTAAAGCATCCATCCTGATTGCAGAATATAGTTTAATACTATGGGTAAAATAAATCCACTCTAAATTAATAAAAAAGCAAACCACAATAACAAAGTTTAAATATTCTGTAAGCAACCAATAAATTAAACTAAGATGGGTTCATAGCACCAGACCAGGCTAACCATGGGCCTTTCGCTTTCCTTCAATGCTATTATTAGAATGGGCTGGCTGCCACATTCAATAGGATGAAATGGACATCCACTTAGGGGCTGGATTCAGCTTGGTAGTGCTAGATTTGA
Source organism: Cicer cuneatum (assembly GCA_037974295.1). Classification (NCBI taxonomy): domain Eukaryota; kingdom Viridiplantae; phylum Streptophyta; class Magnoliopsida; order Fabales; family Fabaceae; genus Cicer; species Cicer cuneatum. The sequence goes on from JBBPBO010000001.1 coordinate 18,708,126, forward strand.
GCTCAACAAAGTTGGAGACATTGATCTTGTTGGCCTATTGGGTGTGTTGCAAACTTGCAACGATGGGTTTGTAAGTTTTGGCAGTTTGCAACACACCCAATAGGCCAACAAGATCAATGTCTCCAACTCTGTTGAGCTCAAATCTAGCACTACCAAGCTGAATCCAGCCCCTAAGTGGATGTCCATTGGCATTGACCTTTGTGATAGTCCCTACACTAAAGAAACACAAAAACAATCCTTGACCTATGATTCTATTAATCTCGTTAGTCCCTGCAATTTAGGTCTAATCTTCCATGTTAAATGCCAAATGGCGTCTAAGTTCTAATGTGTCCTTTCAAAAACTTGATATATGGTTATGAATGTTAGTCCACAACCACATTAAACACCATGTAGCATTTAATGTGGCAAATAGGCATGCTTGTCACTACTTACTTCTAACGAAGATCCCCAAATGGCATGGCTAACAAATTCATAGGTCACTAGGTCAGTGATTTTTTTCCAGGTTTCATTTGTGATTAAAGGGAGAGTGTGTGCCAAGGTTGAGATGAGTATGATGTTTTACTCAACATCAAATGCCTTAGTACACACATGATAAGAGTTGACACTATTCTTGTTCCAAGTCAAAAGATTCAGCAGAAATAGAGCATTCTTTTCTTCAATAAGAAGCGGTTCAAAAAAAGCTATTCATGCCTGGCACAAGGCATGCTGGCTTTCACATTCTTATTGACAATGGAGAAGAAAGGATTAGGTAAACAAGGGATAGAGTACCTACACAAGCATAAAAGGGCTGAAGATATCAGGGATTGAACTCCTAAAAGCTAGAGGTTGCCAATATGAAGATCATCTAACAACAAACTAATGATGACTATTGTGACCCTATAATTCAATGCAATCTAACTAAACTAAGAGATGTTACGAGGAAAATAAACTAAAGACCGAGCATATATTAGTTCGAAAAATATACACAAAATTCTATCAAATTGGTAGCTGAGAAACTGGCATACATTCAGCAACTATGACCACGAGGCATGCTTGAAAGAACAGCATAATATATAAGATTCTGTAATTATATATGGCACAGCATGATGAGAGTTTACTTACCAATACTTTATCAACCCGTCCCACCCACACGTTGCTACTTTGCTCTGTTCCAGAGGATGCCACTCGGCACCAATGCAAACACCTTCATGACACTTGAGAGTTCTAAAGACTTTGCAACTCTTCCAATCCCAAAACCAACACTTACCCTCACCATCTCCCGACATGACAAACCGTCCATCGGGCGAAAAATTGACCTGGCAAGCATACCCAGCAACAATATGTCCAGCAAACCTCTTCTTTTTGTTAAGTTGAAACTTCTCCCTTGTACTATAGATAAGTATCTGGTTATCCAAACTCTGTGCGGCGAGCCAATTCGCGTTAGGGTGAAGCGAAATCGACGGCATAGAATGCATGTGTGGTTCACTAATATACTTTATAACAACAGGAATACCAAATTCCCATACCCTAAGGGACTTATCATCACTAGAAGTAACAAATCTCCTATTGTTATCAACAAAAGTAATGGTATTCACAGCACCCAAATGCTGATCATACTCTTGAGTTATCTGTCCTGAATTCATATCCCACTGAACAATCTTCTTATCACTCATACCAGCCAACAAAACATTCTGCTTATCTTCGTCTGGGTTAAGCTTCACGACATAAGGGATCTTCCCAGTTGAGAAAGTCGATATAACTTGGCCCGTTTCGGTATCCCAATACTTAATATTCTTATCATAACCAGCACTCAAAAACTTTGTCCCATCATTGCTAAAACAAATATCCCTAACAGCTTTAGAGTGACCCATATAAGTTCTCATACATTTTCCAGTATTGAAAACATCCCAAATCTTAACCTTTGTATCCATACCAGCAGATAGAATCAAATGACCAGACTTGGGAAAAAATCGAATAGCCGAAACACCTTTTGTGTGTCCACTCCAAGTATGAACCAATCTTTTCGGTATATAACAATGATCATTACTAGCTTTAGCATCTTTAGGAGGTGCAATCCAAGACCTACCTTGATAATCCCTTTCTTCTTTACCATGAAAAGTACTCTTATCTTTAACAACCTCACTCTTTTCACCTCCAAAACCACTCTTTTCTTCGCCTTTCTTCTTCGCATACTCGTCAGCGTACTTCTTTTGTTCCTCAGTTAACTCTCCTTGTAAACCTTCCTTCTTCCCAGCCCAAGGACTCTTCTTATTCTTCAATAACCACGCCTCCGAAGCAGGGTTTTCGATCTCAACTTCATTGTCGCCATCATTGTTATTATCCTCGTCGTCGTTATCGTTCTCTTCTTTCTTTGTGGCTTCGATTTTTCGCTTCTTCTGTTCATGGCGGGGGATATTGTAAACAGAAGCAGCGTTATTCTTCTGCAAGGAATCGAAATCTCCAACGTAATTCGAGGCGGAAGGATCAGCAGCGTAACCGAATTTGAGAAAAGTGTTATGCTGTTCATCGAAGAGGAAAGGTTCAATGTTAGCGTCTTCAACGAAACCTAGTTTGTGGTTACGCATGCCTTGAGCTAAACCGTCTTTAGCGTAAGGGTGAGATGGGCCTTGAATGGGGGCCCATAGCTGGTCGTAAGTTGGGTTAAAGCCCACAGCGTGTTGAGTTGGGTCGATGGGTTTAGAGAGGGTTTTAGGGTCGGCGACGGTTAAGGCGAGCATGGTGTCGTCTACTTTAGGGGCGGCGGAACGGGTAGGGAGGAGGCGGGGTGGGGATGAATCGTCAGGTGAGTTAGGGTTTTGACTTGGCGAGTCTGGATCGTTGTTGTTGTCGTCTGAGTATTGGTGAAGTAGATCCATTGTGGAGAATGTGAAGGAGTGATGCTAATTGCGAAAGAGAAAGAATGAGACTCAGTTCAGAATGAAGGAGGGGAAGCTTTTCAAATTTGCAGCAATAAGGTATAAACAAAACTTTTCTCTCTTTTTTTTTTTTTCAGATAGTTGCATAGATGCGGGAGGAAAGTTTCCCTGTAAGCGGTTCACGACAGTAAATTAGTACATGTGTGATTTTAATATGTAAAGTTAATTACGTTTTTGTCCCTTAACTTAATTTTGAGGATATTTTGGTCTTTTAAAAAGTGTTATTCTGGTCTCATAATCTAAATATGTTGTGCAATTTAGTCATTTTTCATCTAGATTCACATAAAAGGCTCAACTTTAGCTTACATGTTATTTGAGGTAAAGTTTATAAGTTTATTTTCAATGGATTTGATTCATCTAAGTAAAGTAAATAGTTACTTAACTGAATAAATTATAGTTAAATAAAAGTTATACACATTTGATAAATTATAACTAATTATGTGAGTAATTTTATAAGTAATTATAGTAAAATTTAAATATTATTGATAATTTAACTGTTATGATCGACAATGTAAAAACCTTTTATATTCACGTTGTATATAAATTAAATTCATAATTTATTATTTGTGGGTAAATTTTTTATTCTTTTCCTTTACCTCTCTTGTTAATTTGTTTTATTTTAACACGAATTTGGTTTAATATACACAACCATTAGAATATTTTGGATGTAAATATTTTAATCACTCTTACTAAGAAGTTGTAGTGTTCTTATATGTAGCTGAGTATGAAATCGAATAAAATGGAATGACATGCAAATTTTTTTTTTAAAGATAAATTACATTCAACTAGTCAAAGCTAAATTAAGTACAAGAACAACGCCAGTGGCAACATTTAGGAATACAATTGTATCGAGTTCTACATCCTATAGATTTTGACAAGCTCACTAGCTTATGTGCTAGAATGTTCAATTGACACCTAATATGAGAAATAGTAACTCTACTTAATTGGCTCATAAGCCCTTTGTAGTCTTGAATTATCGGATCAATGGCAGTCACAACCAGATTATAATTTACGCAATTTACAACAGTTGTTGCATTAAAAAATACAACTAAATTCATCGATTCTTGCTACGCAACAATTTGTAAACACCATCATACTCCAAGAGTTTTTGCCATTACAAGTTCAACTTCATTGGACTATCTTTTGCATGTTGTAAATTGCCTAGCCCCAAATTGGGTTATGTGTAACCAGTCTCCAACCTGTTGATCCACATGAAAAGCAACCAACATCAACAAAAATACAGTTTTTAGCAGTAGATAGACTTGATATAGCCTGTTGGAAAATTTGAACTATCACATAATTATCATTAGGGGATTTTAGATAAATTTCTTGTACAAACTCCATAGTTGCTTGAGCTACCTCAATTGGGGGTCATAACTTTATGGTTGAAAACCATTTGGTTATGAGCTCCCCAAATTTTCCACAGTATAACACAAAAAATAATTAGCCATCAATTGGTTTCTCGCAAGTAAGGCATTGTAGTAGCCACATATTAACGAACATTATTTGGGGGCAAGGGCCCCAAGTTGAGATGCAAACCGTGTAAGGTGAGCTAATTGGCAATGTAGGAACATGTGATCAATTGACTATACTACAAGGTGACAGAGAGGGCAAAGGTCCTCTAATGGAATCCCAAAATGACATGTATTGTTGAGTTTGTACTTGAGTTGTGTAATAGCTCAGCTCTTACCATTACCTGTTAATCATGACCTTCTCGTCCCCCATTCCACCCAGTGCAAATAACAAGTTTTGCTTTTCATGGGAATCGAACTCGGTACCTAGGAGATAGATATCATCGTTCATTCATTCCCACTACAATTTGTTACACTACGCTTTTAATCACAGACATATTTTTTTAACAGTCCGACCTTATCGTTACCGATATTGTTAATCATGCCCTTCTCGCCCCTCCCCTTCCACCCGAGGATAAATATCATTGTTCATTCATTCCCACTATCAATTGAAACAACTCAATTGGTAGTAAGAATGAATAAATGTGATACTTATCTCTTAGATATTGGATTCGATTATCACGAAAGGCAAAAACTCGCTATTGATGTAGGGTGTGCGCTTTGACGAATTGATGTAAGAACATGAAAACTCTATTGAATTCGATGCGAGATTTTGTACTTTGGGAAGTTGGTGGAAAAGGTGGTGCACTCTATTGAGTTTTTTGCTTGATAGTACCACTTTTTTACTTTTAAATAAATTAATGATATGATAACAAGGTAAGTCAATTACTATATTTTTCCTACATAAACACGTATTTGTTTAATACTCTGATCATCATTGAACCAAAATTAAAGCATGTTAGTGATGAACATATAAACTGAACCGGATAATAATTTAAGTATTTAATCAAGCTATATACTTTAACTTAGTAAAAAAAAAGTTATATACTTTAACACCTTTGTACGAGCAAATATGAATGTCTTGACAACCCATTTACCCATCAAAGAAGTTAAATGTTTTAATTTATTCGAAAATTGTAATTATTTATTTATCTCTAGCATCGATCAACAATAATACCATAGTTTTTGATATATGAAACCTTCTTATTTGCTATTAAAGATGGAGAAGAAAGATTCACAACTTTGAATTTGGACAATTAGATAATTTTTCTATATTGTAATTCCTATATAATTTGATTTTGTTTAATATATTTATTTATGATTGGTTGTCTAGTTAATCTCTGAGTAAATGAGTTGGTTTCCCGCCACTTACTACTAAATCTATCTGATTTATTTGTTTTTGTCTTTAAACTGCTTGTGATCAAGAAGATAAGCATTTACCAAAAAATATCTTTGTAAGAAAATGGAAATATCCACAATGTATTATTCTATGGCCTCTTTCCTCCAACGCGTAGTGATCCACAATGTACTCATCTTCACCTATTATTCCCGTAACCGTCACTCTGACCATAAATTCCACACACTCTTTCACCAAAACCCTTCCACTTCTCAAACCTCATTTTCTCTCCCATAAATTCAAGTCTCTCGTTTCTCACTGTTCCAATTCCGATCGCGAAGACCAGCGGTGGCTCCGCGAAGAACAACGCTGGCTCCGAGAAGAACAACGCTGGCTTCGCGAGGAGAATCGCTGGAATCGCGAACGCGATGAGCTTCTCAGTGAAATCTCCGAACTCAAACTACAAATCGAATCCCTAGAGAGGCGAATTGTTTCTTCATTTTCTACTGCGTCTTCGGTTTCCGACGCGGTTGCGAATGTTGCGTCGTTGTTGCAGGTGTTGAAGGATAAGAATCTGGTTCTTGAGAGTGGTTCTAGTCAGCGGAGGATTGTGTTTGAGGAAGAAGAGGGAAAGGAAACTGTAGACGTTGTTGAACATGAAAAAGAGGAGAAGGAATCTTTGGAGGTTGGTGAACACGTAAAGGAGATTATGGTTGTTGAGGAAGCTGCTGCTAGAGTTGAACAGAATATTGTTTTGCGAAATGGTTCCGAAGGAGAAGTGGTTCGAGAGATGCAGGTTTGATTTGTGTTTTTCTTTTTTGTTAATTATACCAGCTACCTCATGAATTTATGTGTTGTGATTTGCGTTTATGATGATGTTGTAGTTGCCATAGTTGGTGCATTGCAAAATCTTATTTTTGTGCTGAAATTTTTAGGAGGCATTGCTAAAATTGGGGTTTTACTCGGGTGAGGAGGACACGGAATTCTCCATTTTCTCAAGTGGAACAGAGCGTGCTGTGAAGACTTGGCAAGTTAGTCTTTGTTTTGAATAATATATGAAGCTTTGATGTGAAGAGAATAGTAATTGTGTTGGGTTTATTTTTGTTATAAACTGATTATCTAAATACTATAAGTATAGTGTTTTATATATGCTATGCTATTTATGGACTTTTTCATTTTCTTGGTTTGATGGGTATACTATATTGTTTAACAGGCTTCATCAGGTATCTTTGAGGATGGGATCATGACATCTGAACTTCTTGAAAGGCTACATTTGGAGACAAGGACTTTGGATACAGGCAATGCAAATGAAACCGAAAAATCTGCTACTGTTTTACCAAAGGTATGTTGGTTATATAACATGCATTTTTGCTCTTTGAATGCTGAGAACATGTCATCATTTTTTGTTTGTTACTCTTAAATTTATTGTCTGAAAACAGTAGTAGCTTTAATCCCATGTTCTAGGGGATTGATCATAGTCTTGATGGAAATCTGAATATGGTGTAAGATATATGTAAGACCTCGACATATGAAATATATATTTTCTCTGAATTTTTTCGGAACATAAATTTTGGTTTTGATAGAGTGTAAAGGGGTTTTCACTAGTTGACATTATGAAGGAAAAAGTTCTTAAACAATGAAGAGACAAAATAATAAACCGTTGTATTTAAATCTTCATCATTCTGTGAGTTCTAGGTATTCGAAAATGGAGCTGCAGTTGCTTCTGTGACAGAAATTTCGGAAGTTCAGCAGAAAGTTGTGGGGAAAGTTGACAAAGGAACAGAATTATCACATCCAAGAGTTTTTCTCCTTGGAGAAAATCGGTGGGAAGAACCCTCAAGACTTTCCGCGAAGAATGCAGTTGATAGTGGCAAGAACAAGGACACAACAATAAAATGCCTTCAATGTCGTGGAGAAGGTCGCTTGTTATGTACAGGTATGTAATTGTCCTCATTTTTTATTGGAACCATCCATAATTTATGATCCCGTAGATAGACCAATGTTCAGGAAGACAAATCTCATTGTTTTCGCTTTCAATTCAAAATATAAGCTCCAGTAAAGAAAGCGGTTCTTGAAAAGTAAAATGTACTGTAGTTTTTTCGAGTACATTTTTTCCCCTAAACCTCATGCTGAACTGGTATCCATTTTATCATGTACTCATTGTCCTGAATTCCCGTTTAGCGTAATTTATGACTTAGTCTTAGGTAGCAATACAGTGTCATGCATGCATGCATCAAATTATTGGAGGATTGCACCGCTGGGAGAAATATCCTGATATTGATATTTTAAGGTCAGTCTAAGGGCTCTACTATCATAGCAACATTCCTTCCTTAAGTAAATTTATTCATTTGCGATCTTTGTTTTCCCTGGGTGTTTTGGTTCCTCCTACCGGAACTCCTCATACTCTAGATTTTGGTGAAGTCTGTTTATTTTTCTTCACAATGTCAGCTTGTTGACAAGCCTCCCCAAATACCTAATCACCTGAGTTATTTGTTTACCTCAAGAAAAAAAATCATGCGAACCTTGGTCAATCCCACTCATATTAGCTTTACTAGAGATTTGATTCATAGACCATTAGAAAATCAACAATAATCTTAGAGTTTAGTTTGACGTGGTAATGGCTATCGTTTGGATTTGGGAATCAGAACCATGATAGTAGTAACTATTACGGCGTACCCAATGCTCCAATGAAGCAGTGAGAGATGTAGTGGTTTCTCCTTACATCAGGTCTTCATAATCATAAATAATAAACATTACATGAAAAATCTTCCATATTTATTTATGAAAGTTAACTTTTGTAGAGATTTACATATTTATTATACTTGTTTCCTAGATATATTATTTATGATAAACGTTGAAAATCTTCCATATATCTCAATTCTCAAGTCAACATCGGTTTCTTTGATTGCAGAATGTGATGGAACTGGTGAGCCAAATATTGAACCTCAAGTAAGGAATAATTATGCTATTTATGAAAGTTAACTTTTGTAGTTTACTGTTTTGTGTTGCACAAGCTTTTTGATCTTACAAATGAGATCTGTGATGCAGTTTATGGAATGGGTGGATCAGGGTACAAACTGCCCATATTGTGAAGGCCTAGGGTATTCAATTTGTGATTTATGTGGAGGGAAAACAATGGTGTAGCTACAACATGTTTCGTCATCGTTTCGTACTAGTATTCATCAATATTGATATATCTCAAAATCTTGTATATCTATATTAGTTTATTTATTACTTTCTGTTCCTGGTTGTTCCTGATTGAACAGAAAGGTATTTAATTCAAAACTGCAACAGAGTAACATTAGAGCAATTATCAAAACAGTATAGCTAATAATCAAAACTGAGAAATAGAAATTTAATCATGTTAGAGGGTTTGGAATGAAGAGTTTTGTGTGTGATAACTAAGTTTAGATCAGTTTATGTTTTGAAAATAGTCTCATCACTTCTGGCAAAAACCTATTTTAAAACTGACGACTGGGGATATAATCCGCTCTTCCAGTCATACTTAAGTATGCATTTCTTGAAGTCTTCATTTATTTTTGTAATTTCTAGATGCCGCACTAGCTGTCGGACAGTTTTTTTACTCATTTCTGTCCGCACTTGATGTCAGACACTATATTTCTACCATCACGGTCTTTAGGTACTTTACACCACCACTATCAATATCCTTGAAAATTACAGAATCGTAATAAAAAAATAAAATAACGACACCTAAAGCTAAGGAAACGTACGATTAACAGTGTTAAAGAATAAGATTTGAGCTTATTAAGACCGAGGTTATATAATAGAAGCAGATGGAGACTATGCTGGTTAGAATGTTTCAAAATAATTTGCATTCTTCAGTATTATCTTTGAAAAACAGGAAAAATATCAAATTATCAGAAATTGTCATTTCACACTGCATCGCATATCTTAAAAATATGATATAAAATCAATCAATCATATTTTTTGTTAACATATACATTTTGAATAATTAAATTCATGACATTGATATGTCTAGAAACCAATCTTTGCCAACTCAAAACAAAAAAAAATTAAATTCAACATGAAATAATTGAGCTTTTGCAGAAAGTACCCTCAAAGGAGACTTGCACGAAGGAATGTGAAAAATATAACCTGAGTTCTGAAATAAATAATCCATATAATATGACAAATGGTACATGACATGACAATTTGCACATTTCAATTGAGTTTCAACAATGTTGTGGTTCATCCTGCGATTTACTTAAATGATATTTTGGGAACTTTAGTTCATAAGAATATACAGTTACAATAAAAGGTATCTACAATGCTTGAACTTTGAACTTACAAGCTATTTATTGTTACAAGTTACAACCGAACCCTGGCCCTTGGCCACCATTGTTAACAGCTTCTCTATGAGAGGGTTGGGTTAGGAACAATGTGAAGAATTTACCTATACAAAATTTTCATGTGCTCATGTTAACAATCAGCAAGCACAATGAAACACAGAATTGCTAAAGCATTTTGTTTTCGCCGCAATCTTTCTCACACCTGTTTCGTTATGAGGGAATCCTCCACTAACAGGAGATAGGTGGATTCTGTCCATGAAGTTAATTTTAGGGGCCTCAAGTACCGCCTTTGGCAGAGTTAATGCATATTGCATGCCCCAAATTGACAGTGGCCTCATGTATATGAGAGACCGATAATGCCCGTCAATTGTGAATGCCTCTGGAGTCTGAAACCAGTATCTGTTATGGGAGAAAGGATTAATATCTCGATAGAGAAGGAATAACTGCATATAATGTAAAGACTTGCAAATTACACCAGCCAAGAACTCAAAGAATATAACTTTTTATCAATCCAATCATTTGAATAAAATTCATTACTGTGTTAAATAAAAAATATACAACAAAATAATTTAAATTTCTTGCACGGGAAAAATGCCAGAGTTAATTTTAACATACAGATGCACACAAGCACAATATGCATGAAATGCACCAATCTAATAGCATTTATAAGCACTCTTTGGGGAAAAATTTGTCTATAAATATAAGCATCATTTCAATTTACTAGATGCATTTATTATTATTTTTTCAAACATACCTCTTATTAATACTACTAATTTATCGTGAAATATGAAAGGTCAAGTTTGACAAATTCAAATACAAAAGTTAGTTTAGGAACACCTACACATAAAACAAACACATTAAATTTATTAGCTACTTCTTAATATATGTGGAAAAAACAATAGATACTTATAAAAAGGGACGGAGGTAGTAATAATTGGTGTAGGAGTAATTTTTTTAAGACGTCTAGAAATCCTTCCTAATTATTTGAATAAAATATATTACCATGTTGAATAATAAATATGCAACCAAATTTAAATTTCTTGTGTGAGAAAAAAGGTACAGTTTTAACATACAAAACACATGCACAATATGTGTGAAATACACCAATCTAATTGCATATTTTGTGACATGGACAAATAATCATTGGTGAAGGAGTAACTTTTTTTAAAACATCTAGAAATCCTCCCTACTACATACACAGCAAGAAAAGGAATGCACGTGAAACGCAAACAATCATTAATGGCAGGGGACATAAGAAGTTACCCGTATCCGTCTTCTGACCAGCCTGCTAGAAATATACCCTCAGCAGTTTTGAAGGCCTCCTCTTCCATTCCTGCAAGTATCATTGTTGCTGCGACACCGTAGGTCACACCTGTCCATATTTCACGAGACTGCATACAAGTTTCATCCACCTTACCACTGGGATGCATGCCATTTACAGCACCCATCCTGCCTCCTTTAACTTTCATCACATTGAAATCAAAAACTTTCTGGAGAGAACTTTTGATCTTGAAATCATCGAAAAGAGAGGGCAACCCTGAGGATGATGTATACCATTGCCCAGCCAATTGATCGGCTTGAATGGATTTACTGTTACCACTTGATCCGCTGTCATAGTTAAAATAAGAACCATTCCACAGCTTTTGTTCAAATACTGGCTTAGCCTTCAGAAACTTCCTTTTGCAAGTTTCCGCAAAATCTCTGTCACCTAGTTCAATGGCCATTGCAGCTGCAGCTTGAAGAGCAGCAAGCCAAAGACCACCACAGTAAGCACTTACACCATGGACTGTCCATGTGTCGTATGTTTGATCAGGGAAACCGTCATTCTCAACAAGACCATCAGCATCTCTATCAAATTGTTCCATGTACTCCATTGCAGCACGGACAGCAGGCCACACATCAACTCCAAATTGCAAATCACCTGTTGCAGCAAAATCTCGATACACCTGAAGTACGAATTTTGGGTTAAGGTCCTTCCACTTACTAGTATCATGAATGTTATAAGCATTCATTTCATGCCATGGATCATGCATCCCCAAATCATGTGGGACAGCCCCAAACACCTTACGAATTCCCCAGTTTCCCTCTGCCAGAAACTTTACTCTTCTTCCATCTTCACACAGGACAGCTTGAGCAAACTCCCGTTGTATATTTAATTCAATACGAGGAAAGAGCATAAGAAGCGCAAATGAAGCATAGAAGTGCACATCATATGTGCACCACATGACATATTCTACACCTTCCAAGTACAGGAACCTTCCAGCATCATCATTATCATCATCATATTGCAGGTTCTTCATTGTTGAAGAATGCCGAGTGTCAGTGAAATTTCCTTTTCTGAGAGTGTTCGCAGATCCATTTTCATGAGATATATCTCTATAATGTTTTTCATCCACATGATTATGGGGTTCAGTTATTCCGACTACTGCATTTTCAGACTCTTTTACCTGATCTTGTTGGCTATTCTTCATATTTGAAGATAGCAAAGGAGTGTCTGCCAGAAGGATCAAAGCAGCATTATGATTTCTAAAAAGACTAAATGACAATAAATGGCTCATGATAAGCCAGAAATTCATTGAAAACTAAACTGCAATGCAATAAGTTTATATTATACTTACCAATCCAAATTGTTCCTCCAGCAACAAGAAAGTAGAGTTCATTAAATAATGTAAACTTGTACCTGTAAAAAGAAATCTTAAATACGTTGTCTATTTTCTCCTAACCAACAAAAGGGATTGTAAGAAGGGCTAAATAGATAGAAGATAGCTCGATAAATAGATGTAGAGAATACAAGAGAACTCCAAGAAAAACCATAGATGATATTCCTTAAAAGTTAGTTTATGAATAAACACAACGGTGTCATTAATCCATGCAACTGACTCAACCAGTTGTAAAAAGTTTTTTCATTGCTGTTGAATTACCTATCTTTTACAGGCAGGACAAGATACAAAAGAGTATGATAATCATGTAAACGGTAAAACAAAAATCGTGTATATTTTACTATATCATACTAGGCAGCTGATGACTTGTTGAAATGTTTTGTGAAAACATTTGATTTATGGGTCTTAAACCTTTGAACATATAAGATTGATTAATATAATGAAACATGCAAGGAACATCTTTGTTTGAAATGTAACATTACATATGCCATCTATAGAATACAAGTGAAGTTTTCAAACAAGTCCAAATTGCAACTCCTTGAGGTGAAAAAATAAAGAAAAGAAAAGCTAAACATCAGCTAGAAAATACAAAGTTTTGCTTTATGCTTTATGCTTTATGCTATACAGCTAGATCTAAGATTAAAAGCTTTGATTTGATTCTAAAATAATAAATTCACTAGGACTGACCTGTAACACAAAACCAGGTGATGATTAAAAATATACTTTAATAGTTAGACTAAGAATTACCATTCTGGAAGCGTCTCGTCCTTAAGAATAGGATTCTGCCATTTCTCAATCTCTTCTTCCCACCGTTTATAATCTGTTTAGAATCCAGAACAAAATATGATCTTTAAATGCTATAGAAAAAGTTTTCAAATCACTTCAGAAACATTCATATCTTGTTTTTTTTTTTTTTTTTAAATGTGATACAATGTAATAGTAATGAAAGAAAACCACAGGAGGCTGAAGAATATAAATCGAAAAAGACAACATACATGTCAGTGCATCATGAGCCAAGTCCACTGCAGCTCTCTCAGAAGCCCCATAAAATTTTGTATATCTCCTGCAGTAAAAGAATTGAGCGAATTTGACTTGATAGAACAAAAAATAGAGAACAAACACTGGGTTGTAGTCGTAGGTATATGCTGCATGTCTTGCAGCTTTTATTTAACAATTCCATACAAAAAGGCAATTCTACCTGCTTACCTTTCCCTCCTAAGTCCTAGCTCCCAAACAAAGGCTAAAGGAATAACCACAGTCGTTTCAAAAGCAATGTACACGGAGACAATGGACTCATACTATAACATAAATGGAAATTTAGATGCCTAAATTTTGTATGCACTACCTGTTTAAATCGCAAGGGTTCTGTTGGAATCAGATGTGACAGATGGTTTTTAAAAACATTCTGCAAATCTAGGGCCAATTGGGTTTCACAAAACATCTTGTATACAAAAATGGCATCTTATTTTCACTGTTTTTTTCAAAAGTTATGTAGAAAACTGAAAACAACTTTATATTGTTTTCACTGTTTCGTGCACAACACTTTGAAAACAGGAAACAAAGTAAAAACAGCATGACATTTTTATAATTAAAACTGTACAAAAAATTAAATCAGAAAATGAAAACTAAAAATAAAAAATGCAAATGCAACCTACTCAAAGGCACAGCTGCTCTACTAACAAAATAAAAATATCATTGAAATTTCCTGAGCCAAAATGTAACCTATGCCACTTTAAACATGGTAGTTTTTTTGAAACAGCTTTAGATATGGTAGTTAAAACACATTTTGAATTGCATGTAGATGATATATCTTTTATTTATTATTCAAGATATAGAAAAGTCGTCCAAGGATAAATATTAAATGCCCAAAAATATTAGCACATAACAATGATTACCTGTGGAAAGTGCTGCCTTTCACAAACTTTACTTTAGGAGATGACCATGCAAGACTAAATGCAACAGTACATTTTCCATGGGGTTCCACCCATGCAGAAGCTGAAACAGCAGCACATAGTGTCTCTCCAGGGGATGACGGCATGCTGGGTCCAGACGAGAAATTTCCCCGGTCAAATTGCCCATCCTTAATATACAACCATTTCAATTAGAACCAACCTGTAGATTTTCCTTACTAAAATTTTTATGGAAAAAGATAATGGACATAGTACCTTCACCATTTTAGACCACATTTCTTTTGCTGTTACGCTACTTCCTTCAGACAGCCCAAAACATGGCAAAACAGAAACACTAACATTCTGTGTCTCACATGCAGCAATAGAAAAAGTCACAGGAGGGTTGTCTTTTGCTGTCCTGAAATATTCAATGACCTTAAGAATATATCCACCAAAATCATCATTTAAATAGAAGTTTGAAGAGAAGAAACCCAATTTCAAACAGTTGCAGGGTCACTAATATTCAGTTCTATATCTCATTATATACTTTTTGACGAATGTTCATTTTACATATTGTGTTTTTAGTTTTGATAGATTATTTTCCAAAACAGATGTCTACAGACGTGCGTGTGCACACAAAGCACATGTTTGTATAAATACGAAAAAGGAGTTAACAATTTTTCATATAAAATAACAGCTTTATTCAATAAGCTTAACTTTTAAGCATTTTGATTTTTATTGACTATTTCATAGCTACAGGGAGAAAATGTATCCCTTGTAACCATTGGGGACGCTGATTTGGTTTGTCCCATATAAAGCAATGCTGGTAATCCTCTAGATATTTATTTGCAACATTAGTCTGCCCATTCAGAGTAGCTCTAGTCTGTAATCTAGACCGGCTCTAAGAAGATTTGATTGGTCTCTGTACAACATCACACTCCCATTCTATTTCAAGAAAAACAACACATAGAGGGGGTTTCGAATCAATGTGGACTGGAATCTCCTGATCAAGGTGCTCTTGAAATCCAATAAAAAATTCAATTTCGGCGCAAGACTTTCACCATTTGTACCACGTTAAAGCCTACCCTCCAGTTCAATCAATCCTACCTCCTACTACACCATTGTCTGGCACACACACCACTTTCTTCATACCCTGTGGTCGTTCTTTGCTGACCACGCTTCACTGATTCAGGTTGTGACGCTTCTAATCTTTTTCCCAACATTTCTTGCAACATAAGCTCAAACTCAATGTCAAGCATTGTCTCTGTTCCAAATCCTCTTCCAATCATCAATGCAGGCTCCACAAGCAATTTCTGTCAATAAATTTATAAAAGAGACCCCTTTGCAGGTTAATTACACTGTCGGTAACTTTAATTTCTTCTTGCGCAGACCCTTTAACAAGCGGTTCACTATCTCATCCTAATATTGTGGACAAAACAAACCCTAAAAACACCATAACCTTTTACAACCACGTAAAAGTTGATCCCTAACAACAACGCATTTTGAAGTTTCCAGCTTTTCTGATCTAATGATCATTATCTTAAACAAGTGGGATGATAAGCTCTCAAACCCAACCCAACCTTAGTAGTCCAAGGAAAGGCATCTTTCAAGTTTATATCGAGCTCAGTTTGTTAATAAGGATAAGCAAGGGCTCCTTTAGTGAGACATTTCAGAACCCTGAACTCATTGAGTTTTTAAGCATTTGCAAATAACCTACAAAGAGAAATCTGCAAACCAACCGTCATATATAGCTATAAAGTTTGTTAACTTGCTTGTGATATAGAAGTACTCCAGAGACACCATCTTCAGCTCTGTGAATGAAAAATAAAAAATGAATTAAAATGTTTGCTTAAAGCCTATTCTATATATAAAGCAAACCTAATCAGATTTGAGAAAAAAACATGTACATGAATGGCTCATTCACATGATCTCCTGACAAGTGAGAGTTTCCACCAATGGAATTCTGCACAAGATTAATATTGATGAAGATTCACCCATGTCAATTATATATATCTAACAAATGAAATCAATATTTTAGACAAAAATAATATCTTACCGCCCAAGTAAATAAAAGGCTGACTTTAGCTCTTTCCTTACCAGTGTTTACTAACTACAAAAGAAACAAGTATAACTCTTCAAATCATGACAAAACGTAGTGAAACTTAATACGGATGTGACAAATGAATTACCCACATAGGTAGGCATTTAAACAATTTAGAGTATGAATTATAAACCTAATTGGAAAAGGCTTAGGTGGTGGTTGCAAGTATTAATTACAAGAATAGCTAATAAGCAAGTCTATAATGAGTAATAGCTACATAACTCTTTCAATGTATGCGGTAAAATCATTCAATTCTAATAAGTACTCCCTCCAGTCCTAAATGTAACAGAAAGTTGGGTCAACAAAAGTTGATGTATTTGGTCCAAATTATATTTAGGACCGGATAGAGTATTCACCAATAATGCCAAACAGTAAAGAATTGATTCTCAACAATCGCCATACATAACATGAATATCAAGGGAAAGAGACTTTTGTAGGCTATGTCCTATGAACCAACAAAGTTGTCGTTGTAATGAATTCTATAATACATGGTAGCTCAAATAGAAGACTTAGCCATAAAAGGAACTTTGGTCTTCCAAAGGGATTTATAAAATTGGAGCATGCCTCAAATCAATAAAAAAAAAATGAGTAAGAAAGAAGGATTATGCAAAAACATGTCAAAAGGATTAAAGGAATTAAGTAAACGGAAGCAATTGACTTGTAACAAGTAACAACCACACATCTTTATACAATGCATCCGACCCAACTTTTCATGAATAGGCCAAACATATCCAAGGGAATTGCAGTTTCATAACAGAGGACACAATAGTAGAAGTTATGCTACTTTGAAATAGACTAAGAGAAACATCTAATCATGATTTTCAATTTAGAAAGCTAATCAGAAGCTACTGGTTTGCACTTTGTTTACAATAATATAACACAGACTTTTTAAAAACTGCAAACAATAGTAACAGAATCAGCCATTCCCTTTTCTGACAATTGAATTTAACCAACAATTGTTGAAGAAAAGTACATACCGTATAGACAAAAACAGCTGCAGGTAGACTGCTTTCTCTGTAATTATGTGGTATGAAAGGGGATATCTGCCGGCATGATATTTTTAGTTCTGGGTCTGGCTCACCTAAAAATATGTGAACTTCTATTACACAAGTATTTGTAAGGATCACACACATTTAGCAATATAAGAACTAAAAATATGAAGATACCATCATAAACGGTCCAAGCTCTTGGAAACAAAGCATGGTAAGTTGAGTGCTGGCCATTTAGATTCCATCCCCATGATGATATACCCTGTTCATCAGCTTTCCTGCTAGATCTGAGACAAAAAATCATGAAAAATGAGTCCATGTATATCCAATGTGCCGTGATTTTATAATTTTGATATAAAGCCCAGACACCTCTTGGATTAGGCATGTCACCATGTCCAACACCCCTACAACACCTCAAACAAATGTTCCAAAAAGTAACTATTTTTAAATGCACATATATATTTTGATTCTCAATTTAAATTTTTTTATAAATAATGTTCTTATTTTATTCTATTTGAAATAGTCAATGTTAGTAATTAGTTGATAATTTTTGTTAGAGAGAGGAGTTGAAACCATAACCTTCTTGTCATTCCAACTCCACCAAACCACCTTATTTATTTAATTATTATAAATAAATAAATATATGTCTATCGGTTGATGTCCTATGTTTTGGACATTAGTGGTGTCGACTTGTCTGTGTCATGTTAGGTATTTGGGTCGGAGTTTGTGCTTCATATTTCTTATGATTATTTGTGGACTCTTTTTTAGTGATTAAATAAACTAGATTCCGCATTTATATTTTGGATTAAAACGGTTCTTTACACTTTAAAATGTATAATATTTAGACAAATAATTATTTAATTAATATCGAATTTCATAAAATTTATATAAACTGTTCACTGTATTATACAAAGAGCTATATTCCATAAAGATACTGTTTGGTTTAAATATTTTGTTTTCAATTTAATTAACTATTTTTATTTGTAATGACAAAAATGAAACATTGTTTTTGTCTTGTTTCCCTATGCTCAAATATATGCACACAGAAACTCTGTAAACAATTATTTTACCGATAGTGAAAACAATGTAACATTTTTGTAATAAGTGAAAACAGGAAATGGAAAAAAGAAAGAAAAAAAAGGTTTTTAAACCCAAATAGGTCCTTATATTTAAGAAAGACAGGTTTCCAAAATTAATCTTTCTTACCCTAAACCTTCATGCTGGCCAGGAGCCAAAACTGATGCAAAACTTTTGTTTCCTCCATCTCTACTGACAAAAATCTGCAATTGAAGTAAACAAACCAGATAATCTGAATATAAGCTACAGTTACAAATGACCATAAACAGTGAATAAATATCATTCCAGGTTACAGGGGAATAAACCATAGGTGTTACCTCTACAAAAAGAGAACCCTCATTCCCCCCAACCCATAAAAAAATCCTCATGAATAGAAGGAAAAGATACAGATGGTTTTATCTTGATCATATGTGTGAACACTATTTATGAAGCAAAATATATGCAAAGTAATAAGTAATAACTAGTGAAACTAAAAACGAAGTCCTGCACTTCTATTTTTCTTCTTTGGACAAAAGCTCTTGGCACTATCTCATCAAGTAGAAACATCAATACTAATAGAGTTAAGATGCTCAAGTACCAGCCAAAACCCAATAGAATTGAAATTGATTAACTTCTATCCATATTTCTTTTTCCATAACACTGACTCCTCCACATTGTCTATCTAATTTTTAGATTTGTTCCAAATTATGATGAGATTCGTAACCATTTTACATGATGAATTTCAGAATATTATCATCATATGCTAATTAACATTGCAATGTTCTTGGACATCACAAAAAATATCTAGAATAAAATACTAATTTGTAATATTTACCCAGCATTTGCTGACTCTAATCTCAAATCTCAGCCCAACAACAAAACCATTTTTTTGGTGGGGATTTAAATAATTATACTTGAGAGGATTTTCATGTTTCTTTGAACTTTTTCCTTACCTTCTATGTGCAAAATTACATTATATTTTAATTTTATATAAATCACTTCTAAAGATACATTCTAAATACATCGGTAAAATTATCATAAGATAATCAGAGGGAACTAAATGAACATATTCATATGTATCATTTGAACAAAATATAAAGCCATACAATTAGAGAAGAGTGTAGGGAGGGGTGGCCAAAAAAACCAAAAAACTGAACTGGTTTGGAGAACCAAACCGAACCAAATTTGAACTGAACCGGTTCATTAAATTAAAAACCAAACTATATTTTAAAATCAGTTTTTTAACAGAACTGGTTTTTAAAGATTAGAATTGAACTGTAATCAAACTGAACCATAACTTACTTAGTTTTAATTTAAAACTAAAATAAAAAATAATAAAATACTAAAATGTTAATAACTCATAATGACATAATAACAAGTAAAACTAAGTTAAAACCAGTTTGGTTCAGTTCAAAGTAAAACCGGTTCACTGATTTAAAGAACCAGTTCAGTTTGGCTTTGAGTAAATCAAAGCCAATTCGATTCGGTTTTTTCAAACTTAAAACCGGTTCGGTTCAGTTTCTAATCAGTTCTAACTAGAACTAAACTTTGCCCATCACTAGGCCGATATTACGTGGAAAAACAGGACTTACAGAGAACTGGTTGGCCATGACAGGTGATGGTTCACATACACCAGGAACGATTTGCCATTGTCTGAACTCACCTCTAAATCCTCTTGATATGCTGCCACTCCTGTGTAGGTATATAATCACATCAAACCAGTACAAGAAAAGGCTTACCTTTTCCCAAATATTGCTACAGAAGGCCAAGGAAAAACGTCTTTGTAAAGAATAACACATTAACCATTTGAATGGTATACAAGATTAACCAGTCAAGTGATCAATTGGAAGCTTTTAATTCGACTATGTCATACCCCATCCCTCCAAGTGGAACCCCTTGAGATGCAGATGGCTTGCAACTTTCTCGAGTGAAAGGATCTATAGGTGCTTTCTGCAGAATTCAAGCCAACAAACTGAAGTCATGAATCTCTACTTTCAACATAGTTATCCAATACAGGTTTATGAACTCTTATCACAATAAAACACACACGAGAGAAATTGATGACCAGAGGATGGAGGAGAATTTTAAATTTACCCTTCCATGAGAAGCCTCTTCCCTAACATATGACCACATGCGTATACCTAAACGAACCTGGAATTTCAATTTTCAATAGACAGTTAGGCAACATAGTGAGACATGAATTTAAAATTATGAAAAAAAAGGCATAAAGCACATTATATTAGTACTTAATAAGCATATGCAAAGGTTCCAATATATTAAACTAGTAAATCCATGTTGTAACTAACTATATAGAGAGAGATCGAGAAATAGAAATCACTTACCATCTTTATAGCTTCCATAAAAGTTACTCGAAATTCTTTAAGAAGATTGGCATGACTATTTAATCTCCTTCTCCAAGCCTGTTCAGGCGGAGCAGCACTATCCAAATCAAACTGCAAAAAGGGATGCAAGGTACACATATTATGAGAAGCAACAAAATTATTCGTTCAATTCAAAGTTGTTTTCTTCTTCCTTTCGTTTTCCTCCTAAAATGGTAATAGGTAGCTAATCTATCCCTCGAAGAAAACTCAACATTCCAAATTCAAAGTTTTGCAAACTATTCATACAAAAACTACAAGCTACAAATTCTCAGCGATTCAAGAAAATAAAATTACAAATAAAAAAAATAAAAAACACGAGATTCGGTCTTGATGGAATAATCAAAAGCTACAAGCAACAAACAGTGAACAACTTAAGAAATGAAACAAAACAAAATAAAATAAATCATTGAATTTCTCAGTGAACTAAATAACTAACATTAGCTTATTAACAATTAAATCGGTAAAACAGAAATTAAATATCACAGCATAACATACCAACTGTAAAGTGGATTTACTGATATACTCTTCAGTAGGCCACGAATTCTTTCTACAATGAAAAATGTTACCGGTAACCATACTTCCAAAATCTCTATATCCACAACACAGATTACAAAATCCTCCTCCAAGAAAAGATCAACCGAAAAGAACAAAAAAAAATTATCTGAAACAGATCCTCATGAAATTCAATTCAACAACTGCTCCTAATAACCTCTCTTATTCGAAACAGGCAAAGCAAGTTTCGAATATCTAAAACAAATTATTCAGAAAAATTGGACCTAGTTTTGTAAGACTTTGGTGACGATTATGAAAGCAGAATCTATGAAATCAAGGAAGAGAAAGAGGATAAAAAAGTGTGTGTGAAGTTGTAGTGGAAGACGAAAGAGATCGAAGATATTAGCGAGATATTCGATTGGGTGAAGAGAGAATGATGCGTGGCAAGATGAGGAATAGCCGTCTGTACCACCGAGTCAGCGTAACTCACTCTCGTGTGCTGGGTTATTTATTACCAACTCGGAGGAGAAAGAAAAAATGAAGTGAGAGAAACGCAAATAGAGGCGAACAATTTCCATATAATTAACTCTCGGTGAAGGCTAATGGTGGATGGACGGACCACTTCATATATATTCGCAATAACTGTTTAAAAGTCTCAAATATTAAGTTATTTTATTTTTGTCCCACAATAAATTTTTTAATTATATTATTTAATTAATATTATTGATAAAACAATTATTTGAAATAATATTTTTAGATTTTATTGATAAAACAATAATTTGATTAGTATAGAAATAAATAAAAAAATATGTCTCTTAAAATTGAAGTTTTTGAATCAACATTATCCATAAAACATTATATCATGGGTAAAGATAAAGAGAATCTTATATTTATTCTAAAAATATCAATTATTTCAAGTAACTTTTGTCCTGCACTCTTGTTACACCTTAAAAGTTTGCCTTAACTCTCTATTATTGTCTTAGCCGTGCCTTTTTATTCCTCGTTTTTCTCTCTCTCAATAATAATATTAGTAATTAATTAATTAATTTTATTATTAGAGTGTGAACAGCTTCTGTTTGGATTGAAGTTTACTGCAAGTATCTATCCTTCTCATCAGGAGGAGTCTTAAATAACGGTCCACTTTGACGTCGGTATTCTACCCTTTAATTTACTTTTTTAATTGGAAAAATATGGGAGTTGAGAAGGGCATTTATATAAAAAAATATTTTGTATAATCGTAGTTTTAGTTTATTTATATTGATAGGTGAAATTAGTTTTTTTATTTTAAAATATGATAATTTTGATATTTTAACAAAAAAATAATAATGTAACAACTTTTAAATAACATGACATATGATACGGTGATTAAAATGATTAATATCTATGAAATCGCAATAAAATTTTTTAAAAATTTGAATTTCAACTACAATTTTTTTTCATTTTTGTAATTTAATTAATGACATATGAATAATTAATATAATCAAAATGAATTTATACCATGAATTAGAATGTAAAATAATTTTAAATATTTCAAATTGTTATTTTTTTTAGTTCTAAAATCTGATAAATTGATCAAAACTGTCTGACTTTTAAAATTGATGGATCAATTTCGGTGTATTGGTAAAAATAATTTGATTAAAACTGCAATTAAATTAAAATATTTTAATATCTAAATTTAAAGGTTAATTGTGTTTTTGGCCTTTGTATTATGAGATCAATTTCATTTTAGTCCCTATAAAAATTATTATTTTTAGTTCATCCTTGAAATATCATTTTTTTGTGTGACTAAAATATGTTCCTTCTTTTAGTTCTCGTTGGAATTTGATTTTATAAAAATATTGATATGGCATTCTTATAGGTGGCTTCTAGGGCGAAGGCTCAATTAAGTCCCTCATTCATGTACCACTCAATTTGATCATTGGATTAAATAATTCCTACATAATCTCACTAGTCATTACCACATTGGAACTAATTTTTACTTGCATTCACTTTCTTTCTCTCTCTGCATGCCACTGCAAATCTGGTTTCAGCCCCATCACATTTTCTCCCATGCCATCGTTTGTCTTTTTCTGCTCCCTCCGCTCTTCTGGTATAGACCCAACATCGTTGAGTTAGGAACTCTGCCACCCCTCCACAGCTTCACCCTCTTCACATCTTACATTTTACAACTCAAATTTGACTATCTCTATCCCTCTCTCTACATATCTACCGGAGAAATATTTCTACATCCACACAAACAATGGTGTTTAAACATGTTAGAATAGATATGTTAAGTGAAAGGCAAGTGTGCGAGAGATCTTAATAACACTATTTCAAATTGTCAATGGTATAAATCATGAATTAATGTAAAATTGGTCACGTAAGCGATTAGCTAGTGTGAATTTTTGATTGAATTCAACATGTTGGTGGTCACTTAATGTTGTCTTTAATTTCTATTGGGTGACTTTAACATGGATTATGATTCTCCATTTTTCAAAATCCAGAAAAGGAATAAATGTTGCAAACATTGCTATGAATATAATGAAAGAGAAATTATGAAAGAAGGATAAATGGGGCCAAAAGAGAAAAGAAAATATTTGGTTTGACGAGTGTTTCATAAGATTCCATATAAATCTTTAATCTAATGGCACTTAATTGGTGGTCCTGCAGCTTAGACACTACAATTCTTATGTGTCAAAAAACTTGTTTAATGAGCATATGTGAATGATGTGGCATTTTAATTATTTATGACTCAACAATTACATTAATTAAATAAATAAATAATTATTTTTATTTTCCCCTTCTCTTCTCCACCTCAACCTGCCGCATCTTTCATGCCTATCACGAATGCCACAACAACCCTGCAGTGTCAACTGTGCTGGAAGGAAGCCAATATCCAAATTATGTTGTTCGTTGATGTCCATCTCCACACCACAATTTCAGAATTGCGTACTTAAGTGTTGTGATTCACAACATATATTTGGATGCACATGTATTTTCCTTACATATATGTAATGTAAACCAAACTCACAATGTGGAGTTGATTTGTTCTAATTCATATTAGAATGGATGGGCAACGTCAGAAGCAGAAAAACAAATACAATATAATTGTTCCTACATATATAAGCGACTCAACATAAGTCTCATTCTTTACCTCAATATTCATGCACAGTTCGTAATTTTCTCCAGCTCTTTATTCTATTTTCTTTTTGGTAATATAAGCATGTTCCTATAAATCTCGTGTGTATAATGCAAACAAAATGTTAATAATAATTTTTGTAATATATTAGTCTTTCCAAAACCTTCACCAACCAGCTTCAAACTTCATTCACTGAGCCCCATATTCTCATCCTCGCTGATCGAATAACTTACTACCAACCAATTAAAGAAGTTGCTCATGGAAATTCCCACTATGTTTGTTGTTAATGTTGTTGCTTTTTTGGGTGGAGAACAAGAGAATCCCTAATTAATTATTTTGGGAAAGGAAATATGAGATAAAAGAGAAAAATCTCTAATTTATTTTATTTTACTATTTTTAATTAATTTATAAAAAAAAATTGCTAACTCACAACAACAGAAAAATGTCACATCAAATAAATGTTTACTCCCTTTACCATCGATTTTAAATGAATAAATATTACCAAGTATTAAAAGAAGAATAATATGACATATGTTAGGGATGAAATAAAAAAATATTTTTTACGAAGACTAAAACCAAATTTGTCTCCTATTACATAGATTAAAAACACTACTACCCTTAAATTCAAATATAATAAGGTATTCTATCAACTTTATTGGTATGTCAGTTTTAAAAAAAAATATTAGATTCGACGGATTTTGGGTTCAATCTATGTTGATATCTTTGGAAGGAGACAAATATAAATATCTTTGTAACTATAGTTTTGAATATCATTAATCGTAAATTTTCAATTATATAAGAGTATTTGAATAAAACTGCATACATGATAATTTTATAGATACTAAAATTGAAATTTTATAAGATCTAAAAACATATTTAACCTCAAATAATAATTCTAAAAAAATGGGCACAACTTGTGTAGCTCTCAGCATCCTAGTGTTTATGTTAGGAGGTAGAGGAACAAATTCCTAAGTGCCATTTAAATGTATTGATGTCATCTCGTTCAACATCGCTCGACGTCAATTGAAATCAGCCATAGTGGTGACTATCAAATGGTTGATTTATTGTTCTTTGTTCATTTCAATGGAAATTCACAATCTATGACTCTAAATAAGATCAAAGTAAAAATTGTAAACTGCAAGGTTTCTAAAAATGTAGTATTGTAATGACCGGTAACAAAAAAAGTGGTAGCTAATAAGAAAATAAAAATATGGAAACGATAGAAATAGAGAAGGCGTCGTACTCAAACATCTATGGAAAATATGAATGATAAACATTGGGATGATCATCACCACAAGAAAACTTGGTGTCTTGATAAGATCAAAAAAGATGGTTCAATCCATAACACAAAAATCTACTAAATACACCATGTGTATTTTCGACAAAAATATTATACAAGGAAAATGAGTTCTACAAAAATATTATACTTTTCATTACTTTGACATGGATACATATAGGATAATGAGTTCTACTTTTTTTTTTTACAAGAAAAAATCATGCATTAAACTATAATTACTTCTTGTCTCAAAATGTAACCCTCATTCTTGAATGTTATTTTCTCATCATAAAATCATGTTATCCTGAAATGTTTTATGTCTCGTTTTTAATGACTTGTTGGTTAAAAAATGAACGATTTCATTTATCCCGCAAAGCATCAAATATTGATTACTTATACACCGCATAAGTGCTTTTGCACCTCCCTTTTGAGGCATCTTAGAAGCCATTTTGCTCAATGATTCAACCCACTTTTATTTTAATAAAAAAACACACCAAAACAAGAGTTGGACAACCAATGCTTCACACTTAATCAAAACACTCACAAAAATAAAATAAATTTAAGTGTTATGCCTAATTAAAACCAAGTTATGATCCACACTTTTTTTATTATAACTTAAACCAAATAAAAGAAAGGAAGTGGGCAACATCTCATACACACAAGTCCTTTCCATGTGAACTTATGTAGCTGGCCAATTTAGGCTCCATTTATTCTAAGTTAACCTTTGCTTCCATGACAGTAGTCACTATTTGGTTTAAAACTTCCTTGGCTTTCTTGGCATGTGCCCTTATCATCACCCTCCTAACCTTTGAATTGTTTCACTAGTATCATCGGTTATTATGTCCTCATCACATAGCTTCACTTGTAGACTCATAATTATATACATAATCCAAATTAGAAATTAAAAACGATGTGAAAGACATACATAGCCATAGTTTTAAGGACAAGAATAAGGAGAATTATGATTGTGAATGGACAAAATACCTTTTTGTAATATAATGGAAAGTTCAACTGTATGCAACATAAACGAAAGAGTAACTGGAGCAAGAGAGGATACCAGAAAATTCATTTGAGGAAAGCATCATATGCAACAATTGGTGTTGGAGCAATAAGTGGAATATCTGGAAGGTCCTTAGGCAAGTTGGCATCATGTATGACATAAGAAGAGAAAAATGGGCAAGTTTAATGTGACATAATCGAAGACAATATATTGTTAAGTTGAAGACAAAAAAAAATGTAGCATTTACTGGAACCGTGGGTAACCCATAAAAAGACATTTGAGATATTTGGCGGAAAATTTATATTTAGTTAAAGTGAAATTATGGATAAAATATGTGCAAACAAAGACACGAAGAGACATATAATATAGATCCTCTCGAGGATACAAGATTGAGACTAAGACTTGATAGTGAAGAAAGGAGGCAAATATGTGATTGATTAGATAGGAAATTGTGAGAGTTGTGCCACCTTAGAAGCAACAAAGAACACTATGGTGAATGAGAAGGGTATGTGTTGTTTCAACCAAGTGTCAAATTTTTTGTTTGGCAATATCACTTTGTTGTGGTGTATGAGCACAAGATGTTTGATGAATAATTTTCAATGAAGTAAAAAATGTTGGAAATTGGGAAGATAAATATTCACAAGCATTATTTGTGTGTAAAATTTTAATTAATAAACCAAATTGATTTTGAACTTCCACATAAAATGTTTGAAAAATATTGAAAAATTCATAACGATGTTTTATAAAAAATACTCAAGTGCAATAGAAAAAGTCATCAATGAGAGTAACAAGATAAAAATGACTTAAAATTGACCAAACACGATTAGAACCTCAAATATCAAAATACATGAGCGTAATGTGATACATCTCTTTAATTAAATATCAAAATGACAAAATATAAATAAGCAACATAAGTGGTGGGAATTCAGCCTTTAATAGATTGAATTTAGAGATTTGAATCTAACCCTTTATATCTATTTGAAAGTGAAGAGTCTTATTTAATAACCCGATCACCCTTAACCAGCCACCCAAATGCATGTTTTCACAAACAAATAGCACAGTTTCGGTCAAGTCATAGATGTTTGTCCACCCCTATTCATTCAGTGTTATGTCAAATTGTGTAAACAAAGTATTTATTTTCTCTCAAATAAATGGTGGGTTGTTAAATTTTGATATCTCATGTTTGTTTACTTTTGTTTGGGTTTCCTTCAGAACGTGGAAACGGAGCCGCCGTCAAACGTGACTTAAAAAATTCACTGTCACGCCTTCGTCAGCTTATTAGCTTCCAAGATCTGCTTATCGTCGATTGACACGTGTCTCTAAATAAAACAAGCCAGCCAAAGCAATCATTTAAACCACGCGCAAAGCCAAGGCGCGTGACATCATCACTTTTCCTTTTCCTATTGTCGGAAAACAGAAGCTTCATCACAACCATCCAAAATTCCTCTTCATTTATCTCCTTCTTTCTCCAAAAATCCAAACCCTAGAAAATTTTCATCTTTTCAAAATCTTACAAATCTTACCCTATATTTTCTCACCAAAATATCGCCTTCCGAGATATAGATTCTCTACGTATCAATTTCCAACAACTCGTAGATCGCGTTTAGATTCTCAACAATCTCACCCTAATTTCAATTTCAACATATTGTTTCTCACGCATGGGTAAGATTTTGCGAGAAACATCGAGACCTTCCTCGAATTCATCACCGGTATCATCTTCTTCGGCTCCGGCAACATCATCGTCGACGTCGATAACCGAAACGGTTAAAGGCTCCCATAAGTTCAAGATAACGGGGTATTCATTGTCGAAAGGGATTGGAATTGGGAAGTACATAGCTTCGGAGATATTCTCGGTGGGAGGGTACGATTGGGCGATTTATTTCTACCCTGATGGGAAGAGTTTGGAGGATAATGCGACGTATGTTTCGCTTTTCATTGCGCTTGCTAGCGAAGGAACTGATGTTAGGGCACTTTTTGAGTTGACACTTTTGGATCAGAGTGGGAAAGAGAGGCATAAGGTTCATAGCCATTTCGAAAGGACATTGGAGAGTGGACCGTACACGTTAAAATACCGTGGTAGCATGTGGTTAGTTGTTACTATTAGTCATCACTGAGTTAGCTTTGTCCCAAAAAGATGTCATTTTTATAATTTTAATTAATTAAAAAATTATTTTTGCTAAGTTCTGATCCTAATTTGTGTTTGAGGGTAGCGTTTGTAAAGCTTTGCACCTGATGGGTTTTTTGTTTTAAATCATGGGTGATTGATTGTCATGTGCTTGTTCTCGAATACCCAATGTTGGATACTTGTGGAATGATGAAAATTTGAAAGTTATATGTGTATATATTTATGTCTTGAAGATTCTGAAGTGTTTTGAATGTTGTTTGAAAAGGGGATGAAGGGATTACTAAGGTATTTATTCCTCTGGCAGGGGGAAGGGTTCGTGTTATTTGATGAGTATCTTCTCAGAGATTTTTATTTACGTGATGCAAATAATTTATATTGAAATTTATTGTCTTCCATTGAATGTATTTGTTG
This sequence comes from Cicer cuneatum, assembly GCA_037974295.1. Classification (NCBI taxonomy): domain Eukaryota; kingdom Viridiplantae; phylum Streptophyta; class Magnoliopsida; order Fabales; family Fabaceae; genus Cicer; species Cicer cuneatum. Next base: position 18,737,537 of record JBBPBO010000001.1, read on the forward strand.
ATTTTGGTTTGGCCAAATATTTCCTGGTAAATTAAATAAATGGAACTTTTTGTGACAAGGAAGGTTGAACAGTTTGGTAAGGCTAACTGTTCTAAATTGTGTTTCAGGGGATACAAAAGATTTTTTAAGAGAACAGCACTAGAGACATCAGATTACCTTAAAGATGATTGCCTTAGTGTTAATTGTAGCGTTGGTGTTGTGAGGTCACATACAGAGGGCCCTAAAACATATTCAATTGCAATATCACCTTCTAGTATTGGTCACCAGTTTGGGAAGCTACTGGAAAGTGGAAAAGGCAGTGATGTGAGTTTTGAAGTGAATGGTGAAATTTTTGCAGCTCATAAATTGGTACTGGCAGCTCGATCAGCTGTTTTTAGAGCTCAGCTTTTTGGTCCTATGAAAGATCAGAATACCCAGTGTATAAAAGTTGAAGACATTGAGGCTCCGGTTTTCAAGGTTTACATAAATTTTCTTTGTGCTTCACTGCTTCCTCTTGTTTTGATTTATGTTTGCGACGCTGTTGTAAAATATGTTCTGAGTATTCTTTTTGTCTCTGTTCCGATATTCACATTGCACTTCATGCTTTTTAGAGTTTTTCCCTAGGTTTTCCCCTTATTATTCTTGCAAACAACTTAATGCCCAATACTGCCTACCTCTGGCGTTGGTTGGGCATATTTTCTTAAAATGTGTTTGCAAAAAATTATTTTTGTGATGTTCTGATATACATATATTTTGTAGTATTCCTCCAACGTGAACATATTTTATTGTGTTGGACTTTTTTCTTTTATGAATTGACTGTAGTTATGTGTTCCTTTGTTGCTTGGTTCTTGTTTGTTGACTTGTTCTAGCTGGTTTATCTAATTCTTGTTTATAGTTTATACACTTTATTAAACCTTTGGTTAGCCTTTGATTTTATGCAGTTTACGTACATTTGCAATGTGCTGTGCTTGTGTTTAATGTGTTTGTGGTATTATTTAGCTTATGGATAAAGCTTAACAATGTGCATATGGAATGTGCAACTTGTCTGCTGTGCTATGCCATGTTTTTCTATTTTGCAGGCATTGCTTCATGTTATATATTGGGACTCACTACCTGACATGCAAGAGCTTACTGGGTTGAGCTCAAAATGGGCAACTACCTTGATGTCTCAGCATCTGCTAGCAGCAGCTGATCGGTATGGCTTAGATAGACTTAGGCTGATGTGTGAAGCAAGTCTGTGTGAAGATGTTGCAATAAACACTGTAGCTACAACTTTGGCTTTGGCAGAGCAACACCATTGTTTCCGGTTGAAAGCAGTCTGTTTGAAATTCATTGCAATGCCTGAAAATCTAAGAGGTTTGTTTTAGTTAATTGGTCTTCTATTTTGTAACACATGAATGGTAATTAGGAAAAAGAAGTGCAGTATTAGGGGGGTAATTGGGACATTAAAAGGTCTGAAAGTCAGTATGTTGCTATCAATGAAAGTTAAATTCATTAATGACATTTACGCTTTGTTCATTATTATTTGCCCTCCAGCTTGAACTTGACCAAAAATATGCTGACCTAAATTCATAATGATTTAAGCTTTTGCTTTATTAAGGAACTTTTTGTATTGATAATTTTTACAAAATATTACAACTAATTTGTTTATGTAAATCAAGTTTAGTGGCTTTTTTTTCTTTCTATGTAGCTGTAATTCTTAAACACTATTAATTAGGATGATAAGATGGCTTTTACAGTTTTACCCAATTTTTTTATAGATTTATATGGGTCCAATAACAACAAAAAGAATTGTTTGTACCTATTTATTCTTAATCAAGGACTATGATTATGAACTGAAGTATTTTGGTTCCTTTATTTTCTTCAGCTGTGATGCAAACTGATGGTTTCGAGTACTTGAAGGAAAGTTGCCCATCTGTTTTGACTGAGCTTTTGGAGTATGTGGCTAGATTTACTGAGCATTCGGACTTCCTGTGCAAGCATAGGAATGAGCAAATACTTGATGGCAGCGATATAAATGGAAGGCGTGTGAAGCAAAGACTATAGTGTGAAAAATGACCAAGTCTCTGTAGAGAACCCTGTTCCACTCGCATTAAAAAATTACCGTGAGCCATGGATAAGGGAGATGATAAGAATTTATAGGATTAGTGAAAAAATTTATTTGTTGTTCCTTACTACCTGTCTAGATGTAAATGTAATGTGTTTTGGTGCTGTTGTAGGTCTGTTTTGCATAGGTTTCTCACTTTCTCTAATGTTTTTTGTTCTCTCTTGTGGTGTAACTTTTGTCTGAAATGAAGAATATTTGTAACTTTTGTCTGAAATGAAGAATATTGACTGTCTTTTTTGTTTGCTTTTACATTTTGATTTGTGCTTTGATATTTCTACATATTTTTCATGAGAGCTACTCGCCTGAAAAAATAGTTTTTGGGAAAACAGAGATGATAACGTATTTGTGTGAATATTCTTGTGAAGGGTTGTGAAAAATGGACAGACGAATTACTGAGGTGGAAAGGCCCGCGTTAGTCACTACATGCTATTCCATTTTACAACGATAAGGTGTAGATTTCTGCATGAGGTTGTGATTTTTTCTCGCATTAAAAATAGGAGCACAAGTTGGACTTGAACTGCTGTTTTATGCAACTAGTCTAGTTCCTGCCTCAAGAACTACTCTGAAAGCACTTAACCCTCTTACACAGAAGCATTTGACCCAATTAATTAAAGTCTTTGTTTCATCATGGGTTAGAGGGGGATCTTTTTCCTCAATTAATGCGCCTGGTTCCGGAAGGAAAGTGGCTTGTTTATTGTTCATCTAGCTGAGTATACCAACAATCTGAACGTGGCTTGTTTGTGTTTCCAAGAGACTGGATTTAGCAAACTGTAGATTAAGTAGCCAAAACAATGAACCCTACTTCGAAAACCGCTGTGTAGTCTGCTTGGACCATTGCCTGATGCTCTTCAGGCGTGGAAGGCCTTGTAGTGAAAAGAAAGATGATGGATTTAGATTCTTAGCAGCATGGAAAATGCAGAACAAGTAGTATGACCAGGGGGCTTGGAGCAGAGGAGGAAAGGAAATTGTTGCCTGCAGGTTTAGGGTGAAAAAAGATTATCACTTTCAATAAACAAACCTCTGGTACTAATATCTTTTGCAGCAAGCAAGGATAGAAACGACTCAAATGAGGCTCCTTTGCTTAAGAGGTGGAGAAACTTCGAACTGAATAGCCATGCAACATCTGAACACTAGACTTGAAATGGAACTGCAAAAAAAAGTACAGGGACACCAGGGGGACTTGGTGTACGTGGTTTTTATGCAGGGAGTGATGTGAGCAATAGGCACTTTTGTATATGCTAGAAGCATTTGTTCTTCTTGGTTTCCTGCTTTTACCGTGACTCCAAACCCATCATTGTAATTCTTGGTTTGTCTAATCTTTGCACTTCTTGTACCTTGGTTAGTTCCTGTTAATACTTTTTGCCTTTTGAAAAGAAAATATTATGTTTGTAAAACATATAAAAATTCATGCATATAAATCTTTTATTTGAATATAACTTAGTAAAATCGAAATGTAATCGGCTGTTTGATTGGTCTTACACTAATATTTTTATTGAATAAACACTCATTTTTAGTCTCCTAAAGTGACATACATTGTCATTAACCGTCCTTAAAATAAACAAATATTTTAAGTCTTTGAATTAATATTCAATTAGTCATTTAAGTCATCAATATCATTTGTATTTCTTTTTGATTTGTGTTGCTGAATTGTCAATTTTTTTACTTATCACACTCTTCCATGACATTAGAGTTGATAATTATTGAGTCCAATTTAATATCCAAGAAACAAAACTAACACATAATCATCTTCTTCAAATTGAAAGAACTCTAAACCCTTACTTTCCCAAACCCATAAAAAATCATGAAACCCTCAAAATCTATCGAAGTCCACTCAATCCTTCCAAAGACCCATAAAATGAAATCATGGAAAACCTCAAAATTTGCCAAAGCAAATCCACTCAATTCTTCCACGGTTGAAAGAGATACACCCACGTATTAAAATTGTAAATTTCACCAAATTAAAACCTAGATTTTCATCACCCTTTTATTAATTTCCTTCCTCCAACTCGGTTTCATTTCCTACTTTTTATTTTCTTTGCTCTCCCCATTTTTTTTATATAATTAGGATGAAAAAATATGTGATGAAGTTAATTTAAAATTATAATTATTATTATATTTGAAGATCAATTAATGAATTCTACATTCAATTAGAAACTAATCTGTCGATTAACTATTTTTCTATATTGAAAGAAAAGGTGCCAACAATAGAGGAAATAGGGATTGCAACTATTTCAATTAAATTTTGTGGTCTTTGTAGGAGAAATTAATTTTGTGATTGATTTACTTATATGAGCAAAATCATACAAATTCCTTGTCAATAATACTAGAATAATTTTTTTTTTACTTACTAGTATGTTAGTATAAGTTTGGTAATAAAAATGGGAGTGAAAATTTCATAAACAAAGTTTGTTAGTGAAGTTGTATATTTATTTAATTAATGAGAAAAGAAAAGAAAAAACATAAAACAAGAATCAAATGGAGTAGAGCACCAAATCTGAACCTCCTGATTTGAAGAAGAGCCAAATTGTAAGTATACAATGAACATAAAATAAGTAAAGTTCATTGATATTTTAGTCTTAATATATTATTTTGATTGAAAATTGGTATAAATAATCATTTTCTTATATTCACAGTACAAATGAAATACAGATAAATAAAATAATAATAATATATAATGAGTGGATTTTTTAATGTTAGGTTTATCGTGACTTATCAGGTTAAAATTTTGTATTTTCTCGCTATTTCCATAAATATTCATAATTTTAGTATAATGTCACTCATTCAATATTCTAAATATTAAATAGCACAAATTTTTATCTCCCCTTTATATAAAAAAAAATATCTCCACATTTAAATTCAAACTTTTATTTAATTGAAAAATACTAAAATTATCTATCATATTAGTATTATCCAGTCAAAAGACAAAAGTCATTTGAAATTAAATACATCATTTTATAGACTATAGTCCTAGTAGATCATCAATTTAGTTGTAACTACTACTTCAAATGTAACCAATTAGTATATAAACCAAGTTGTAAGAAGAAGGCGATATGTCAATTTTGTATAGTATGCAGAAAACTGACAGCAAAGAGTGAGAATAATATCAAAACAATTTCAATTTTAGTAGAAAAACTGAAGCATAAATGTGCAAAACTATTGTAATAACTTTATTTCATATCAGTGATATTTCGAAGTTAGATCCAGTTCCCTAAACGTAAGAGTTTAATTCTAAACTGAATTAACAATTGTGTGTGTTGAAACTTTAATTTTGCTTTGTTCATAATTACTGAAATTCATAAACGAATAATGTTCTTTTTTTTTTTTACTTATAATTAATATCCGTTTTAATTTCAATTAATCTTTATTTTTACTCTAGAAACGAATAACATTCTTAACTAAGTTATTGATATCCGTTTTACAATCAATTTTTTTTGTTTACCCAAAAATTATAAGTTCATCAAAAAAAGAATAATAAATTTTTTTAAGGGAAAAAGTCACTATGTTGTCTTAAACCCTCTCTCTCCCTATATATATATATCTTGGTTTTGAGGGAACGAACAGAGTAACAGACAGCATTAGATTTAGCTTGCTTTAAGACAACACTGCCTCTGCACGAGTTGATGCCTTTTTCACTCAGTGAGCCAACTCAAAGCAAGGGTTTAACTCACTCACTCACTTCTGTGTGGGTATGAATCTCCTCTCTCTAACCTCAACTTCTCTCTTCTTCCTTCCCGCTTATTCTCCATCTTCTTCTTTTTCATCATACAAGTCCACATCCAGCGCAGGTTAGTCTCTGCCGCCACATATTTCAATCCTAGACTCTCTCTTTCTCAAAATTGATTATTTTGATTTTTGCTCTCAGTTCTAAGGAGATGTGTCAATAAGGAAAAGGAAGAGGTTCTTCTAGAAGGAATGCCTTCTCATTATTATGATGATGTATGTATGCCTTCTTATCATATCATTTCTGCTTTTACACTTATTGCTTTTCATATAATCTATTTCTATAACAAAACATAAAATGAAGTTAAACTGTTTTCATAACTTATCTTTGAGAGTTTATGGAAATAAGCGTGGACATGTAGTATGCCAGAAGTAGATAAGCTCTCTGAAACAGTCTCACAACTGCTTATGTGAGTAGATTGAGAGCTCAAATAAGCCAATTTAAACAGACACTATATCTAACAACTTTAAATTATTTATTTCGTTTTTTGTTCCCAGCTTGTTACTATTTATTCTTCGATTTTCTTTGAATTTCCCTGTTTAGTAATTTTAAGGAAAATTATTGTTGCCAGCAAATTAGGCTGTGCTTCGATTTTCTTTGAATCTTCTCATCTATGTAGATGTCCAAGTGTCAATGCTTCATAGATTATCATATCGTTAATGCTTGGCATAATTTCTGATTTTCAATTCTGTTTTCTTTTTTATAAGTATAAACTATCATGTCAAACTGTAGAGTGGATGAGTGGACAATTTTCTTCTTGGCCGATTAGTAAGAATTGTAAAAGTCTTGTGGTATCAGTGTGTCTATTGGTGTGCATGTATGCTAGCTTGTGAAACCAAATTTGTTGGAAGGTTTTATTTGGATAGATTTCATTAACCTTCTTTAGGATAGGAATGGCAAGCCCGACAACGTGAAAAGACCAAGGAGTTGCATCAAAGACGCAGAGAGGAAGAGGAGGAAGAAGAGAGAAAGATTGAAGAGTATCGTGAAGTTGGAATGCGATTGAAAGGATACCCTGAAGAAGATGTTAGAAAAGCACGGAAATTGGTTTCAAGCTTCATAAGAGCCGCTGAAGAAGTAGAAGAGGTAGTTTCTTAGTGCTGCAATGCAATATCCTAATTAATTGTCGTGCAGATAAAATATTTCACCACAATCAACTTTTTATTTCAAAATTATAATAAATTTACACCTGATTAGTTAATTTCTCATGAAAATGATTTTGCATGCTGTACAATGGATAAATATCTAGGGCTTACCTTGATAAAATGTTGTTTAAACAACCTTAAGCATGAAATGATTTTTTGTTGACCACATGAGGGGTCATCTTGCTTTTCTGGCCAGCATCAAGAACCTAATTGTACTGCAATTGACATACTTTGTCATTGTAACTAACTATAATATGTAATTCAAGGAAATAGTGATGTAGTTCACATTTGAAAAAGTGTAAATAAAGAAAAACAAGAAGAAAAGGAAATAGAGGTAAGTCTGTTATGTCAAACAGGGCTTGCATCATCATACCCCTTCTTAACATGTTTCTTGCATAAAAAATTTCCTCCCATCCAATTATATACAATTAATGAAAAGTGACCCAAGTTGTTTATTTACTATTTACTTGTGTATCTTTGGTGCATATTAAATGAGTAATATTATAAAGAAAATATTTTAATTCTAGATGGTATAAGCCTTTTTTTCCTTTTATTTGTTTATGTAGTTCTGTGTATGTTATTTTTGAAGGGTCACTGGCATTGAATGAATATGCTGTGTTACTGACTGATCTTTTTCTCTTGTAGAAAATTGAGGAAGCTGCTGAAAGAGGAGAACTTACTGAACTTGTTTTAATGGTCATATGGAATCGCCTTGATCTTGCCCGACGTGATGTAAGTTTTTTTGTTTTTGAAATGTTCTAGGTAATTGGATTTAATTTTCTGATGAGAAGAGTTGAAGAGAGTAGTAGCATATATTTCTTACCATTTTTCAATAAGCTGATCCTTTGACTAAATCATCGGTCAAAGTATTTACGGTAATCATTTACATCATAGAGGACTGTATTCCTAGTTACCGTAGTTGGGATTAAGACATCACTAATCCAAATAATGTATTATCATGATAGACATATGAAGTAAAGTGGGATTTTATTTTCTCCTTTGTATCCTCTATCTTGAACACGATTATTATAATTTGAAAGGGATCATCGGAATTCAAACTCAGAATTTGTTCAGTGTTTATTTAAAAAATAAGTCTGTATAATTTTTTTCATCCTCTTTCTCAGACTATTTTGTTTTATACATTATCTTATTACCTATATACAGGAGGAAAAGGATGCTATAAGAAGTCTGGATCTTCTATATAGAAGGGTTGAGGTAATAACTGCCCCCTTTTTGTTTAATGCAAAAACATAAGCTTTTGGTTTGTTTTCCATTTTTTAAAATGCATTGGATATTTTAGACCTTTTCCTTCCCATACCGATGCTTGCATCAACTTTCATATTGTCTTCTATTTGAAACAGTTCTACCATATTTTAAAAGGGAAATGCTCCTTGTCATGAGCAGATATCTCTAGACTTTTGATGAATGAATTTAATTGGTTAAGATTTGTCCACTTCCGCTTTTTTATTTTTCATCAAATACGGAGGTTATTGTTTTTCAATCCTATAAAAAAACTGATGCCTTACCATTCATGAGTTTCGTGAAAAGCTCTTTCGTTCTAAATAGCACTTCTCATTTTAGAATAGCTCAATCTGAATACTTCTTTTTTCTGTTGTGAGTTCTATTTTTTTGTTTTGATTGTAGACCGAGATCTTGAAACAAGAGGCTACCCCTGCAATGAGATTGCTCAATGATCTTTTGATTATGTATGATGGCTTTGATTTTGATGAGTGGCTAAGGAAATGCAAAAAGATCATGACTGATACATTTCCACGGGAGGATCCATATTCCATTCTTGTTCCACCTGGATTTGAGTCATTCGACATAGATAAGGTAAGTTGCATCAAATTAAAGGGCTTAAATCTAAGTCAATTGATGTCCAATAGCTTCTATAAGTTTGTGTTTCTTTCTTTCTCTGTAGTAACTTATACCGTTGTTCGACATAGTTATTTGATACCTTCTAGGATAAAAATGGTAGGTTAGGCTTCATATCTGTTTGAGTCCTTCAATAAATTTTTTGCTCTGAATCTTGTGTGGTGTCAGCATCATGGGCCGTGGCGACCACCACTTGAAGTTGATGATAATACTCTTTTGAGGGTGGACTTTGTAAGGGAGGTGGATGAATTGCTGCAAGAGGTTCGTTTGGAACAGAATGAAGAAGAGAGTGAAGAAGGGTTTGATCCTGAATCTGTTGCAAATAGATTAAAACAACAGGAGAAGCAGCAAACAATACGCCAAGTAGAATCTCTGCTAGATTTAGCCATTAGTTTGAAATGGTAGTAGCTATTTGGTCAAAACATGAATTTTGATTAGAAATTAGTATGCAGTGTATTTGCAGTCCAAGTAGCTTCATGGTGTTGTATT
>JBBPBO010000001.1:18747052-18870459 GCA_037974295.1 Cicer cuneatum
CCCCCCCCCCCCCCCCCCTAAGGATGTAAAAAATTAGTACCAACATAAAGGAGTTGAGATCTTCTCCATTTCTAACACAAATTTACGGGAATGTTTGGAATTGTGTTTTTGGTGGTTAAAAGTGAAATGAATGTACAATGACTTAGACACATCAACGGAAGCATGAGTTGAACAATAACTTAAAGCTAAAATTCAGACAAACGCATCAAACTTTATATTAAGTTAGAATCTATTATGTAAGGAGATTATTTATTCAAAGACAACCAAACATGTTAATTGATTTTATATATCTAGAATCATTCTTAGGACTCAGTAAAGTGAATTTGAACATATACTAAATTGATTTAAACATCAATTGCAACCTGACTGCTCTACTGCTTAGCTGAGTTCAAAGACTTGGAAGGTAAGTATTAAACTTTAGAGCATAAAATTTTAACATCACCCCATCTGTTCTGCTCTTGCAGTGAAGGCTACGGTTTGATATTGAAAATCAATTTTACACTTTTTAGAATTTATTTTATCTCAATCAAAAGTACAATCAAAACATACACTCTATTTCCCCTTGTCCCATGACAACCCTCACACCACATACTAGTTAAGTTAATTGTAAATTTTACTATGAATTACTTTATATTCAATTATCTTCATTTTTTTAAAGGAAGCATTTCAATGCAATTCATTCATCAAAATCTTCTCAATACAATGTGGGATGTAATTGAAAACAATGAGACTAGCATATACACAGGGATACTCGAGCCAAACTATGAGCCAACCAATTAGCTTGTCGCCTAACATAACTTACCCTGATCGATCGTATAGTTGTCGCAATTAGAGCTGTCAATTTGTCAAGCCCTCTCTATATTGGTCCCAGTCCACATATCGGAGGGGGTCAAAATATTTTATAATATAAAGGCCCATTAAAAGAAAGCCTCCAATGTAAAAAAGTCCACAAAATTATGTGGGTTTAGAGGGCCCATAGGCCCATTAAAAAATCAATTATTTTTTTGAAATAAAAAATATTTCAATTTTTTTTTTCTGAAATTTTTTTATTTTTTTTATGTTCTGAATAAAATTAACAAATTCAATAATTTTTCAATTTCGATTTTTTTTCGAATTTTATTTGATTTAGAAATTGTCGATTTTTTTTATGTTCTATATAAAATTAACAAATTCAGTAATTTTTCAATTTCGATTTTTTTTCTGAATTTTGTTCGATTTAGAAATTGTCGATTTATTTTTTGATGTTCTGAATAAAATTAACAAATTCAATAATTTTTCAATTTCGATTTTTTTTTCGAATTTTATTTGATTTAGAAATTGTCAATTTTTTTTATGTTCTGAATAAAATTAACAAATTCAATAATTTTTTAATTTTGATTTTTTTTCCAAATTTTATTCGATTTAGAAATTGTCGATTTTTTTATGTTATGATAAAATTAACAAATTTACGAATTTTTCAATAATTAAAAAATCTAAATAAAATTAAACTATGTCATTAATATTTTTTATTAAACTATTTCTTACATGTCATTTCATGTTTCTATCTTAATGAAAACATGAAATGGGTCATAGGCCCCCTGGCCCAAGCCCACAAAAATTAAGAAATAGGGGGCTGGGGCCAAAGAAAAAATTCATTAAGAGAGCTTAAAATTTGGGGCCTAATAAGAAATTTATTAAATGAGCTTTGAAATTAGGGGCTTTTTTGACAGCTCTAGTTGCAACCATTGATCGCATCAACAATCTGTTTGCAACCAGTCTCGATGACCACTGCTTGATGCTGCCACTGATGCAGGTGTTGTCGTGCATACCATAGACTAAAAACCTCTGCCTTGCTGGTGTTGGGACACCTTGAAAACTTGTTGTTGTCACGTACACCACAATGTCGTCCTCATTTATAATGCACATGCCATATTTGAACCTGTTTTCTGCACTAAACATAGCTATGTCGATGTTACACTTCAGTTTCCTCGCTTCTAGTTTTTGTGTTTTAGTGCATCGAACCACGTTAAAATTGCCCCTAACAACGTCTTCCCAAATGATCTTGTTTTGTTGCCACCCCAAGCTCCACATTGTCAGTGCAATTAAACTAATAACCTGTAAGGGCAACTTTGAAATCATCGCAAAAATCTGAGTAGTTAAATCCCAAAGTCATATTTCCATCCATGCCTCTTGAGTTGCATTGCACATGAAAAAAATATGTTATTCATTCTCCCTATTAGAAAAAAATAATTCGGTAGTTAACCCTTCTGATAGAGTTATTTGTCAATATTCATTATTTGTAGCTATTCTGTTATGGTTTATTATTATATAAACCCCACTTGTATTCTTTAACTAGTTAAGAGAAATAATAATGAGATTTATTCGGTAAGTAATTTGGTATCAGTAGAGCAAAACAAAGTTTATGCACGCATATACCTCCTCATTCATCGTTTCTTTTCATCATCGTCTTCAACTCATCACAAGATGAACATTCACAACGATCTTGTTAACTTTATCTCTATTCCCTTTACTTTTGAGATGATCAGAGACTTGTCAGAGAAGGTTTTTGCTTGACAATAAAAAGCCCTGATGACATCTGGATAGTAACATTCTGATGTTTGTAGGAAGGAAGTTCAGCCCAAAACATCAGTTTGATGTTTTACAGCATTCCCATCTACTATCAGGTTGTCAAAGATAACAATTTTTCCCACTCCAGTAGGGCGTTGAGCCCATTTCTCTTTGTAAAGCTTGGATATAGAGGAGGGAATTAGAGGGATGTTTTTGGTTTTGTGGAGAAGCGAATGTTGAGAGGCAGAAGGAGATGGTTCATGAAACGGAGAACGTTCAGGTATTGGGGAACGTTTTGGAGAACGTTATAGAGTTTGTTTTTCAACAGAGGGAGCCCTTGATTTTGTCTTCTGAGGATTCCTTAGTTTCTTTTTGGCAAGGAATATTGAGAGGGTGATGGTGGATTTTTTCTTCATGGTTTTTGAAGGAGGTTGAGATGACATTGAAGAAGATAATATTTCATCTATGTTTTTCCTCTTCTGGTTTGGAGGAGTTGTGAATGATGATGGTTCAGAAGAAATAGTTTGCCTTGGTGGTTGTGTTGGGGGTGTCTGTGTAGTTTGATGAGAGGTTTCTAAAGGGACATGGGGAGGAGGATCATCAGTCTCTGTTTCATCACTGTCAGAGATTATAAACATAGGAGAATCAGTTTGTTTAGGTTTTGATGTTCTTATCCCAGCGAGAATTCTCATAGACCGTCTTTGGGTTTTTGTTGGTTTTATCAAATGTGGTGGAACTTGAGCAATGTTTGGTAATGGTTGAGAGTGGAGTGGAGGGAAAATAGTTGGGAGTGGTCTGAGAGGGAGAGGAATAGGGCTTGATTCCCTAGAGGATGAAGATGAAAAGTCTGATGATGAGAAGAGCATTTTTATCGGTGAAGGTCTTGGTGGTGGTGATGGTGAACGATTGCGAGACGGAGAAGAGGGTGGTGTTGATGGTGATTCAGTGTAAGCATTTTTGCGCGCACATGACCTTGTTCTGGCCATTTTGAATTTTGTAATTTTCAGAGAGCAAGAAGAGTAATGAGGAAGATGAAGAAGATAGTTGAAAGGGTTTTCGTGAGATACTTCAGCAAAAACGTTCCTTATTTAGAAAGAAAGAAGTAATGATGATGAAAACCTAGGGAAGGAGGATGAAGGGATGCAACACATCATTTGAAGTAATGTGTCAGAGCGTCTTTTGGAGGCAGGGGACAAGAGCATTAAATGCCAAGACTTTCCTTTTTCCCTTTGCCTGCGTAGAGAAGAAATGACAATGCAGATGAGAAAGTTGTTTCTGAAAAACGGAGATTGATAAATGTTCTCCGTTTTCTACAGAAGCAGAATTTTAATGAGAATTCTCTGGATTTCTCATGATTTTCAGTCTTTCCTTAATTGAATTAAAACTATCCTCAACTAAAAGCTTTGTAAATATATCAACAAGCTGATTTTGTGTATCAACAAAGATTAATTCAATGTGTATCAACAAATATTAATTCAATATTTTTAGATAAATTGATAGCAGTCGTATTTTATCACAATAAATTGGAATACTTGAGTAACTTACAAAGAAGTCTTCGTGTTGATTCTTATTCCAAATAACTTGTGAGCAGCAGTTTGACGTTGAAACATATTCAGCTCGGTGGTTGATAAGGCTATTGTGTTTTGTTTCTTGCAAGACCAGCTTATCAATGCTTCACCCAGGAACTAACATGCTCTACTTGTGCTTTTGAATTCAATCTTATCTCCAGCGTAATCAGCATCGCAATAAGCTACAAGATCAAAATGTGAACCTTTTCTATACCAAAGGCCAAGATCAGTAGTACCAACAAGATATCTAAAAATGCGTTTTACGACTGTTAAATGTGATTCTTTAGGTGCAGATTGAAATCTAGCACATAATCCTACTGCAAATACAATATCAGGCCTACTCGTAGTTAGATATAACAAAGAACCAATCATGCCTCTATACTCTTTTTCAGAAACAGATTTTCCATTTTCATCTTTGTCCAATGAAGAAGATGGATGCATATGAGTAGTCATGATTTTGGCTTCATTTATTTTATATTTTGTTAAAAGATCTTTTGTATACTTTTCTTGACAAATAAAAATGTCATCATCATGTTGCTTGATTTGTAAACCAAGAAAGTATCTTAACTCTCCCATCATGCTTATTTCAAATTCACTTTGCATGAGTTTTGAAAAAGCATCACACATTTTCTTATTGGTTGAACCAAAGGTAATATCATCAACATACATTTGAACTATGAGTAAATCATTTTTATCATTTTTCTTAAAAAGTGTAGTGTCAATGTTTCCTCTGGAAAATCCATTTTTGATTAAGAAGGAACTTAATCTTTCATACCAAGCTCTTGGTACTTGTTTTAAACCATAGAGAGCTTTGGTAAGTTTAAAAACATGGTTTGGTTTTGATTGATCTTCAAAATCAGGAGGTTGTCGTACATAAATTTGTTCATTTAAAAAACCATTCAAAAAGGCACTTTAACATCCATTTAAAATAATTTAACAAGCTTATGAGATGCATATGCAAGAAGTATACGAATAGCTTATAACCTTGCAACAGGGGAAAATGTTTCGTCGTAATCTATACCTTCTTGTTGATTATAGCCTTGCGCGACCAGCCTTGCTTTGTTGCGAATAACCTTGCCTTCTTCATTGAGTTTGTTTTTGAATACCCATCTTGTACCAATAATGGTTTGGTCTTGTGGATCAGGGACCAAAGTCCGGACTTCATTTTTTTCAAACTGAAGTAATTCTTCCTTCATGGCTTATATCCAAGATTGATCTATTATTGCTTCTTTAATGGATTTGGGTTCAATCTGAGATATCATTGCCATACTACATTCATCATTCTTGAATGATCTTTTTGTTCAAATTCCATCAGTTGTATCTCCAATTATTTGTGTTTGAGGATGTCCTTCAATTGTTCTCCAGCTTTTTGGTGGAGAATGAAACGGAGATTGTTTATCAATCTTTGTTTCCTGCACATCATTCTGTTGTTGCAGACCAATTTGGATTTCCTCTTCCTCATCCTTTTTACTTAGATCCAAATCATCAAACTCATCAGATAACACGTGCATACTGATTTCTATAACCTTAGTTCTTAGATTAAACACTCGATATCCTTTGGAGTCAGTTGCATACCCCAAAAATATTGTTTTGTCTAATTTTGCATCAAACTTTCCAAGAACATCTTTGTTGTTTAAAATGTAATAATAACATCCAAAAATGTGAAAATAAGAGATGTTTGGTTTTCTATTTCTCCAGATCTCATAAGGAGTTTTGTTGATGATTTTTCTAATGGACACACGGTTTAAAATATAGCAAGAAGTGTTAATGGCTTATGCCCTAAAATATCTTTCAACATTTGATTCTTCCAAGATTGTTCTTGCCATTTCTTGAAGTGTTCTATTTTTTCGTTCAACAACTCCATTTTTTTGTGGAGTTCTTGCACAGGATAGATTATGAGAAATGTCAAGTTCATCAAGGAAGTTTTTAAAAGAGGCATTTATGAATTCTCCTCCATGATCACTTCTTACAGAAATGATGCTAGATTCTTTTTCATTATGTACCTTTTTGCAAAAAGTTTTAAATTCATCAAATGCATCATCCTTTTGTTTTAAAAACAGAACCCAAGTGTATCTTGAGAAATCATCAACAATAACAAAACTATATCTCATTGCTCCTAGACTTGTTGTTTTGATTGACCCAAAAAGATCTATGTGAAGTAATTCAAGAGCTCTGTTTGTAGTTATAAAATCTTTTGAATGAAAGCTACTATTGACTTGCTTTCCCTTTGCACAAGCTTCACAAATTTTATCTTTATCAAAATTCAGTTTGGGTAATCCTCTAACAAGATCTAGTTTAGAGATTTTTGAAATTGTTTTCATACTTATATGTCCAGCCCTTTTATGCCATATTCATTTATCTTTATCAATTAACATAAAATATGATTCATCTGGAAATTCATCAAGATATAGGACATATAAAATTTTCTTTCTATTTCCAAAAAATAAAACCTCTCCAGAATCTGTTTTTCTATCTTCACATACTATTGGTTTGAAGATAACTTCAAAACCATTGTCACATAACTGACTTATACTTAGAAGATTATGTTTCAAACCTTCAACGTATTGAACATCAATTATTTGAGCAGAGTTTGTCTTACCAATAGTTCCTTTACCTTTAATATGTGCTTGATTGTTGTTTCTAAAAGTAACTGATCCTTCATCCTTTTTAATGAAGGACATGAAACAGTTTTTATCACATGTCATGTGTCTTGAACAACCATTGTCCAAGAACCAAGGCTTTCTCTTGGCACTTTGAAATCCAGCCTGCATAAGAATTTACATCCATTTTAGGTACCCACTTTGTCTTGGGTCCTTAAGAGTTAGTCTTAACAATTTCTTTCTCCTTGAAATAACATGTTGACTCTTGATAACCAAATTTGAGACAGTAAAAGCATTTAATTGTTGGTCTTGGTATTGATTTTGAAATATGGGTTTTAAAAGGCTTTAATTTTGATTTTGCAAAAGTTCCAGATCGTACTCCTTTTTTCAAACTTTCTGGAGAAAGTTCAGTTTTTATTCCAGAACTTTCTCCGTTTTGGGAACAGTCTGGAGAACGTTCTCCCTTTTGCAGTTTTTTCAAAATTGGTTCTTTATTTACAAAACTTTCTTTCCTTTTAAAAATACTTTTGTTCTTAATATTTTCATCCCTTTTTTTAAAGTAGCAAGCAAATTCCAAATTTCCAAGTTTCTTACAATATGAACATTTTTTCTATCTTGCTTTCCGGAATAAAAAAGTTTTCATACATTTTGGATTTTTGAGTTTGATTGAAACCAAGATTAGCTTTACCAAATATTCCTATTTACGATCCCATGATTTTTTGAAATCTTTCAGTAGCTTTAATAAAATTTAAAAAGTCAATTTTCAAAATTTCATTTTCAGATTTAAGGAGAACGTTCTCCATTTTAGTTGCAGAACGTTCTTGACCTTTCTGATTTTCACAACTTTTCTGTTTTGATTCTCTCAGTTCTTGAATGGTATTCTTGAGAATATCAATCATAGCCTGAGCCTTTTTTTTTTAAAGCTTGTTCTTTCAAAGAACTACATTTTTGAATGAGAAAGTTTGAATCATTTAGCAAGTTGTCAAATTCTTTTCCCATTTGTTCACAAAAAGAGCAAGGATCATAATTTGTTACCTCATCTTCTTCTGTATTTGCCATCAAGCATATGTTGGCTTCTTCTCCTTCTTCTGTGTCTGATTCTTCTGAATCATCCCAAGTGGCCAACATTGATTTATTTTTGAAAGGAAATCGTTATGGTGTTTTCTAATTTTAGGGATATTCATCTTTGTAATGTCCTAACTTATTACAACCAAAACATGTGATCTTGATCTCTCCTTCGCATCATTCTTTGTATTCTTTTGGTGAGAAGAGCAATTTCCTCATCAGCATCTTCTTGTCCAGTTTCTTCTGGTTCTTCATCAGTTTGTATGATGATGCTTTCTTGAGATTTATCTTCTTGTAGCAATATTTCATGTGCTCTTAAGGTTGCTATCAATTCTTCCAAGGGAAGTGTTTCAAGATTCTTGGCTTAGCTTATAGCTGTTACCATTGGTCTCCATACAACTGGAAGACATCTCATGATCTTTCTCACTCTATCTTGTATTGTGTAAGCCTTGCCAAGGGAACGCATCTCATTTACTATTATTGTGAATTTTTCGTACATCTCATCAATAGTTTCTCCTTCTTGCATTTCAAACAATTCGAATTTTCTTATTCCAATGTCTATTCTTGTTTCTTTGACATGACTTGTTCCTTCGAGGTGAGTTTGCAATGTATCCCATACTTCTTTAGCAGTTTCGCATTCATCTACTCTTTCACCTTCTTCCCTGCTCAAAGCACACGATAAGAATAATTGAGCTTTAGAATTTACGAGTACCTTAGCTTTATCATCAGCAGTCCAGTCTGCTTCTTTCTTCTCTGCTGAAGTTGAATCTTCTTGATTCATTCTTGGAATATAATTTCCATTGATTATGATGTTCCACATGCCTGTGTCTTGTGATTTAAGAAACAATTGCATTTTGCTTTTCCAGAAATAGTAATCAGTACCATCGAAGAATGGTGGTTTGTTTGAGGATCCTCCCTCAATAGTGTATTTTGCTTTGGACATTTTTCTGGATCTTTTTCTCTAACACTTGTTAGGCATTCTTTTTAGAGACCGTGCTCTGATGCCAATTGAAGTAGCAAAATTGATTTACAAGGAAAGGGGTTTGAATTATAAATCTCTCTTTTTAAAATTTTCTGAAAAACTTTAGATTTGAACTCAAGAATGTTCTTGGTTAACAAAGCTGAAAACGGATAACGTTCTTGGTTTTATCAGAAAAACAGAGAACGTTCTCGATTAGTAAAAAACAAAAAAAAACAGTTTGTGTTTTTAGCTTTGAAAATTAATCAAACTTAATAAAGAGATAAGGGATAAGAGATACCACACAAGAATATATTCTTATTCACCCAACTTGGGCTACATCCAGTTCTCACAATTGTGAGATTTTCCACTAAGTGTTTAAAACAAGAACCTTCTTGGTTTTTCAGCACCTAGCTTAGATCAACCTTGATCTTGTTATAGACTTTAATCAAATTCCACCCCGAAAGAGATTAATCAAATCACCTACCAACCTTGATAGGATTTCTTACAATCTACCCCAAACTATACTAAACTCTTATAGTTTGAGTTTTACAATAATAATGAGATTGTTTTGTTAGAATCTGAGATGTCTCAACTATTTTTTGAGATTCAATTCTTTACAAAGAATTTAGTACAAATATATCAAAGTAAGTAAGGATTGATCAGACTTATTCTTTTGAGTGATTAGAGAGTTTCAAGTATGTGAATGTGAATGATTTTATGAGACTTGTTAGCACTTGAACTTCTGTCTTTTCCTTGAGCATTGGCCTTCCTTTTATAGGCTTGAGAGCAGTAAATGGAGGTCAATAGAGCCGTTGGAAGTGCTCTTGTCAGGCTTGACCAGAGGCAATATTTCTTATTAAAAATAATCCAGCTTTTGACTATTTTTAATTTCTGTTTTGATTGGGCTGAATCTTTTGTTCTTGATCAGTATCTTTTGAGCTTAATGATTATTTAATATTGTAGATATGTGATGATGCTTTGTAGCTTGAATTGGAGTTTTGAACTTGATTGAAACAGATTCGAAAAGATCATGGAGGATTGTTGCAGAAAATTGTAATGAAGTTGCTGGAGATTGATGATCAATATGGACTTTTAGCTTTTGAGTTTCCTGGAGATTGATAATCAATCTGGATGATTTTCTGAACATACTGGAAGCTGTTCTGATGCCTTGTATATTGTCAAGATCGTTTATCAGTCTTGACAGCCAAACTAGAGACTGTTCTGTCTTGTTTGGACAACTTGATTCATGGCCTTTTTTCTTTGAGATTCGAATGGCTTCTTTTGATTGTAATTAATCATATTTGTTCCTTGTCAAGTACTCTTAATAATGATGTAAAATCCAAAGGCAATAAATTCAATTAAGTAATGGAGATTGATTGGTCTTTATGCTATCATGGTCATATTTGAACTTGAAAAACATTCTCAGTTTTCTAGATTGTGTCAAGAATGTTCTCTGTTCTTTATTATGCTGATTTCCTGGCTTTGCTTGAATCCTATCTTTGAATTAATACACTCAAAAGCACAAGTTAAATTAACATAACTTTTTTAGAATCATAATTAACGTTCTTAATTAGCATTTGTTTATTTTCATCAAAACTTTAAAAATGAGAGTTTGTCTTCACAGTTCTTTCTTTGCATGGGCATCGTTACTTTCTTACCATTATAGATGATTACTCTCGACACACTTGGATTCATCTCTTAAAACAAAGATCTGAAACTAGAACATGCATTAAGGATTTTATAAACATGGTTTCCACCCAATTTTCTATAAAGATCAAAATAATTAGGTCTGATAATGGGGCTGAATTTTTAATGCCTTCCTTTTATTCCGATCTTGGAATTATACATCAAACTTCATGTGTGGAAACTCCACAATAAAACTCCACTATTGAATGAAAACATAGACATTTTTTGAATGTTTCTAGGGCTTTATTGTTTCATGCTAAATTGGCTAAATGTTTTTGGTCTTATGCTTTGTCTTATGTTGTTTTTCTTATTAATCGATTGTCTACTCCTGTTTTAAATAATTTCACACCCTTTGAAAAATTATTCCATAAGCCACCAACATTTCAAGACATAAAGGTTTTTGGTTGCTTGTCTTTTGCTTTAACTCTTCTTCAAAACAGGATCAATTTAGATCCAAGGGCAAGAAAATGCGTTTTTCGTGGATACAGGTTTGGCACAAAAGGCTATCTTTTATTTGATTTATATAATAGGAATATTTTCATTTCTAGACATGTTATTTTTTTTGAATCTGTCTTTCCTTTTCATAAAACAAATTCTGATCACGCTTCCAATGATACTAATGTTTTTAATTCTAAGATATCTACTACAAATCCTCAATCTAATTCAACTGTTTCTCATACTGGTAACAATATGCATGATTATGACTCTTTTGATTTACTCAGAACAATACATCTAATTTAGCTGCCATGTCTAATGAATATGATGTCATTACATATGATCCTATTCATGATAATTCTCAACTTGAAAACCAAGCCATTAGGAAATCTGATAGGCTTAAAAATCCTCCATCTTATTTGAATGACTATTACTTGAATATTGTTTTGAGAAATGAATGTATTCCATATGTTATACAATATCCAATCTCTGATGTATTATCTTACAATGGCATTTCATCATCTCATAAGCATTTCATTGCATCCATATCTACTCATTGTGAACCCACTAATTATAAACAAGCTATTAAAGATTCAGCTTGGATCCATGCCATGAATAATTAATTGGCAGCTTTGGATGAAAATCAGACTTGGGTGATTACTGATTTACCTCCAAGTAAGAAGCCTCTTGGGTGTAAGTGGGTTTATAAAATAAAGTTTAGTTATGATGGAACAATAGAAAGTTATAAAGCTCGTCTTGTAACAAAAGGATTTACTCAAATC
Organism: Cicer cuneatum; assembly: GCA_037974295.1. Taxonomy (NCBI): domain Eukaryota; kingdom Viridiplantae; phylum Streptophyta; class Magnoliopsida; order Fabales; family Fabaceae; genus Cicer; species Cicer cuneatum. Next base: position 18,758,697 of record JBBPBO010000001.1, read on the forward strand.
GAAGGTATAGATTTTTTCGATACTTATTCTCCAGTTGCGAAATTAACTACGGTTAGAGTTCTTTTATCTATTGCCTCATCTCAAAACTGAATTTTACAACGACTGGATGTGCATAATGCTTTCTTACATGGAAGTTTAAATGAAGAAGTTGTTGGAACCAAGTTGGTTCTTGCAATTAAAGTTTTGATTTTAACAAATGTATTTTATGAAAATAACATATTTGACTTAGAAGAAGAATGAAAAATGTCACCAGAAGAATAGATCAGAGGATGAAGTTACCAGAAGCAGAAATCAGATGATGACGTCACCAGAAAATGACGTCACCAGAAGCAGAAATCAGAAGACGTCATCAGAAGATGACGTCACTAGAAGCAGAAATCAGAGGATGACGTCACCAGATGATGATCACCAGAGGATATCATCAGAGGAATCTGTCAGAGAAAAATACTCAAAACAGAATTGGAGCAAAAGACTGGAGAAACACAATCTAGCTAAAAATATGCTCAAAACAGAATCTGAGAAAAATGCTCAAAACAGAATTGGAGCAAAAGACTCGAGAAACAAAATCTAGCTAAAAGCATGCTCAAAACAGAAGCGGAGCAAAATGCTCAAAACAGATTAATTGAAATACATTCCAAAAGTAAAGCATTAGTGAGCAAAAGACTCAAAACAGAATCTGAGAAAACTACTCCAGAATATTCTCAAAACAGATTAATCGAAATACACTCCAGAAGTAAGGCATAAGTGAAGTCGTAAAGTTCAACTATAAATAGAGACTTAATGTTCAAGATTAGAGTATCGAAAACCATGGAAACTCAAGCTTAAATTCAACATTATTTGAGAGTTCAAAATAGAGAAACACAAATGTGCAAGAGCAATATTTTCTAAGTGTTTTCGAGAGAGAAATTCAGTGCAATAATCAGCTTTTCAGAAGCAACAAAAGAGTGCAAGAATAAGTGCATCAATTAGCTTTCCAGAAGCAACAAAAGAGTGCAAGAATCAGTGCAGCAAATAGCTTTCCAGAAGCAACGTTGGAAAGTTCCAAACCTTTATTATATAACCCGACAGTGGTGTAGATTCCTTCTTCAATCTGGGGTTGTCAGATTGGTAGGAAAAGACTTGACTTGTAGAGTCAAGGTGTTGTTATCGTTCCTCAAAACTCTGGGGTTGTCAAGCTGTTTGAGAAGACTTGGCTGGTTTAGTCAAGGTGTTGTTGTTCCTCAAAAGTCTGGGGTTGTCAAGCTGTTTGAGAAGACTTGGCTGGTATAGTCAAGGTGTTGTTGTTCCTCAAAAGTCTGGGGTTGTCAGGCCTGTTTGGGAAGACTGGCTTGTAGGGTCAGTGGTGTTGTAATTCAAAGGAGTTTGAATTAGTGAAAAGGCCTTATGGAGGAAGGGACTGGACGTAGCGTAGTTAATGGTGAACCAGTATAAATTGTTGTGTTATTATGTTATTATTATCCGCTGTTGAATCTGATTAGTTATCTATCGAATAATTCACATTAACATTTAACAAAACAGCAAAAGTAATCAAGTTTGACAAACACAATTCAACCCCCCTTCTCGTGTTTGCACCTTCAATTGGCATCAGAGCTCGGTCTCAAGGCTGAGCACTTTATAGTGTTTGAGGAAAGATCAAAGGGATCAACATGTTCGAATTCAATGAAGAAGCTACTGGAAGAAACATCAACAGACCACCTTTGTTTGATGGAGAACGATTTGAATACTGGAAGGACAAGATGAGAAGTTTTTTTATTTCACAAGATCCTGAACTTTGGGACTTGGTGGAAGATGGTTATACTGCTCCAGAAGATGTTGATGGTGTTAAAATTTCCAGGAGAGATATGGATACTAACCAAAAGAAGGTGTTCAAGTTGCATCACAAATCCAGAACGTTCATGATCAATGCAATCACATTTAAGGAGTTCGACAAGTGCACTAAGAGAGAAACGGAGAAGAGCATCTATGATAGTCTGATTCTAACTTACGAAGGCAGCAAGCAAGTTCAAGAAGCTAAGGCAAACATTCTAGTCAAGAAATATGAACTATTCAAAATGGAGGAAGATGAAGACATTGAAACTATGTTTTCCAGATTCCAGACTCTAGTATCAGGATTAAGGGTATTAGAAAAGAGCTACACTACTGCTGATCATGTAAGGAAAATACTTAGAAGTCTGACAATCAAGTGGAGACCAAAGATTAATGTTATTCAGGAATCTGAAGATCTGAATACTCTAAAGCTGGAAGAATTAACCAGCTCCCTCAGATCACATGAAATTGAGTTGGAAGAAGATGAACCCAAGAAAACTCTAGCACTGAAATCTAAGCAGAAGAAGGCTCTGAAAGCAACATCAGAAGATAGTGATTCAAATGATCAAAGTCTGAACTCAGAGGAAGAAAAGATTGTTTTCTTATCCAGAAAGTTCATAAAGATGTGGCATAACAGAAGGAATAAATTTTCCCAGAGATATTCCAAGCAGTTCAACAAAGGAAATGATGATACACATGACAAGAAAGATATCATCTGTTATGGATGCAATGAATCTGGACATATCAAGTCAGAATGTCCAAATATGGAAAAAGAAAAGTACCAGAGGAAATATTTCAGAACTAAGAAGAAAAACATGATGGCTACATGGGATGATTCTGATGAATCTTCTGAAGATGAACAAGCAGATTTGGCTATGATGGCTCACACCAACTCTGGATCCAACACAGAATCTGATTCTAGAAGAGAATCAGAAGATGATGAAACTGAGGTATATTCTGAATTCACTCTATCTGATTTGATTACTGCTCTGAATGATTTTTTAAACAGTAATTACAAATTGTCTTTAAAACTGAAAACTCTTAAGAAAGAAAATACAAATCTAGCAGAAGAAGTTAATGTTTTAAAGAATCAGATTGTAGAATTTAAAACAGAAAGTGTCATTCTTGAAACTGATATTGCAGAATTGAAAACAGAGAATATATGTTTGAAAAACAGTTTTGCTGAACTTAAAGATGAAAGTTTAAATCTGAAAAATAATCATAATTCAACAGCAATTGAAAATATTACAAGTAATTCTTATATGCATGAACAAGTTCTTCAAGAATTTCTTGATAGTGGTATGGAAAGAAGCAAATATGCTTCTATGATTTATGGAGTCAGTAGGAATGGAAATAGAGGTATAGGATTTGAAGAAACAATAATTAAACCTAAACCTATGTTTAAACCTGTTTCCTCTGATATAGTGTGTATTGTTTGTAACAAGAAAGGTCATTCCAAAGTGTTTTGTCCTATACTAAATACAAGGGAAAACAAGAAACTTTTCAAGACTAACAAACCTGGACCCAACCAGATTTGGGTACCAAAAGATAAAATTGTCTATGTTGCAGATGTTCTAAGCAACCAAATTGAAACACCAGTCATGGTGCCTGGTCAATGGATGCTGGCAATATATGAAGGGAAAAAGGTCTATGTTCCAACATCTACCAAACAGAAGCCAATTGACTTTGGTAGAAGAAGAACTGGTCAACACAATACCTACCAGAACCAGAATCATATGAGGAACAAGAAATATCAAAGAAATCACACATATCACACAAATCAGAACAGACAGAAATCACTCATATCAACAAACCTGGAACTACTAGAAGAATCAGAATTACCATCAGTTCCAAAACCAGAAGAATTAGAATTGTCATCAGTTCCAGAATTATCAGAGGAACCTGATATATCAGTAGAAAGAGAAGAATCAAAATCAGGAGAGTTCTTCAAATACTCTAGTAAAATTCATTAAGACTACAAACTAGGACGGGAATTCAAATCCCTTCATTCAAACCATCTAATCACAGAACATACAGATTCAGAATCATAAAATCAGAAACAAGAGGATTTTCAGAGTAAAAATGAAATTGTTGACATAGAGGTTACATCTTGCTGTAAATGCTATTATTGTTTGATATTTATGTTTATTGTGATAACAAGAAGCTTGATCTTAAAAATCAAAGCTAGATAAGTATTCTGCAGGTTTTCAAACTGTTAGAGGAACCAAGTGATTCACGTGATGTGAACACTTCAACATAAACAGTATTTCAGTGGTTTCAAAAACAAGCAGAAACCACCGGAAGCAGAATTAATGGTTTGGCTGTATTGAGTTTATTTTTAAATTAATTGATTTGTATTATGTTATATGACAAATAGCTTGACCTGAAAAGTCAAAGCAAGATGAAGCTGATGCAGTTAACCAGAACCAGAGGAAACTGAAGCTGGTTCACCAGAACCAGAGGAAATTGATGCAGGTTTACTAGAACTAGAAGCTGATACAGATCTACCAGAAGCTGATTTACTAGAACCAGAAGCTGATGCAGGCAAAAGAACTTGAAAAAGCACAAGATACCAGCAAGCATACGACAAGTTTTCAGAGGATAAATCTGAAGATAAGTTAGAAGAAAGAATAGATCACTTCAAGACATGGCCAGAACTATGTTAAATGATTTAAATGTTGCAAAACATTTTTGGGCTGAACAAATCAACACTGCATGTTATATTCAGAATAGAATATTTATTAGGTCTATGTTGAATAACACCATATGAATTATGGAAAAATTTAACAACACCAGAGGAAGCAGAAATAGATAAACCAGCAGAATTTAGAGAAGTGAAGGATACAAGTAAATCAGAAGCATGTGACACATCTTCAAAGGACGAATCCGATCAAATCAGAATCAGTTATGAGAAGTCAGAAGAGAAATCTGGATGGAAATATCAGTCATCGCATCCTGAAAATCTGATCATTGGAAGTGAAAGTGATTCTTTAAGAACCAGATCATCATTAAAAGATATAAATATGTTTGGTTTAATCTCATCGATTGAGCCTACATCTGTTAGTGAAGCATTGGCAGATGATGGATGGATTATTGCAAGGCAGGAAGACTTAAATGAATTTAACAAGAATGATGTTTGGGATCTAGTTCCAAGACCAGAGAAGAACATTGTGGGAACCAAGTGGGTCTTCAGAAATAAGCTAAATGAAAAGGGTGAAGTAGTCAGAAACAAGGCAAGGCTTGTGGCACAAGGTTACAGTCAACAAGAGGGCATTGATTACACTAAGACATTTGCTCCATTGGCCAGGTTAGAAGCTATTCGTATCTTATTGTCTTTTGCTGCAAATAATAATATCAAACTATTTCAAATGGATGTTAAAAGTGTTTTTCTCAATGGTTATTTGAGTGAAGAAGTATATGTTAAACAACTTCCAGGTTTTGAAAATTTTGAATTTCCAAACCATGTCTTTAAACTTAGAAAATCCTTGTATGGGTTAAAACAAGCACCTAGAGCATGGTATGATAGACTCAGTAATTTCTTACTTAAAAATAACTTTGAAAAAGGACAAATAGACAATACTTTGTTTAGCAGATCAATAGAAAATGATATTTTGATCATTCAAATTTATGTTGATGATATTATTTTTGGATCTACTAATGGCATTCTTTGTCAAGAATTTTCTGAATTAATGCAACATGAATTTCAAATGAGTATGATGGGAGAACTTAAGTTCTCTCTAGGAATACAAATTTAGCAAAGTCCAGAAGGTATTTACATTCACCAAACTAAATATACAAAGGAACTTCTCAAGAAGTTTAAGATGAGTGATTGCAAACCTATGGCTACACCAATGCATCCTACTTGTTCACTTGATAAAGATGAATCAGGAAAAAAAGTTGACCAGAAAATTTACAGAGGAATGATCGGATCATTACTCTACCTTACTGCTTCTAGACCTGATATCATATTTAGTGTGTGTGTGTGTGTATGTGCTAGATTTCAATCTGATCCTAGAGAATCTCATCTAACTGCTATTAAGAGAATTCTTAGATATCTGAAAAGCACTACCAACCTCACCTTGTTTTACAAGAAAACTCCTACATACAAACTGAGTGGATACTGTGATTCTGACTATGCTGGAGATAAACTTGAAAGGAAAAGCACCAATGGCTATTGTACCTTTTAAGGAGACAACTTGATCTCTTGGTTCAGTAAGAGACAACACACCATTGCCATGTCAACAACAGAGGTTGAATACATTTCAGCAGCTGGCTGCAGTTCTCAACTACTCTGGATGAAGCATCAACTTGAAGACTACAAAATATTAGAATCCAACATACCCATCTATTGTGATAACACCTCTGCAATTTGTCTAACCAAAACCCCAATCCTACACTCTAGAGCAAAACACATAGAGATCAAACACCACTTCATCAGAGATTATGTTCAAAAAGGGTACTTAATATTCAATTTGTAGATACTGATCATCAATGGGCTGACATATTCACTAAACCACTACCTGAAGATAGCTTTGAATTCATCAAGAAAAACCTTAATCTTATCTTCATTCCTAACCTAATAGCTTAGTTTAATTGTTTGTATGTTATTTTATTTTTCGTGTACTTTTATAACTACAAAAAAAAGAGTCAGAAAAAAAAAACAGAGGATCTCTTTTCTTCATTCAATCATTTTTGTTTGATGACAAAGGGGGAGAAGATGTAGTATTTGATAAAATATCTGAGGGAAAAGATGATGTATTTGATATGAGATCTGGGCATTAGACTTAGGGAGAGAAAATATAAAATGAAGCTTAGTCTTATGGGGAGTCAAAGTCAAAAGAAAGAAAAAGTATTATCAAAAATACATTATTTGTCATCATCAAAAAGGGGGAGATTGTTGGAACCAAGTTGGTTCTTGCAATTAAAGTTTTCATCTTAACAAATGTATTTTATGAAAATAACATATTTGACTTAGAAGAAAAATGAAAAATGTCACCATAAAAAAATCAGAGGATGACGTTACCAGAAGCAGGAATCCGAGGATGACGTCACCAGAGGATGTCACCAAAAGATGACGTCACCAGAAGCAGAAATCAGAGGATGTCATCAGAAGATGACGTCACCAGAAGCAGAAATCAAAGGATGATCACCAGAGGATATCATCAAAGGAATCTATGAGAGAAAAATACTCAAAACAGAATTGGAGCAAAAGACTCGAGAAACAGAATCTAGCTAAAAGCATGCAAAAAAAGAAGCGGAGCAAAATGCTCAAAACAGATTAATTGAAATACACTCCAGAAGTAAAGCATCAGTGAGCAAAAGACTCAAAACAGAATTTGAGCAAACTACTCCAGAATATTCTCAAACCAGATTAATCGAAATACACTCTAGAAGTAAACCATCAGTGAAGTCCTAAAGTTCAACTATAAATAGAGATTTAATGTTGAAGATTAGAGTATCGAAAACCATGAGAACTCAAGCTTAAATTCAACATTATCTGAGAGTTCAAAATAGAGAAACACAAATGTGCAAGAGCAATATTTTCTAAGTGTTTTCGAGAGAGAAATTCAGTGCAATAATCAGCTTTTCAGAAGCAACAAAAGAGTGCAAGAATAAGTGCATCAATTAGCTTTCCAGAAGCAACAGAAGAGTGCAAGAATCAGTGCAGCAAATAACTTTCCAGAAGCAACGTTGCAAAATTCCAAACCTTTATTATATAACCCGATAGTGGTGTAGATTCCTTCTTCAATCTGGGGTTGTCAGATTGGTAGGAAAAGACTTAACTTGCAGAGTCAAGGTGTTGTTATCGTTCCTCAAAAGTCTGGGTTGTCAGGCTGTTTGAGAAGACTTGGCTGGTATAGTCAAGGTGTTGTTGTTCCTTAAAAGTCTGGGGTTGTCAGGCTGTTTGAGAAGACTGGCTTGTAGGGTCAGTGGTGTTGTAATTCAAAGGAGTTTGAATTAGTGAAAAGGCCTTCTGGAGGAAGGGACTGGACGTAGCCTAGTTAACGGTGAACCAGTATAAATTGTTGTGTTATTATGTTATTATTATCCGCTGTTGAATCTGATTAGTTATCTATCGAATAATTCACATTAATATTCAACAAAAGTAATCAAGTTTGACAAACACAATTCAACCCCCCTTCTCGTGTTTGCACCTTTAGAAGTATATATGCAACTTTCCCCCTGGTATTTCAACATATTCTCCTAATAAAGTTTGTAAACTTATAAAATCTTTATATGGTTTAAAACAATCTAGTAGACAATGGTTTGCTAAATTGTCTTCTGCATTAATCTCAAATGGGTTTAGTCAATCTGCCCATGACCATTCTCTGTTCACAATGCAGATAAATAAATTTTTTTACCGTCTTATTAATTTATGTCGATGATTTGATTCTTGGAGGAAATAACATGGATGCAATCAATCACATCAAGATTTTTTTAAACCAGCATTTCAAAATCAAGGATCTGGGCACATTGAAATATTTCCTAGGATTGGAAAAAGCACGTTAAAAAATCGGAATACACCTATGTCAGAGAAAATATGCTCTAGACATATTATCCAACACTGGGATTCTGGCAGCAAAGCCCTCCTCCACACCAATGCAGAAACATACCAGGCTGATCAGCACAGATGGCACACCTCTATCCGATCCAACGTCATTTCGAAGATTAATTAGTCAACTTATTTATCTCACAACAGCAACACCATATATTAGCTTCACCTTCCAACAACTAAGTCAATTTATGACTAAACCACCATTAATCATCATGCAGCAGCTCTTCGAGTCTTATAATATCTCAAATCAGATCCAGCCAAAGACATCATGTTCCCTACAACATCAACACTTCAGCTCAAAGCTTTTTCAAATTCTGATTGGTCTACATGTCCAGAAACTCACAATTCCATAACAAGTTATTGTATATTCATTGGGGACTCTTTGGTATCATGGAAGTCTAAGAAGCAAGCTATTCATTGGTGGGGGAAAATTATTTTAATTGTTTGTTATGTTTTGAATAGAGTTCCAAAATCAAAAAGCAAAACATCTCCTAATGAGATAATAAAGAAAAGACAACCAAACTTGTCTTATCTTAGAACATGGGGTTGTCTGGCTTATGTCAGAATCTCCGATCCCAAACGAATTAAACTCGCCAGTAGAGCCTATGAATGTGTATTCATTGGGTATGCAGTAAACAGTAAAGTGTATAGGTTTTATGACCTAAATGAGAAAGTGATCATAAAGTCAAATGATGTTGACTTCTATGAAAATAAATTCCCTTTCAAATCGAGAAATAGTGGGGGCAGCGAACCAAGTCATACTCTCGTGACAAGAAGCACTAAAAGCAACAAACAAGGTGAATTGGAAACTCAAAGAAGTAAGAGAATCAGAGTTGCTAAAAATTATGGACTAGAATATATGGCCTATAATTTAGTAGAGCATCCTGCAAATCTCAAAGAAGCCTTGTCATCATTGGAGGCAGATCTTTGGCAAGAAACTATAAACGATGAAATGAATTCTCTAGAATCTTACAAGACCTGGCATATGGTATACTTGCCTCCTAGTTGCAAACCAATATGTTGTAAATGGATTTTGGAAAAGAAACTAAAACCCGATGGAACTATTGATAAATACAAGGTGCGCCTTGTAGCCAAAGGTTTTAGGCAAAGAGAAAACATAGATTTCTTTGACACTTTTTCACCAGTCACTAGAATAACATCCATTAGGGTATTCATTTCTCTAGCCGCTATTCATAACTTGGTGATACACCAAATGGATGTTAAAACAACTCTTTTAAATGGTGATCTAGAAGAAGAAATCTATATGGAAAAACCTGAAGGTTTTGTAATTCATGGACAAGAAAACAAGGTCTATAAGTTAGATAAATCTCTGAATGATCTTAAACAAGCTCCTAAGCAATGACATGAAAAATTTGATAACTTAGTTATATTGAATGAGGTTAAAGTGAATGAAAGTAACAAATGTATTTATTACAAATATGAAAATGACATTTGCACTATCATATGTCTCTATGTAGACAACTTGCTCATATTTGGTTCAAACATTCATGCTGTAAATACTGTGGAATCATTGTTGAGTAACAACTTTGATATGAAAGACCTCGAAGACGCAAATGTAATCTTAGGAATCAAGATTACTAGGTCAGAAAAGGGAATTTCTTTGGATCAATCTCATTATGTTAAAAAGATCCTAAAGAAATATAAATACTTTGACTGTAAACCTGTTTGCACACCATATGATCCAAGTGTGAAACTTTTTAAGAATACTGTTGAAGGTGTTAGACAAACTGAATATGTGAGCATCATTGACAGCATCAGGTATGCCACTGATTGTACTAGACCTGACATTGCCTACGTCGTGGGACTATTGTGTAGGTTTACCAATATACCTAGTATAGATTATTGGCACGCTATCAAAAGAGTCATGAGATACCTAAAAAGGACCATGAGTCTAGGATTACATTATCAAAGATATCCTACCGTCCTTGAAAAATACAGTGATGTTGATTGGAACACTTTGTCAGGTGTCTCCAAAGCAACCAGTGGCTATAATTTTAGTATAGCCGATGGTGATGTATCTTGGAAATCGAAGAATTGACGATATTGGCTCAGTTAACTATGGAGTCTGAAATGATAGCACTAGCTACTACTAGTGATGAAGCGATCTGGTTGAGATGCTTGCTAGCTGAGATTCCTTTATGGGAAAAACCTATGCCACTTGTATTGATCTACTACGATAGTACCACAACTATTGCAAAAATTGAGAATCGTTATTACAACGGTAGGAGACAACAAATATTGTAAGCACAACACAGTTAGAGAATTACTTACTAAAGAAGATGTAATAGTGGATCATGTACGCACTGATGATAATTTAACAGATCCTTTGATGAAAGGATTGGCTAGAGAGAAAGTCATAAATACATCCAAAAGGATGGGACTATTGCCTATAGATCATTGAGTCACTCATGATGGTAACCCGATCTAAAAGACTGGAGATCCCAAGAATTAGGTTCAATAGGTAATAACAAGTCATAGTGATATGAGATGAACATGTTATTATATCTAACAGAAGCATGATTCCTGAAGCGATGAAAGGTTGAGATAATAGAAACTCTTAATGAGATCTATACTCTATGTGGAGGGAGTACTTAGCTACAAGAGTACTCTTGATAGACTCACCTATGTGAATATGGAAGTGGGGTCGCTTCCTATGGAATTTCGAGGCAAAAAATTCCTAGAGCGTTCACTATACTGGGATAGACGTGCAGGACCATTAACGCACGAACTTTTGAGAATACACCCTATGAAAATGTTATCTGTGGGTTTGATGTCAGAGATAGAGTTCAAGACTAAGAGTCACTCTTGTTGAATCTAAATCTCACTTACTATGCAATGGTTCAAGTCAAGAGACACCTTTGCTTATGCACAATCTTATAGAAGAGTTTGACGCTATTTTAGAAACATTTTTTTAATTCAAGTGGGGGATTGTTGGAACATAATGTGTGAATTTAAAAATTGTTAAAGTCCCACATTGGAAAACTCTCATTTTGAGTAGTTTTAATCACTATATAAATATTCTCAAAATTTTGTCGAAGTCCCACATTGGATAGAAAACATATGTGGGTTTGCTTCCATCACTATATAAATAGTGTCAATTTATTGTGAAAAACACACCAAAGTTAGATGCATTTCCCAACTTTTTCTTTTCTCCCTCTTATATTTTGCTCAATTGTTACTGAGTCACTTCTCCCCTTTCTTTCTGTCCCTTCGATATTTTATAACGGTTGTTATACCATAGTCCCTTTGATATTTTAGAGAGGTATTGTACCGTATTCCCTTCGATATTTTAGAGTGGTATTGTACCGTAATCCCTTCGATATTTTAGAGCGGTTGTTATGTCGTAGTTCCGTTGAGTTTTGAGTGGTCCTAATACCATTATCGTTTTAGAGTGATTTTATACCGTAGTCCCGTCGATTTTTGAGTGGTCATAATACCACTATCGTTTTAAAGTGTTTTTATGCCGCATGCCACAATCCTTAAGAGTGTAGTCATTTTGATTTATGAGTGGTCATAGTACCATATTGTGAGGCTTTAATCGTCTTATTAAGAGTGACTTTAACCATCATATTGAGAGTGGTTTTAACAACCATGTTGAGGGTGTAATTCTAGAATGGTTTTTTACGGTGCAGTGGAACTCCGATACAGTGAATCTGAGCTGTTTTATCCTGGGGACATCGTGGTTGATAGTCTACCTTGCACAATTTGGACAGTGCCACGAAACTTCTTAAAGAGAGCGACCTAGTCCACGACTCAACCTAGTAATATCTTCGGTGGCACAATTGTGATTTTTAAAAAGTTCTTTCAAACTCAAATTATAACATTTGGACATGTTCCACATTTGTTGTCACATTGCACTCATTTTGTGTAAGTCTCAATCTAGTAGGAAGAACTCCTTTGAGGGTCCTCCAAAAGAAAACTTTTACTTTATTAGGGATTTTGAGCTTCGTTTTCCAATCACCTGAGACACATAAGGATGCGTTATCGATAATATGCTCCTCATGTTGCAATAGGCCAACATGACATTGTACTTTCCATTTCTATTATGATGCCAATATATTGCATCCTTGTCTCCACACTTCCATAGTGGAATTTTCTTGATTTCATCAACATCCCATTGTTGAAAAATGTTCGAAAACATGTCAGACCTTCATTGAGCAGTGGTGGATTCAATGAGTTGAGCAACCACCAATGATTCCAAACCCATAGGTGGCCTTTTGGTGAAATAAGGATTAGTGGAGTTTTGAAGCCAAGGAAACCCCACTATCAATTTTCCATCTTAGCTCGCTTCTAGCCACTACTTGTGAAGCATGGATACTATGCCATAAATAACTTGGATTGTGGCCTAATCTTGCCTCTAAGAACCCCTCCCTTGGGGAAGTATTTGGCTTTCAAGATGCGTGAAATAGTAATATTTGGTTCAAACATAAGTTTCCATCCTTACTTCCCTAGCATGGCTAAATTAAAGCCATAGAAATGTTGGAATTCCATCCCGCCATGTTCTTTCCTCAATTCAAGCTTATCCCAACTCAACCAATCAATACCATTGCCTTGGCCTCTGTTTTTACTCCACCAAAACGAGTTAATCATGCATTCCATCTCTTCCCTTGATGACGATCGGATAAGGATCGTCCTCATGCAATACGTGGGAATCGATTGTGCTACGGCTTTTACAAGGATTTCTCTCCCTGCTTTGGAAAGGTGTTTGTCCGTCCAACTCTGAATCTTTTTCCACACCTTGTCCTTAAGGAAGCCAAAAATCTCATTCTTGTTCCTCTCGATCATTGATGGCATGTCTAGGTAGCGACCTATGCTCAACCATTCCACCATCCCAAATATGTTATTGATGTAATCTCGCTCATCTTGAGGAGTGTTTCTACTATAGTATATTTCAGATTTGTTTAGGTTTAGGGCTTGGCATGAGGCTTTCTCATATGCATACAAGATGTTCTTCATGCAATTAGTGTCTTGTGTGGTGGCCCTAAAAAAAAAGAAAGTAATCATCAACAAACAATAAATGTGTTAGGGATGGAGCTCCCTTACACACCCTAGTATCATGTATATCACCTATAGCCTCTGCTAATTTTATAAGAGTGGACAACCCATCCACACAAAGAATAAATAGATGGGGGATCCCCTTGTCTGAGACCTCTACTCGGCTCCACCAGATCGACACTACCTCCATTTACCACAATAGAGTAATTGACTGATTCTAGACACATAGCCATCCAATCCACCCACTTATCACAAAAACTCATTTTTATGAGAACTCTGTTGAGGTATCCCCAATCAACTCTATCATAGGCTTTGCTAATGTCAATTTCAAAATTCATTTTTATCATCGCAAAATTAAATACATTGGAACGTGTTCGTCTTTGAGATTTTGATTATCATGTACAAACTAATATTAATGATGTCCCATTAATCAATTGAATATTATTCTTGTTGCGTTTTTGTTGCAAAGTCATTAATAATCCACTTTATGTCCCGTTATCTATCTATATTTTGTCCACAAAAAAATCTATCTATAACTTTTAAAACGTCTTCATAGATCTGAAAACGACATACGCAAAAAGAAACTAAATAACAACAAAAACAAGATATGTTGTTGATATTCAACTAGCGATCTAATTTTGTGAGGATTCATCACCATTTCATAAAAATCACTTAACTTGTCAAATTTAAAAAATATTTTGTCTACCAAACAAGGGTTGGATTTGTTGATAAAAAAACTTTGCCACATAATTTTGTAAATATGTGCAAATTTATCATAAATGATAGAAGAAGTCAACAAGGCTCAATAGTTGAGAATCAAATGAGTATAAATATGAATTTTTGAGAGATGAAATGGATCTCTGGATTAATATAGTGTGATAGGCTTGACGATTTATTCATCTATGACTCGGTCCAAATTTGCTCATAATCATTTTTTTTAGATTAACTTTGTTTTTTTAGTTGTAGTGGAGCAACCTATAGCCCATTAGTCTAGTCTGTCCCAACCTCATTTTTAATGTAGACTAAATATACCAAGCCAAAAAGGCTCATTCATTTTTGGGTCTTCTTTTTTAAGGCACAATTTATACTAAAAGCGTGGGTCAAACGACCTCACTCTATCGACTCAACTCATTTTGACAGTTCTATTTGTGTTAGAATAAGAGCATCATAAACCAAAAATATCCTTCTCCGTACACAATGTCTTTTTGATTTGGTAGCCTTCTCCTAGTCGCGCATATTGATAAACCTATTTTTATAGGATTTTAAGAAGATATTTACCCTCAATTTTATCTTATTTTATAGTTTTGATTTCAAAATCTATTTTACTTATTCATTTATTTATTGTATTTGCAAAATTGATCATGAAATGATAAAATAATTCAAATTGGTCAAATCTACTAAGTTTTTAGTGCAAAAATATCAAGTTTAATATACCAACTTATGAGTACAAGAAAGAGATTTGTTGCACACTTCAAGGATATTGATTTTTATGACAAGAAAATGTTGCCAAATAAATGGGAGATTGTTGCATAAAATTAGGATCTTCTTGCTATCATAAGGAGGAGAAATCAGAAACAGAAATGGAGTCGCACACCAGAAATAGAATCGGAGGAGTAGAAAAAGAAACTGAGGAGTGCTTGTAGCTGGAGTAAAGTGTTTCAGATTTTAGAGCAAAAAATCATACTCTTTGAAGGTTTTATGTCTTTTTCTTTAATTGATGAACAATTCTATTATTTACTTTATTTTTTATATGTCAATTAGTGACAAAGCTCTCTTCTAGGGTCTTTGGCGAATCATGTGATTAAGATACCTTTTTACTATGTTTTAGTTTTAAATTCTAGTTTTGTTTTAGATTTTTGTTGTTTATCTCAATTAAATTATTCTATTGTTTTATTTACATGTTTGGGATAACCGACCTTTGGATGCCTTAATTAATCAATTGACTAGTGGCCAACTACAATTAATTGATATATCTATATGATAATTGAGATTAATATATATACTAATCTTTTAATCACTCAACCTCTTGGTTCCTTATGATTTCTCTTGATTATATTTTTTTGTACGATCAATCAAATAATTAATTTAAGGAAAAATATTACATTGAATGACGAATCTTTGTTAATAGTTTTAAAGATGGACTTGAGGTATTGATATTACAAGTGAAACCATGACCCTATGTTTACTATCTATTGATTCAAAATTGTGTTGTTATATGTTTTCGTTATAATTTTTATGCTATCGTTACGTTTTCGTTATCGCGAACCAACAATAATTTTTATCAATCTAAATAATATAAAATCTTGATTAATTTGGTAGTTGTTAAATTAATCTCTATGTATATGATAATATTATATACTACTACTTGACAAACCCGTGCACTTGCGGAATTTTGCGCAAAACATATCCTATGTATTCTTTCCCCTAACATTGCTCCACCCTCCTCGGGTCTTTCCTTTTTCTCCATTATGTGTCTTGTAATTTACAAAATCAAATGAGTGGGACCTACGTGAAGGACTAATGAAGAGTAAAAGTATCTCGTTTTAGAATGTAAATTTTTTTATAAGTGTTCAGTGAATTATTATAAAATCTTTCCTACTTGGATTGAGACACCACACTCTCACCTTAAATTTTCATTGAGAAAAAAATAATTAATCAATTTTTCTGAATATTTTTTTTTAAATAATAAAACACAAAAAATAAATAAAAAATATGATATCATTTAAAAAAACAACACGTATTATAGAATTTAACTTTCAAACAGAAAACCATGGAGGAAAGGTAATGCAAGGGCTTTGGCGGAGTATAAAAGAGTAAAACAGAGAAAAATCTCATATAGTGGCGAAAAATATAATTTTGAAAATTTCATAATTTAATGATTTGGTCAAATATAAAGGAAAAATATATATTTTCAAAAATCAATATATTAAACTTAACTGATAAGGAAAAAAAGTCAATAGTTTTTATTTTTATAAAATGTAAATTAAAGTATGACAAAACAAATAATATTTGATAATAATTATTTAAAAAAGTGGAGTTTGAATACGCTTTAAATAGTCAAATTCATCTATATTTGATGTTGTACTAAATTGATTAGGAACATCGTTTTCAATGTAATTAATTAATTTATCTGCAAGAAACCGATCGTCTGTTTTATTTATAAGTTTTTTTTTATAATTTTTATTATTGACAAAAATTTATTTGTAATTACTGAAGAGAATAGAAGAATCAAAATACGAATAATTGTTGCTTCTATTAATTTTTTTTACAAATAAATTTATTTGCAGTAGATATAAAAAAATACAAACTTATTAAAAAAAGGGAGTAGCTTGGCCACCCCATTAATATACTACCCTTGGCCTCTGATCTCATACCTTATTTGAGATATTGTTTCTATAAAAAAAGAAAAATGAATATTTGTGATTAATATATTTTTAATTATAAAATTATTTTAAAAAGATAGAAAATTTTTGAAAAACTTTTTTAAGTCCTACAAAATAGATTCTGTTTTGAAGTTAAAATAATTTGTTCTGCTGGCAACACATTTTACAATTAGGGTTGGTTAGCAACAACTCTCTATCACTCACACTCTAATACATTTTCTTCTATTAATTGAAATTTACTTAAGTTTCATTTTAATTTGGTGAAATTTATAAGAGAACGTGTTAAAAAATATGCGCCGTTAACATTATTTTTCTCTAATATACTTTACGAAATATTTTGCATTATATAGAGAAAATTAAACCCAATTTTTACGTTGGAGGACTATCCTTCATTCCCTCTTCTTAAACTCATTAATTTTTTTAAAGTCCTTCTCCTCTCCTCGTAAACTTATTCAAATAGAGCTTAAAAAATGTGAGTGCGTGGAGGGATAATGATATGATATTTTAATAAAATTACATTGGAAAGTTGCAGAAATTTTTACTTTATACTTCTATATCACATTTTATAAAAACTACCAATTTTACCATTTATTTTTACTCCACTAAATTTAATTGGAGTTACGGAAAATTTTTAAAAAAAGTTTTTCGGAACACATGTTTTTAAAAAAAAATTTGAATTTTGTGTCGCAAACTTGAAAAAAAAGTTATGATACACAAATGTGTTTTAATAAGGTTTAGACCCTAACTTTGTGTACGCCGGAAAACTTTTGTCCGTATTTTCTGGTACACACATATGTTTTTGGTGTACCGGAAAACTCTTTTTCATGTTTTCCAGTACAAAGTTCAAATTTTTTTAAAAAAATATGTGTTTTAGAAACTTGAAAAAAAAAGTTTTTTGCAACTCCAATTAAATTTAGTGGAATAAATTTAAAAAAAATTAAAAAAAAAAAGATAAAATGAGTAGTTTGTATAAAATGTGGGAGTAGGAGTATAAATGCAGAGGATAGAGGGTAAAATTTTCAAAGTTGTGGGGTGAGATATATCACATCCAATCTAACTAAGCCCATCAAAACCTCAAAATTAAAATTGGTTTTGTACCCCACAGTTTGACTTATACCCCCAAAATAATGAAAACCCCAAATTACCCATTTAAATTTAATTCTATATAGGGTTAAAAAATTTTACTCTAAAATCTAGCTCTCTCAACGAAATTTCCAGTATGTTAATTTTTTCCAGAAAAATTCGGTATCAAAATTTAACTATCATAAATTTTATTTTGCTAAATTTCTGGTAGTACAAATTCCCAGAAATTTGGTGATTTGAAATTTCCAGTATGTATTTTGTACTACCGGAAATTTGAAATTTCCGATTTGCATTTTTTTTTTAATTTTTTTTCTTTTTTCAATTAGGAATGAAGAAAACACCTCACTTAAAAAAACTGAATGAATATGTAAAAATAAAAATTATAAATAATGCAAACAAACTAAAAAAGAGAAAATTTTTTTTTAAAAAAATGAAGTTACTATTCTGAAAATTTCATTAAGGAATGAAATTTTTGGGAACCAACCGGAAATTTCAAATTTTCAGAAGTTCATTTTGTGTACCGGAAATTTCAAAAACTGAAATTTTCGGGAATGCCAACCGAAAATTTCAGATTTTGAAATTTCCGGTACACAAAATGAACTTCCGAAAAACTTGCTTACTTTTCCGAAATTTCAGAATGTGGGATATGGAATAGTGAATCTATTTTTACTAAATGATTAGAGATATTTAGTAATTTCAAGCTCAAAATTTTTATTTGGAGGTATAAGATTAATTGGGGTATAAAATCCAATTCTCCCTCGAAATGGGTACAAGGCCCATTAATTTAGTCCACTATCAAGTCACGTGCACCGAACAAAGTATCTAATAATGAATGAAAGAGACACTATCAGCACTTAGCGCACGTTAGCCCACTTCAAGGAAAACCAGGAGCCCATGCTCCTTGCGCACCCTAGCAGCTTCCACCTAACCAACTCATATCTCTCTCAAGAAACCACTTGCTCAAAATCTCTTCAAACTCTCTCTCTCTCTCTCTCCCTCTCCAAATTAGGGTTTTCTTTCGCACACTCTCTCGCTCCTCCTCACACCAATTTTCATCTCCCCGATCTCTCTCCTAATTAGGGTTTCAATGCCTGCCAATCTCATAGGCGAATTCAACACAGTGCCAATCCGTTCCATTAAACAACGATTTCGGCATTCAATTCACTTGACATCACAATAGCGCCGTCGGATTCCTCCGATGGCCCCTAGCCGTAGAAAAGGCGGCAGCAAAGCAGCGGCAGCCGCCGCCGCTGCTCGTCAATGGAAAGTTGGCGATCTCGTTCTTGCTAAAGTTAAGGGGTTCCCTGCATGGCCTGCCACGGTAACTGTTTTTTTCTATCCTGCAATTTTTATGTTTAAAAGTTTGTTTCTTTCTGTTGATTGTTTAGTTTTTGATGTAATTTTTCACACTGCATGTTGGTGGACTTTAGAATTATTGGTTCAGTGTGTGATTATTCATTGTTTCTGCGGATCCTACCCTTAGACCTAATTTCTTATTCATGGATTTTACTTTCTTTTTTAATTTCTTATGAAAAAAGTACTGCAAACTCAAATAGGGTTTTATTTGGAGAAGGTACCTTCTTATTCGTTTGGTAACTGTAACAATAGGCTGAAATCACCTCCTGCTTTGAGATCCCCATCACTATCGACGCCTACTTGGGGAAAATAACGATGAATAGTTAACTATATGCTCGGTAATATTTAAAATTTAAGGTAAAAAATATTGAATAAGTCTTTTTTGGGGAAAGTAAATGATAATGATAGATTGGAATTTACGTTTCTCATCAAGTTTGGTAAAATGGAATAATATTTAGGTTATTGCACATTATGCAACCTCATTGATAATCTGAAGGTAGATTCAAGTTCCAATAATTAAAAAGCTCCTATTTTCAACCCAATTCTCTCGTGATGTGAAGATGCAGAGGGATTAGTTGAGAGTATGGAAGAGGTAAATGAACAGCTAAAATGAAGAAATTGCCCTTGACTTGGACACTGGTTAGTAGTTAAGGAAATTTGTGATTAATTGTAATAAATGCATAGACAAAAGAAAAAGTGGGGCAGTGAGTGATGAAAGCCTGAGTGTCGCAAAAGAGAGTGCAAGACTTCGTAATGTTACCATATGCTTGTCTGCATGCGCATATAGACGAAATACGTGGGAAAGAGATGAAAGCACGAGTGAGGAGAGATTGCACGACTTATCGTTACCCTTGTTATAACTATTGTAAATTTTACCCTTAAATTAAGTGATAGTAACTCATATTTTTTTCATTCTCTAAACATTACATTTTTTTCTTCAATTCCAATTTCACCCCATATCTTTCAACTTCTGACCAGATGCATTATAAGTGTGTCTGTATTCACAGTGGAGTGATTCAGAACTGATTTTGTCTCCAAATCTTTGTTTGACCAGAAGTGATAAAAAGTAGTTGCGTCTGGTTGAAATATTTGCTCCAAGTTTTACTGTTTTACATCAAACATCACACTTGCTTTTTGAGTAACAATGTCAAAGAGCTAATTACTTTACTTCAAATTCAATTTTTAACCAAATTGATCTTACAAAATTAAATTAATTCGAATTTACACTTGTCAAATGCAGACTGAAACACACAATAAAGATGTAAGAGAAGTAGGACTTTTGGTTAAAAATCTGATTGGAAGAAAGTGTGTTTTTTTCTCATATATCATTTGACATTTCAAGTTCGTTGTTTGTTGCAGGTCAGTGAGCCGGAGAAGTGGGGTTACTCCACCGATTTGAAGAAAGTGCTTGTTTACTTTTTTGGAACCCAACAAATGTAAGTATGCTTATAACGATTGATATGAAAATGTAAAATGTTTTGTACTTGAAAATACCCTTTTCATCTTTTTTAATTAAGGAAATTCAGATTTAGTTTAACGGATCACAGTATTTTTCATCTTTTGTAATTATTGAAAACACCATTTTCATCTTGCTAGTAAATTTCGATCGTGTAATACTCAATTGTTGGTGTTTATGGAAAGTTGTTAGGTGGTGTTATACTGTTATTAATGTTTTCCCTTCTTCATCTGACATTATTTCTTGGAGCTTGACTAGACTGATTTGCATATTAGGGTTTATGGTGTTTGTAGGAAAGGCTGATTGCCCTCTTTTGTGTGGACAATTGTATTAGATGAGAATGAGAATACATTTTCATTGTTTTATCTTTGCATTGTAAAAGATTATGGTTGAGTCATCATAGGCTACATAAGATGATATGCATACTCTTAGCTAGCTTGAAGTTGCATGGCATTTATATATTTTGAATATTTTAAACTGTTACAAATATTTTCTGTTGTTTGTGCTACTAATAGTAGCAACTATTAACTAAGACATGCTCTGGTTATGGGAGTCAGCTTGCCAGACAGTTAGACCGGCTTTACAAATATCACTAGGACACGAAGGTTAATCATTCATTTTAGATTATCAATAATTTGCTTATTTATGTCATAGAGGTAAAAAATACGAAGGTTAAGAGGTTCTTATCATAGTTTTAAAAACTCGACTGGAGCATCTTGTTGAACCAAACCACCTCATAGAAAATAAAAAATCAGTCAGAATTGCTTAACAGTACTTAAACCAAGAAAACTGGCCAGCCTCTGGACTGATAAAAATGTTAGCGGTTCATCTTGTTCTGCAACTTCATTACTCTACCTGAATAGGCCCATTATAAGCTTGATCATGAATGTCCGCTGACCTGCGAATCTAAGATTATGGAAAAGAAACTTTTGAATTCTGAAGTCTTTGCTTACAACTGATTACATGAGTACAATATTTTCGAATCAAGCAACAATTAGAACTGTAACTGACAATCATATCAGTTAGAACTTATCTACATTAAGCTGCTTAGTATGCAAACCAATAAACCAAGGACCATTATGCTAACAGAAACAAGTTAAACAACAAGAGGAATGCAAGTAACAAAAGTCAAATGCACACAATCTATACTGCTAATATTACCAAGAGTTAGCTTGTCAAACACCCTGTATGTTTGTCAGAGGGAATAAACCTTTCGGCACCTTATATGCCTCCCTTAAATGGCGCTAATATGTTACTCCACACACTTCCCCTTTGTTTTCCCTGTGGCATAATATATAAGGTTCCCTAGCTTTAGTACTCTTCAAAATACACTCATGATGGGTACATAGTATATGGGCATCCTTCTCAATTAACGGCAGTTTTATTAGGTGGTATTGAAATATTACATGATTTGAGAGTCTTCCTCAAGCTTCTTGATGGGGATTGCCTAGTCTACAACGCCACATGCAGATAAGATGAGGCAGGATGATGTTCAATTTTTTAATTATTTACAGGAATTGATTCTGTTGCAATATTTATTAGAAATTAGAATAATGGAATTCCAAATAGGCGAGAAAATCATTATCGCAAATGAAAAAGTTGTTTATGGTGGTAGAATACGTATTTAGGAGGTGAATTTGTAACCTTAAATCTGTTATTCCATCAACTAAATGGTAAGAAGCAGCACTTTAGGTTGGTACTAGTATTTTATTGTTTAGTATTGTATTTGTATTTTTTCCGAGTGAGGTGGAGTATGGTTTTAACAGATGCATTTTATGTTGGAGATTTATGAAGAATAATTGTGTGGCAGAGCATTGCACAGTTTTGAAAAACGTCTGGTAATAAATATCTGAAGTTTTGAATAGAATGGGGGAGGATTGTTTAAGCAAATAGAATTTTGAAACTAACGGTTTATTTATCAAATTTGAGAATTACGGCACGTTTTTTACCCTCAAATGATAAATTAGTTTGGATTTGATTGAATTGGTTTAGGGTTAAAGTTGATCAAATGCACTTTTGATGGAAGGATTTAATTGAAATGAATCTGATCAGCTAAAAAGATAATATCAGGAGGTGAAGTTTGAGAGTCTATATCTTCATTTGTGATCTGATTTAAAAATTGGCCATAGTTTTAATAATTCTTAAGCCAAATTTGCGGGTCTTACCAGAAACTCTTTATGTTTGTTGCAATGTAGATAGCTAGGTAAATGATTTTTTATTTTGAAGCTTTTGTTCTCCCTCTTATGATCTAGTTTTCCCCTTGCAAATGAAACCTTACATCTTTTTGTGTCTGCAGTGCTTTCTGCAATCCTGCTGATGTTGAAGCATTTACCGAGGAGAAAAAACAGTCACTTGTGAAACGTCAAGGAAAGGGTGCTGACTTTGTTCGTGCTGTGAAGGAAATTGTTGATAGTTATGAGAAATTAAAAAAAGAGAGACAACTTGATGAAGCTAACTGTGGTGGGAATGTTGCTGATGCAAATCTTTCAAATCCATTGAACTCATATGACAAGGATCAGACAGATGCTTCTGAGTTCACTCCTACTTTACCTATGAAGTCTTCAAATTCTGTTATTGACAAACATGAGTTAGTATGTCCAGCTGAGGAGGACTCAACTTGTGTATTGAAGGATCAATCTCATAATATTAAGGAGACATCAAAGGAGCTTACTGATAATGTTTCTTCTGTACAATTGTCTAAGCCAGTTACTTACTCTTCTCGAAAGAGATCTGCTGGAGACTTATGCCCACAAGGCTTTGTAACAGATAAACATATGCCAGTACGAAGGTCTAGAAGCTCATCGCGGGTCCAAAACTTTATGTATCCTTGTAATGACAGTGGAAAGAGTGCTGGCAGCCCATTAGCCAATGCAGTGCAGGGTGCATCTGTAAGAAGGAATAAACGTCATCGGAAATCACCTGATATTGTTAACTGTAATGATTTTGATTCATCTGCTTTTGTCTTGAATGGTAGTGTGGAGGACAAAGACAATAGCTCTTCTACAATTGATTCTGATGAATTTAGCTTGAATGAGGGTAGTACAATAGATTCAAATTTTAAACACACTGAAGCTATTGAATGCCCTGAAGAAGTTGAGCTGAACAAAGCCCTTGATCTTAAAATAAAGGGTGTGGTCAATAAGAAGAAAAGAAACCCAAATAGGAAGAGGGCAACCAAAGAAGCTTCCAAGCCAACCATTAATCTTGAGGAAGAACTTGGTGTGCAGAATGCCAGTCAAAGTTCCCAGAATATTTGCAGAAATTCGGAAGAGAGATGCGTTGAACAAGATGGAGACGAACACTTGCCCCTTGTGAAGCGAGCGAGAGTCAGAATGGGTAAATCATCTTCCACAGAGGCAGAACTCAATAGCATTCTGCATGCTCCAGGGAAGAGCGTTAAGGATGATATTAACTCACCACCGCAGATGATAACATCCTCAAATTGTGAGAATGGGAGCTCTGCTGATGGAGGCTCATCGGTCCTGAATGGTGCTATGGATAATGTTTCTCCTTCAAATATTTCTGCTCCATGTTTAGAAAATCAGATTTGTAATACGAAGCGAGATCAAACATTCTGCTCTGTGGATGACGAAGCTGCTTTACCTCCATCTAAACGCCTTCATCGTGCTTTGGAAGCTATGTCAGCTAATGCTGCTGAAGAAGGTCAAGCTCGTAAAGATGCATCATTCTCCAGAATGACATCAATTGGTACGTGCTGTTTATCTGCTATCAAGATGAGTCCAGATGTGACAATTAATGATCATGAAGGTGGTGGTTTAGGGTTGCAAAAGTTTGATGCCTGCAGTGGTAATTCTTCTCATATCATTGTGCATAGTTTGTCGGCCAATTCAAATCCGGTTATTTCAACAGAGAATAAATCATCTAAACAAGCGGATAAGCTATTAACCAGGTTCCAACAAGAAGAAGCTGGCAATGATGTTCTACCAAATGCTACAGACCAAGTTGAAAAACTTAGTGACTTTGTTGCTTTTCATACTGCTAATGCAGATTTGAAAACTGAGGTACTTAGAGCAATTTCTCCAAATCTTGATACAAAATGTTATGAAGTTGAAAGCAATCAAAATTCACCTGACCCGTCATTACCACCAGCACCAAATAGGGAAGACAATATTACGACTGTTAATTATTCAAATACAACATCTGATGCATCGGAGGGTAATGGAATAAGCCTTCATTCTGTGGCAGATGTGACAAAGAAAGAAATTAGTTCCCCCCAAAATAATATTGATCTGCCTCAGAATGAGGTTGTTGTCTGTGAGGATAAGAAGTGCTTGAATCCAGCAGTTGATGATGTTAACAAAGCAAATGACATGTAAGCTCCATTGTGGTTTTTTATAGTTGCCTTTACAGCCTTAAACGACAAATTTTTCCTGCTTTTCTCCCTTTTCTGTTATGATATATTGTTATAGATTTTAATTAGGCGGGCTTATGTTTTCCTTATTTAGATCATTTTGATTAGTGCTCACTATGGTTGAATCCTAATGAGTAAATTGATATTTTTTGTATTCGTGTTTCAGTGATTGCTACTATTCAATGAGATCAATTAATGAGAAAAAGTTATTTATGCTCCAATTATTTTATTCAAGAAAGCTCATGACTGTTCTTTAATTTCAGGAGTGAGGTTGTAAAAGAGGTACAATGGAAAGGCCCAGAGGAGGATTTGAATTCTGTTTCAACATCTGATGACTGTTTGGGTGAAAAGGTTATTTCGGGCATTCGGTCAAGTCCATCCTTGACAGATGGGGGTGATTGCATTCCACAAGGATCACCTCCAAACACGTCAATTTGCAATGTTTCTACATCAGACAGTAGTAATATCCTTCACAATGGTAGTTGTAGCCCTGATGTTCATTTACACCAGAAACAAACTTTATCTTGTCCTGTTGATGAAAGTAAGTACGGGTCTGAAGCAACCCAACAATCAAGATCCATGGGCAAGTCAACAGAAGCAGGACGTGCTGCTTTGTTGTACTTTGAAGCAATGCTTGGGACATTAAAAAGGACAAAGGAAAGTATTGGGCGAGCAACACGCATAGCTATTGACTGTGCAAAGTTTGGCATTGCAGCTAAGGTAATACACTTTTGTTTTGAATTCCCCCTCTCCTATCTGAAAATGTTCTGTTGTTGAATCTGAATACTTGTTGATTTAAATTAGATCTACTTTTATCCTAGCAATTATGTCTATTTAGGGTCTTTGTGGAAGATTTGCAGACCATTGAGCTAATGCAATCTGAATTTTCCGTGAGCATTACTATTGTCAACTAGTACAAGAGAATGCAGATTTTAAACTAGCTAAAAAAGTTATAGTTTATATGGTCTTGATTTATAATCAGTCTGCTGGTTCTGTTATGGTTTCCACTTTGAGTGGAAAATTGGTTTGTTGGTATAAAAAGTGTGGGTACAATTCTGTTGCCTCTCGCGCCCTTGTTCTTCACTATGACACTGATTTTTTAACCTCTTCTGAAAATTATTTCAAGGTGCATGATGTGAATAGAAGTTTTTTTTTCTGCATCTTAATTTTGAATTGTTAATACATTAGATTAATATTGACAATAAGTGTTTAGGTATGGATTCCCTAGGGAAAATCATTTTGATATTTCAAGACCGACAATTTGGAGGAAAGGTCTCTTGAAGACTGTTTATTGCTTGATGTGTTGCCCGGAGTCAGCATAATGTTTTTTTCTTTCCTTTTTTACCTCTCCAATCATAAAATATAAGGTTGCATCGAGATTGATCCTCCTTTTTATTTTTTATTTATTTTTATTTTAGCCAGTCTTCTCTAATATTATCATTATATCTTTTGCGTTGTCAAATAGCGGCTGTAGCAGCACTTAAGCGTTGCAAATTTAAACAAATCACTATTATTATGCGATGCACAAATTTGTTTGAAGTGTTGTCCAATAGCAGACAGTTATAGCGCCGTAGGGCAGCAGAATTTGAACAAAATTCAAATATTCATGATCTGCTATTGACAACACTAAACTGTAGTCTACAGCGGCAATGTGGCCATTATAACGCTGCTGCTTAGTGTTACTTCCCCTAGCTGCTACACAACCCTGTTGAGGTTTTTAGTGGCTGTAGCGGCGCCAAAGCACAGAAAATTTAAACAAACCACTATTATTATGTGATGCACAATTTT
Organism: Cicer cuneatum; assembly: GCA_037974295.1. Lineage (NCBI taxonomy): Eukaryota > Viridiplantae > Streptophyta > Magnoliopsida > Fabales > Fabaceae > Cicer > Cicer cuneatum. The sequence goes on from JBBPBO010000001.1 coordinate 18,785,513, forward strand.
GTATGAACTGTTAACTGATTGCGGACAGTTATAGTGCTGTAGTGCAGCAGAATTTGAACAGAACAATTTTCTATGATATGCAATTGACAACACTAAACTGTAGTCAATACAATGTGGCCATTACAACGCTGTTGCATAGCGTTACTTCTCCTAGTTGCTGCACAAAACACTTATGGTTGCTGCACATAACCAGACTCACTATGCCCTTAACTTATAGCCATTCCCTCTAATTTTTTGGACGTTTTGGGCATTTCACCCTTAAACTTATTTGCTTTAGATTTTGGTTTGAATGTTGGTTAAGAAGAACCTTGGTTATTCGTTACAAATGTCTTTGATTGCGTATTCTGTTTTTGAGCTTTTATTAGTGTTGTAGTTTCTTGTGTTGCTCCCCTATACTTTGATGTGGCGGCTATACCACTACCTGCTATGTTGCTATAGTGTTTTGAGGGTATGCAACTATCTTCCGCCATTGATTACATGTTTTATAGAAAGATCTTTAATGGCTTGTAAAATTATTATTTTTTCTGAGTGAAGGTTATTGCAATTGCTAAAATAATAGAATTTGTTTTCTATCTGTTTTTGGGGAGAGTTTTGCATGCCTCCTACACTTGGCATGGCCTGAAATATCATAGTTCAAATTATGGTCAATTTCAGATAGTCAATGTTATATGGTTGTCCTTATTTCATAGCTACGTGTTGAAAACTCCCTTCAGCCATGATAGGGATTTTACTATTTGAATACTAAAACAACTAAACTTTCAAATTGCTGCTTGTTTTTTTATCAATACTATCATATTAATAGGATACCCTTGGTTTTCTATTTTAATTCCCCCAAATGCAAACATATTTTGATTTTACTATAACTAACGAGGACCAAACCACCACAAGACATTGAAAGAAAAATAATTGTTTCTCTTCGAAAAAGCATTATTTTAATAAAATTTAGTTTTGGATGTTCTATAATAGATTATACAAATTTTGTATTACATTTTTGTTTACATCACTGGTTTCTCTTCTATTTTAGAGAAATACACCAAAGATCATTCATCTATCATTGATTTCCTTGTTGAAGTAGAGATAAAAGTGGGCATGTTATAATGTGGGAAGTTTCATTGAATCTACTTGATAAAGTGTACTCCCTCTGGCCTTATTTATAAACAATTTTCTTGATTCACACATATTAAGAAATTAATTATGATTACTAAAATATCCTTTTTTATAATAATTATCACATTAAAATTGCATTGAAACTATGCTTCATTTTAGCAAATAGAAGAATTAATTAGGGGTACTTTTGGAACAATGATATCAACCAAAATTGAATTGGGTGACTTTTGCTTATATTTGAGGGCTTGAGGCCAAAAAATTATGACGACTTTTGCTTATATAAGGCCGGAGGGAGTAACTTAAAAATTTGCCATGTATGGACTGAAATTATTATTCTGAAACCTGGGCATCAGATGGAAGTTAAAATCATTTAGTGGGATTTGTGGTTATTTCCTATGCGAAATTGTTAATTATACTTATAAAATCTTCCATGCCTTTTATTGATACCACCTGCATATTTTGGGATATTGGGCTATGTTCCAGGTCATGGAAATTCTTGCCCATAATCTTGAAAGTGAATCAAGCTTGCATAGGAGGGTGGATTTGTTTTTTCTTGTTGACTCTATTGCACAGTTTTCACGTGGTTTAAAAGGTAAGTTATTTATTGCTTTGCTACACTTTAGTCATGCTATAACCATAATAGAAGAAAGAATAGGTTGAAGCAAGAGTTGATAATTAATTGATATATAAAATGTCTGATTTTTCCAGGTGATGTTTGTGGAGTATATCCATCCGCTATCCAAGCAGTCCTACCTCGACTATTATCTGCTGCTGTTCCTCCTGGAAATGCTTCACAAGAAAACCGGAGGCAGTGTCTTAAGGCAAGTTAATTTAGTTTCATTTTTTATAGTTAGATCTGTATTATTTTATTTCTTAGAGCTCTGTTTCATTTTGTATTATCATTCTCTGTTTTTTATTATCATTCTTTGGTAACATTGTCGTTAAATTTGTGTAGGTTTTAAGGCTGTGGTTGGAGAGAAAAATCTTACCGGAGTCGATGATTCGCCACCATATCCGGGAATTGGATCTATATAGTTCACTTTCTGCAGGTGTCTTTTCACGACGATCATTAAGAACAGAGAGGGCTTTGGATGACCCTATAAGAGAAATGGAGGGTATGCATGTTGACGAATATGGAAGGTTTGTTTTTGTTAATATAATTTTTTAACACTATTATTTTTATATACTGTTGGGAATGTGTTTACTTAAATTTTTTATTTGATCTTGTAGCAACTCAAGTTTGCAGCTACCTGGATTTTGCATGCCTCGAATGCTTAAAGATGAAGATGACAATGAAGGGAGCGATTCTGATGGAGGGAACTTTGAGGCTGTCACACCCGAGCATAATTCTGAAGTACATGAAATGACTTCTACAATCGACAAACACAGGCATATCTTGGAAGATGTTGATGGTGAGCTTGAAATGGAAGATGTGGCTCCTTCTCGTGATGTTGAAATGAATTCATTTTGCAATGTTGATAGAGGAAATGTCATACTGTTTGAGAAAAATCCTTCAGTGTCCTCTGCTCCTCTACCTCAGCATATGCCTCTATTGTCGGCACCACCGCCATCAGCCCCTCCACCACCACCACCACCACCACCACCTCCTCCTCCTCCTCCACCCCCACCTCCTATGCTACACCATGTTTCATCTACCTCTGATCCATGTCGGACTGTTTTTAATTCAAGAGGTCATACAGAATTGCAGGTATGTTTCGCAACTTTGACTTAGGATTTTTATTATATAAATAATCGGTGGCCCCATGAAGTAACAACTAATGATGTCCTTTCTACTGCTCTTTTGCAGTGTGTGAAAGACAATCCACTTCACTCTATGGCTCAGCCCTTAGCAGCACCAAGGAGTAGCCAACCTATTAGTGATGCAGTGCACTATCATGCCCCAGAATACAGAGAAATGCACATGCAAGACAGCTTCCCTGTCCCACCCACAGTAAATTATCGACATTCTGACGGTGTTACTATGCATAATAGAGGGTATCCTATACGGCCACCTTGCCATGTGCCGTCCAATCAATTTTCTTTTGTTCACGGGGAACAGCATAATAGACATCGAAGGGAGATTCCACCACCTCCTTACTCCAATAGGCAACACTTTGTGGATAACATGGAGAGAGAGAACTTCTATAATAATAATCATGAAAGATTAAAGCCACCTCCATATGATTACCGTGAGAGATGGGATGTTCCCGCACCTTATTCTGGTAAGATTGATATAATTAATGCGTATTTTGACGGTTGTAGTGTATATTAACATTGATTGGCCATGCAGTGTTTTTTTTGGGTTATGTATAATGAAATTAAGTTTTTAATTGGGTAGGTCCTAGGTATCATGACGAAGATATGTCATCCCCATATGGGTGTCCTCCATGCGAACCAACTAGAATACCAGGTCATGGGTGGAGATTCCCTCCCCGGTCAATGAATCACAGGGACTCCATTCCATTTAGACCACCCTTTGAAGATGCAATTCCAGTTGCAAACAGAGGTTCATTCCTCCTTACCACTAATTTTTCTCTATCATGATAATTCTGTATTAGATGGTCTTTTTGGACCCTTTGACTTATTGGAAAATAATATTTGCATGTCAGGTCCAAGCTTTTGGCGGCCTAGGAGGTAGTACCAAGAATCCAAATCTGGTATACTTCTGATTAACCATGAATTGTCCTTCAACGATTGGTGTTTTTGTTTTGGTACTAACATTTCCCTCCTTGATTGCTAGGTATAACCCACTTTTTGGCCCGAGCTCTGGCCTTGTTTAGGAGATTTATGGTCCATCATTCTGTACATGTAGGACTCTTTGGAGGAGGATTCACCAGAATCTGCACAGAACATATGAATGATCTAGAAGATATGTTGTATATATATGTATTTAAGCCTATTCTGCAGAATGCAGGGCAGGAAGAGTCATTGTAGATTTGTCGGAGGGGTGTAACCTTAACTTACTTAGGTTACAATTGTCGTGTCAAAATTTTCCCCCGCCAAATTTTATAATTTATTTCGTGGAAGCCCGCCCTTATAGAATTTAGATCAGTATATATATAAATTTCAGTGAATATTTCTTGAAATTGTTCTTGATCTAAGGAAAAACTTCTCTCTACTGTATTCTCTCATTAGTTGTTTACTCTGGTATGCCAACTCTTCTGTGTGCATGGTCAGTTGGTGGTTGCCAACTCTTCTGAAATAAACCCGCGTGGGCCATTTAGTTGATATGCAGTTCGGAACCCCCTCGATCAATATTCTCAAGAGTTTCTAGCCATTTAGTTGATATGCAGTTCGGAACCCCCTCGATCAATATTCTCAAGAGTTTCTATTGTGTTTGGATATGTAAAATACATGTTTAGATTAGTTAATTTGGATCTGTTCTAGAGAGGCTTTTGAGAACATTAGAGAGGAAGAAGAAGCCACATTGTTTGTATCATTAAACGTAGTTGTCTTCCGGGTAGGACAATATACGTGCCGCAATACTTCTCAGCAAATACGTTTGGGATGTGTAGTGTTTTGTTCTCCCGCCCAGTTTTAGGGAGAGAATGATGATGACGTGGCCGTCATTCCTTGCGGATGTTTGATTTTTAATTCTTTTTACAAATTCTATCTTCTAATGTGATAGACAATTATTTTACAGTGGAGGGAGTATTAAATTATACATGTGGTCTTTTTAAGCATGACAATTTCTTAAATTAGTGTCATTAAATATTAACATAATTCAAACATTGTTCAATCTACTTTTCTGGTGGAGACACTTAATGGCATTGATTATATAAATAAATATTTATTAACAAATTTTTAAGGCTATACATGTGTAAATGATTATAAAGAAAATCAAGTAATGTAAATTATTTATAAGATTTGATGAATGTTTTTTTAAAGATTAATATGAGAGGTTATTAAAATATTTGATAGAGTTTCTATCCCTCCTATACTTTCAATTTCATTAATTATTATTGAAAGTGACAAAATAAAAAATAAAAAAACTTTAACAAAAATTGAGTTAAATGGCCACCCTTTATATAAAATTATAGCTTGGCATATGTATTTGTAATAAAATTTGATGTGGCTTATCCACTGCTCTGAATTTTTTGAAGTATAATAAGAAATCTAAATAAATTAATGGACAAACTATTTTTGTGATTGGATTTGTTTCTTCCTAGTCCAAAATACAAGATCATGGTAGCCATGTTATGATTCCAGGGTGTAAGCTGACCAATCAATAGTTTTAAAAACATGAAGTGCGCAACATTTATCCAATGACTATTGGTTGTGATTCAATATAAGGGATTCATGTCAATCAATTGAAAAATGTGGAAGTACTAAATTATCATTTGTTGACTTTATCACCAAAAAGATAGGATTACACGTCACCTATTCACAGAACCAGATTGAAGAATGGAAATGCTATAAATAATTGAACTGTGATGTGCAAGATATTAACATAAAACAAAGTTCAACTATAGCATATAAATTTGTAGGAGACTAGAAAGAGTATTGAGAGTGCTTTTTCTTTTTTTAGTAAAAAAAAAAGGTGCTTGTTTAGCTGTTGAATACAGAGAGAAATGGGTGCTTCACAATCAGTCATAGAAAATTCTATTCATGAATTCACGGTCAAGGTAATGTCACTACACCAAAATTAGTTTTTTATACATTGCAGAGATATTTTTTATACTTTTTTTTGTATAAACAGTGTAATTTTTCAATCGCACATAACATTTTCTCACAAGTGAATGACATTTTCAATTATAAGTGTAAAATTAATTAATTTTTTCACTTTTAGTTTTAAATGAAATTTTATTTATTTTTTTCAATTGTATCATCCAAGTAATATTATATGTACCACTCTCAAGATTATTATTATTTTTATTTAACATTTACAATAAATAAAATACTAATGATTAATATATAAAGATAATTTAATAAAATCACAATTCCCTATATATTATTTAGAATTTTTTTCTTAATTTATATAAAATACTTAAATGCAACACTTATTTTAGGACGAACCACATTCATATTTTTTTTTAATTTGTTGTGATATTATAATGACATACCACTCCACTAAAACACTGATTATCATTGTTAACATATATTGATGGTGATTGGCACAGGATGCAAGGGGCAAAGATGTGAACCTGAGCAACTACAGGGGAAAAGTTCTTCTTGTTGTTAACGTTGCTTCAAAATGGTTATTTTCACTTTCTAACCCTACTTTCTTATTCTCTTTCCTTTTCTCATCCTTCTATGACTAACTATAATTCATGCTTGTAAAATAAAAAAACAGTGGCTTTGCTGATTCCAATTATACTCAGTTAACTCAGCTTTACACCCAATACAAGGAGATAGGTATGCTTTTTTTTTTTTTCTCTATTCAGAAATCATAAATATAAACTATGACGTCGTTTGATCTGTGCAGCGGAGAATATTATATATGTTTGTTTGAATGTTGAGCGGAGAATATTATATATGTTTGTTTGAATGTTGAGTTCAGGTCTTGAGATATTGGCATTTCCATGCAACCAATTTTTGAGGAAAGAGCCAGGAAGTAGTCAAGATGCACAAGAGTTTGCATGTAACAGATATAAGGCTGAATATCCCATTTTTGGGAAGGTATCATAAATATGCTTCTTCTTTGTTTCTAAATAAACAATGAGATGAATAATATAATTCATTGGTTGATTAATTTTGTTTGTATGTGTAGATACGTGTGAATGGAGAAGATGCAACACCTGTTTATAAATACCTGAAAGCTCAAAAATGTGGAAGTTTGGGATCAAGAAGAATAAAATGGAATTTCACAAAGTTTTTAGTCGATGAGGAAGGCCATGTCATCCAGCGTTATAGTCCAACCACCCCACCCTTAGCCATTCAAGTACTTCTTTTTTTCTTCTTCTTTTATATATATTTTTTAATTTTTATAATTAATTAACATATGTTGCTTTGTAATGTTTGACAGAATGATATCAAGAAAGCATTGAGAGTGGCTTAATTGAGAGACTCTACAACTATATATTTGAGAGTACCATTGATCGTGTGAAGATATATCTTATTAACTGTTTGTTGATTGCATATATTCACGTCTAAGTTTAATATTGTTTGGTTGTATGAATATTTTTTATATGTTGAAGTTCATTCAATTTGTTTTTTGTCCACTAAACATCACCATTGTCATGCTTGGTTGATGTAGTGGAATCATTTATGAGTTGACTAAGGTGATCATAAATAAAATGTGTGAAAATATGAGACTTTGAGGAAGAACCAATTTCAAAAATTAGTGAAAATATGAAAATAAAAACTACAATTAAGTCAAGAGTTTATAAAGAGAGATATTATTTATCAAAAAAGTCGATTTTGTAATGTTAAGTTAAGGTTAATATAAAAATTTAATATGATATCAGAATCTATCGATTTAGATATTTCATCAAATTATCTACTCTTCGAGTACTTACATGCTATCCCGCTACATAATTATACATAATTATTTGTGGATGTGCAAACCAAATCAAACAACTCAAAAGGAAATTTGTTGATATTTCATTGTAATCAGATTATAGATAGTTCAAAGTGCAGCTTGGATGATAAAAATCTACTGAGACATTTAATGTGTTTGGAGCACAAATTCTAACCTACAATACCCCTCCTATTTTAAAATTCAAGAGTCCTCCCTCAAATTTTCTAACTAAAAATTAATGATGTGACATATTTAAACTAGATAATACGATAATGTTAAATGATTGATACCTATCAAATTATAATTAAACCCTCTATCATTTTCAACTTTTGAAATTATTCTTTTTCGTAATTTAATTAATAACATATAGATAATTAATTCATCTAGATCGATGAGATCGTATATTTCGTCATTTAAATTATGTAAATCAATATTTTTTAGTTAAAAAATATATGTGAGAGACTAAAACTGAAGGTGTAAACACGAGAAGGGCAGGTTGAATTGTGTTTGACTAACTTGAATACTTTTCATGTTTTTACACTTTTAAAACAATACTTGATGTATGAATAAAAACAGAGTTAGCAGCGGATATAAAGTAAAAATAAAACACAGAATTTTTATACTGGTTCACCGTTAACGAGGCTACGTCCAGTCCCTTCACCTTGAAGGATTTCACTAATTCAAACCTTGAATTACAACGGTTCCACTGACCCTCCAAGTCAGTCTTCTCAAACATTCTAACAATCCTAGACTCTTGAGGAATACAACACTTTGACTTCCTAAGTCAAGTCTTCTCCTGCCAATCTGACAACCCCAAATTGTAGAACGAATTACAACGCCTTGAATCTAATTGCCAAGTAATCTGCTACCCCTTCTGACTCCCTCAGATTGTAGACTCTACTTCAACAACTTAGATCTAACACAAGGGAAAGAAAATAACACGAGTGCTTGCTTCTTGAAAGCTGGAACTCACAATTAACCTCACTGAAAACTTGAGTGTTTGCTTTGGAAGTGTATGACTCTTTTGTGATTTTCGATACTAAGTATGCTGCCTTGAGCCTCCTTTTATAGATGCATATTAGGGCCTCTTCCAAGCTTAATTTCGAGCTGTATCTTGCTGAACTCTCTTGCAAAAATATCTTGACCAATCGGGCTTCACTTAAATAAAAAACATATCTTTTTTATGCTTCAGATTTTCTTTCAAAAATAACTGGCCAACCATGTCTTTAGTTTCTTCCCGCCAACAGCTCCTGATCTTCCATACGACTTCACTTTATTTTTGTAACAAATCTTTTTAATACTTTGATCAAATTTAATTAAATCTCCACCGTTAATCCTCATGATTAAATCTGGACCGTTTTATCTTCTGCGCTAGTCCACATCTGGACCATACTAAGTGATCTGATGTGATCCTCTGATTTCGGCCAACCCTATACCACACTTTCTGATCTTCTGATCTTCTGATCTCGGCCAACACTGGGCCATGGTCTGATCTGCTGTGATCCTCTGATCTCGGCCAATACTGGACCACACTTTCTGACCTTCTGATTTCGGCCAACACTGGGCCATGGTCTGACCTTCTGATATCGGCCAACACTGGGCCAAATACTTAAATTTGAACCATTGATCTGAATATCTTCCCTCTGATCTGGACCAATTCTGGACTTGGTCTGGATGAAACTGATATTAAATCTGGACAAATAATATTTCAGTTTGGACATTTTACCTTCTGTTTTCGATCAGTTCTGGATCAAATCTGGAGATCATTTCTTCTGGTCTGGACTTAGTTTCATACCCTGAATCATGCTATCTTCTGGTCTGGGTCAAATCTGGATTGATTCTCTTGTTCTGGACCCATTAACTTATCCTCTGATTAAGTCTGAATCAAGTCTGGCTGTTTATTATTTCACTGCCAGACCATCTTCTGGTCATAATAACTTCTGGAATAAGTCTGACAAATGATTCCTTCTGGTCTGGATCAAGTCTCCCTCTGACAGGCTTCCTTCTAGTCTGGTCCAGGTCTCTTTCTGACTTTGCTTCCTTCTGATCTGGGCCAGCAAAGATATCTTCTGGAGATGTTTTGACATCCTGGAGTATCTTTTGGTACCTTCAGGATTCAATCTCTGGAACCCTTTGATCTTCTGCTTCTGATTACTTCAACTTCTGGTGGCATTTGATTTAATAATTCAAGGTACAAAATAAGATTACATTGAGTGCTTTTGTAAACATCAAAATCCTTAGACTTAGAATCAACTTGGTTCTAACAAAAACTACCGAATTTTAAAATATAGAAATAAATTCTACGAATTAGTGAAAATAGAATGATCAAAATGCAATTAATCCTAAATTGTTTTGAGAGAATAGTGTTCTATTTCTCAATATAAGACTTACTTTTTTTCCATTAAGAACCATTGGAGTTGGTTTGCCAAGAGACACTTGCCTTTTTTCATATACATATGTTGCCTTTCATCTTAGTATTCTTGGATTCTGATTCGGATTGGACTTTGGTCGACCAAGTGCCTCTTAATGGGCCTTAGCCCACTCCGTCATAAGTTTGAGGTACTTTGTATGAGCCTCATGCAAGTGCACAATAGTCGAATTCGCCTCCTCATTTGATCACTAGCATTCAATGACCATTAGAAGAGAATCCACATTTTAAGTTGGATTATTCGAAAGAGTCTAACTAACTCTACTATCACTCTTCTTCATAGAAGCGACTATATAAATGACTTCACATTCAGATGTAAGGTACGTATTATTGTTATTTCGCATTGTCCCTAACTCCTACTGACTTAGACATCAAAATGCTTGTAAGTATTTCCTTTCGAAGGCAGAGCGGTCGTCAACAATTGTACGCAACCATCACAGACCATCTCTGAGGATCTAACCAGATCAAATTCATATTAATTTTAAAAATCTCCAAAATAAAGCATTAAACGTTAACTTGTCTTTAATATACTTTATTTACAATGAATATTAAACTCTAACCACCTTTCAAAAATTAAACTCTAACCACGGTTAATCACAGTTTCTCTCTCAACCACTTTTTCAAGTAACGGTGGTTTGGCAATGAATTTTTCAATCACTATAAATAGATTGAATTTCAACACTAATCGAATCCATTCCTTTACATGAAATGAATAAACCATTTGCAGTCAACTTAGTACGTAGTTAGAGTCAATGATTATAGAGGATCATCTTAGAGACTAGAAATGCTATGGCTGCCCCAAAATTATCGTCACTAGGGGTGCCAAACGCGTGTTTTGCAACTTGAGGGTAGTGTTCAACTTCAACAACCCATAATTTTGCTTTTCATAATTTATTTTCTTTTAACAAAAATGTTCTTACCAAGATTAGAATCTAGTAAGTGAATTTGTCTGTAGCAAGAGTAACTTTACATTTTTTTATTTATAGATATAACAATGTGATTGATTATTTGAAACGTGACAATAACTTAATAATATCGACATTTATCATTTAAATTAGAATTTAATTACATAACATAGTACCTTTACTTTTATTTATTGGATGAAATGTTATTATAATATATTTATTAAATATATCAACATTAATATCAAACTTATTTACTTTTTTCCATTTTTTTTTATTGGATGAAGTCAACAAATTCATTCAACTTTAATTGATTACTCGTGTAACCGATATATAATTAGTAGTTACCATTTCAAGCGATTATAAAACGTATCACATGTCTTTTCTTATCATTATTGAGATTATATTCCTTCTCTCTTATTCTATTTTTCTTTTATAGAAATAGTTAGCATAACATAACCACGGTCGGTTTAAAAGTAAAATCACTAAATCCATCATTTTTCCTATAAATAAAAATGTTGTGAAAAAATTTACTTGATAAATTTAAAAGTATCATATCCTAATATTTTCAAAATTAAAATTAATAAAATTTTATTTAAAAATAATATTATCTAAAAAAAAATATTAAATTGATTAACTTTATTATCAATTGAAAAGACAATATTATACCAAATCAATTATATTAGTTTAATAAATAATTTTATATTCTAAAATATCTAAAAAAATATTTTCTAATAAAAAATTAAGTACTTTTACTAATCGTTATTTATAAATTATAATAAAAGGTCTCATATCTCAATTTCACTTTAAACATTTGTAAGTGTTTGAAATCATCTTAATTATACCGCTAATAAAGTTTTGGCTTGAAATCATTAGCCCATAAGATGTGAAGGGATGGATATGTGGGTTGGTTAATTCAATTATTTTGTTATTGGGTCTAGCTGCCAATAATCTTATACTTAATTCACCACCATATATCTTTTTATATTTTGTGAGGACAAACTTTTGTTACATCTTTTAAAGAAAATTTTTGTGTCTACTGTGGTACTACCAGATGTTGATAGAAAAAAAACTTTAGTTTTTGTGTTTTTTTGTGCAAGATTGAATGGTTGATGAAATTTCCAACTTTAGACCAACATTTAAAGCTTCATCCGGCATATGGGGTACACAATGACGCAGTTGCACCACAAATATCTTATCTCTTCAATTTGTTTCTAACAAGTCATCTATCGATACAAGGGCATGAAAGCTTCGCCTACCCAATATCAATCAAATTATTTTTATTTTATTGAATTTAACAATAAATATATTGGCAACAGATGAAAAATTTATAACAATAAATATATATATGAAAAAAAAGATATATTCTCTTACAATATGAAATAAAAAAATTAAGAAATATTAATTTTTATACGTCAAGAAAATTAAACAAAGTTAACCACTATTCTTAAGGGGTGGATGTGAAGAAAGAGGTGAATGAATCATCCGGAGAGGGAAGGAGACGTGAGAAAAATAGGGTAATGGATAAGTGATATTGAAATGGGATACAATTTTCAATGATATTTAAACACAGTTTTATACATAAATACGGACACAATGTATAAATACAGACTTTATACATACATACTTTCTCTCTTCATTAATCCTGCATTACTCTGTTATTAATAATAAAATGAAAACAGAAAATGAATATTCTCTCTCTTCATTTAAAAGGAATGCTCCCAATGAAAACAAAAAAGAAATGCACCCAGACATACTTAAGGGGCAATTGTGTAATTTGCTAGCTTTTTTTATAAAAAAAACCCTTTCTTCCTTCTCTCATCTTCTTCCGTCTCAGAAACACAACGCATGCCCACTCTCATCTCACTCTCATCTTCATTCTCACAGAAAACCCTCTGTTTCTCATCTTCTTCCTTTTCAGAAAGCTTGCCGTCCATCTCATCTTCGTCAAGCATGTCCTTCTCATCTTCTTCGTCACTCATCGCTCATCCTTGTCCCTCTCATCTTCTTCGTCGCTCAAACCCCTCATTGTAAGTTTACTTTTCTTTATCATTGTTGTTGCTTCTTTGTGTGATTATTGTTTCCTAGGGTTTATTGTTATTCAATTTAGGATTTTTTAGTTATTGATTTAGGGTTTCTATTTTTGCTTCTTCGTTTATGGTTATTCAATTCAGGATTTTTTTTGTTCTACAGTTTAGGGTTTTTTTTTTAAACTGCAATAGAGGGTTTTTTTAAATTGCAATATAGGGTTTTTTTTAAATTGCAATAGAGGGTTTAGGGTTTTTTTTGTTCTATTTTACCACTTCAATAGAAATTATGAGGAGATAAGATGAAAAAAAATCTGATATCTTTAAAAAGAACTCATAAATGTCCACATAAACACATAATCTCCAATGTTGCCATCAATTTTATATCGTTGGTATATTTCTGTTGGCGTTTATTGAGGGATAGGTAAAATGGTTGAAAGAAGAATTACTCAAACGTCAGCCAATGCATGAATCTGATCATGAATTTGTGGGAGGTTCTCCAACAAGAGCTTATAATACATTCCCCTCAACTTCATCTGCTGATTTTGACGGTATGGATATTGATTTTTTTTTATGGATCAAATATTTATGTACTTGGACTTGTTGATAACATACTCTCAAACTTTTATTTGCAGGTGATGTGGGAGTTAGTACCCTTTTTGAGAATGTTGGGGATGAAGCCGCAGAAAATGTTGTTGGTAAGTAATAAATTGTATATGTTGTGGTGTTGTTCTAGTTTTGCTGCGATACATTTGTCAACAGGTGAGCCTAACGTGAACACTACAGCAAAACCATCATCAAACATAATTACGAGAATGAAAGATAAACCAAGGAAGCAAGTTAAAAGTGTAGTCAATCAAAGTCCATTTGTGAACCCAAATGAAAAGAAGAAAAAGAAAAAATAAGTGTGTAATTGGCATATTTTGATGTAATTAGTGGCGTTTGAACCACACTTTTTGCCTCTTTTTTGTTTTTCTTTGTATAAACACATATGTATGGTTAAAAATTAGTGTGCATTAGCTGTTGATTTTTATGAACAGATATGTTGATTTTATTCAGTTCGAGTTTATTAGCTAAGTTGTGCACAAAATTAACCATGTTTTTTTAAGTTATTAACCAGATTTATATTTTGTCTATAAAAATGACCAAGTTTTAGTTCGAGTTCATTAATCAAGTTGTGCACAGAATTAACAATGTTTGTTTTATCCATTAACCAGATTTATATTTGGTCTATAAAAATGACCTAGTTTTCAGTTCGAGTTCATTAACCAAGTTGTGCACAGAATTAACCATGTTTGTTTAAGCCATTAACCAGATTTATATCTGGTCTATAAAAATGACCAAATGTTCAGTTCGAGTTCATTAACTGTTTTCAGTTCGAGTTCATTAACCAAGTTGTGCACAGAATTAACCATATTTTTTTAAGCCATTAACCAGATTTATATCTGGTTTATAAAAATGATCAAGTTTTCAATTCGAGTTCATTAACCAAGTTGTGCACATAATTAACCATATTTTTTTAAGTCATTAACCAAATTTATATATTGTCTATAAGAATGATCAAGTTTTCAGTTTGAATCCAAAAAACCTAACAAAAGTGATAAAGCACGTACATGATGATCATACAATTCATTTACATAATTGTTTGTTGCAACAAAATGTCATTCAAAAAATTGACAAAAGTGATAAAGCATCTACATTTTATCACAAAGTTGTGCTGAATTGTGACAAAAGATCCAAGAATGACGTATTACTTCCAACCTGAACAACAACATATAAGTAGCAGAGCTCCCCATCGTTCCCTTTTCTTGAAGATCTAATCTTCCACTCAAAACCCTTTCTCGAAGCATACTCTTCATAAAATGATTTGACTTCATCTAAGCAAGAAAAACACATCCCCGTTGCAGGCTCCCAACAACATGCGTTGTCATCATCATGAAGGTTGTCAACTTTGATACCTTCATCCTCAATAGTACCACAATCCATGAAATTTCAATTGATGGTGCAAGTGTTACACAAAAACTACAAAAAAAATAACTCAATTTAGTCATTAACCACCATATGCGCTTTAGTAACTAACAATTAGCACAACATTAACCACATAATATGAAATGTGTTAGACCTACCACATTTAGACAGAAATAATTCATTAACCACCTATTGTACTTCATTAACCAATAATATTTACACTATTAACCAGAAGAAGAAAAACCCAGAAAAACAAATAAAAATTCTATCCAACACAATTATACAGCAACTTTGATAAAGATTTGTACATTATTAATCACTTTGATAAAGATTTGTAAAACTCTAAGATCAGTATAATTTTTTGGTTGAAGTTGAACTAATCTAACAATATATTCAATATAAGCAAATATTTTCGGTTCAACATGGGCAATAAGTTTCCTTTTCTGTTTTTTCTGCAAGAATAAAATTAGAAATTTAAAAAATGGAGAAAAATTACAAATCTTAAGCAACGAAAAGAGTGTGAGGTGAGGAAACCAAGAGCGTAAAAGAGAGTGATTTTAAAGAGTTTGATCGAAAATGGATGAATAATCTTAACCAACAAAAATGTCAAATAAACCCTAAAAGAAATAAGAAATGTGTGGATATGATACCTTTTTCTATTTCTTCTTCTACAATCCTCACATCAAAGAATAAGAATGAGAAAAGAAGAAAATCGATGAAGATGAAAAGGAAAAGAGAGAAGAGAAAAGTAATGCAGGTGTATTAATGAAGAGAAAAGATTCCTTTTCTGTTTTCATTTTATTATTAATTAATTAATGACAGAGTAATGCATGATTAATGAAGAGAGAGAGTATGTATGAATAAAGTCTGTATTTATACGGTTGTGTCGGTATTTGTGTATAAAACTGTGTTTAAATATCATTACTCTTACTTGCATGATGTGTTAAGACTTTGATCGAATGCATCTATGATATGGTTTATTTCTTGCATGATATGTTCCTAATACTAGTTATTACTCATATATTTTCTAAAAACCTCTAGGGGCTAAGGCCACTCCAAGTCATAACGTGGTTTCGCTCCTGGTAGAAATGTATTGATTTTTAAGATTTTTTTAAAGACATTTTACGATCAAAACTTCATTGTTTGGATTATAATGGAATAATAACATTAAGATTTTTAAAGTATTTTATGAATTTATAAGATTTGAAAGAACTCTGTGGAATTTTATAAAAACACTTAAAGTTACAAGAATAAATGAAAAAATAATAATAAATAAATTCTAAAGTTTGAATAAAGAAAAATAATAATTATAAATTTTAGGAAACCAGATAAGATGTATATATAACTTATTAACATCTTATTATATTGATTCTTAAACAACTGCATTTACTTATTTTTTGATCAAACTCTAAATTAAAAGTAAAATTTGTTCTATATTAATAAAAGTAATTTTTGCATACAAGTTAACATTTTCAAGTTGAAATAATATAGATAGTTTTAATAATAATAATAATAATAATAATAATAATAATAATAATAATAATAATAATAATAATAATATGAATATGAATATGAATATTTGTTTGTTTCTTTTCTGCCAATTGCCGATAAGAGAATGATCGAGTAAACAAAACAAGAGAATGAATAACACCCATGGCAATTGCGATTAGCTTTTTGTGTTCTAACATATACTCAATATATAACGTGAATGAATAAAAAAAACATTCAATAGTGTTGTCAATGAATAAAAGTTAAAATACATTTAATAAACAACGTGACCTAAAAATATAATGAATAATATTGTTGACCAACGAATAAAAATAAATGGAATCAATACGAAAAAGAGTAATATAAATAGAATGAATAAAAATACATTTAATGCATAATAAAAAGTGATACCTAAATGACGAAGTTGACAATAATGATAATGAGAAAAACATTAAAGAGAAAGAAAAGGAAAAATGATATGACAAGAAGGAGTAGTGGAATGTGAAAGATCTAATGGTAAAAAAAATGAGAGTTTAATAAAATGTCAAGTGTTTTGGTGAATGTATTTTAACTAAAAAGTCTCACAAAAGCCATTTTACAAAATAATTATTTAAAATTTATATATTTTTTAATATCACATTTTATAAGTTGTGAAAAAATTTAATTTAATACCACTGTATTTTATTGTATTGTTAAAATAATTTGAAAAATGTTAATTGAATACCACAAGAATTATTTATATTATTTAAAAATCTTGATTAAATACTACGAAAATATTTTATAATAAAAAAATCTTTTAAAATCAATTGAAATTCCAATTGAGTACATTTCCTTTGTGCAAAATTAGTAGAAATTGAGTGATAGATTATCACTCGACATCATAGATAAATTCATTTGAATCATTAATTGATTATGTTAGTTATCAATATTTCTTAACTTTTTAAATTTTCTTTTCAAGATACTAATAAGCAATATATAAAGAAATTATTTTTTATTAAAAAAATATATATTTATCTATTAATACAGCACAAATTCAAAGTCGCTCAAACCAAAAAGGTGAATTTGCTGACAAACTTACGACATACATCTTAATAGGATAAAAAAGTAACATGTATGCAACCAAACTCACAACAACTAAAGTAATAATAACACAAAACATTAACATGTCTATAAATGTGACAAAATTTAATTGTTCGAATACTCATACCTCCGGATTCGTAACGTGAACAAAACCAAAGTGTCATTGCTTGAAATTTGTAATAAATCAAAACTATTATGTCGATGTGAACCAAATAAACACTGCAACAAGACGAGAAAATCAAACATTGCCTCCCCAAGACGACTAACAAAACAACATTGTATTCCGACGATGAAATCATATGAAAATATGATATAAAAACTAAATATTTGAAAATAATTTATTTAGATAAAATAAAAAGAAAAAATAATTTGAATGAGTAATTCCAGACTAAAAAATAGTCTTAAACTACCACTCTTTAATAGAGGAATAAGAAAAGAAAATATGTGTTTTTTCAGCAGAGGAGGCGAGTGCAGAAGAGTATGTTTCCATGGGTAAAGATACAACTTATATCTCACAAGGTTGTAAATTCAAATTGTATCGTGTATTTGAGAATATATGTTGGTGGATAATTGATTTTTTTTTATTTACACATAGATAAAATGGTAGATATTCTATGAGAAACTAATACACAACTATTGAGTATTAGATTCGAACAAATTGAAGTAAGAGTTATATATTTTTTTATCATAACTATAAGTAATTCTATAACCATTTTTTAATGTGTGATGATGACCGTTCTCGAACCCACTTAGGTAAGACTTGTTTACCCCAAAAATAGAAATTATAATTTTCAGCCACATATACAGAATTGTAAGTGTAATAGATAGATACAAATCATAGAACAATAACCAAAAGACTGGGCCAATTATGGTCACAATGTCTACTTTCACAATAACAAGCAAAAAGCAATGTGGGACTTGTCTTTTAAAATGTGAGACTGAGATATCTATCACCACACTTTTCTGAAGCTGAATTTCAACATTAAGTGAAATATACGAAGGAATTTGACCTTTGTTATGGCTGCCGGCAATGATAAGTCCACAACAGAGTACACGTAATTATGGAAGACACTAATGTAGCATGATAATTATTAATTACCATACCGGATTAATACAACAATCAGAATAATGATGTCATGATTTTCTACTATCCCTAGTGATGAACCACTCTCAATATAAAATCTTGATATACAAAACTTAGTGCTTTGACTGATGATGCTGCTCATACTAATAAAGAAATATGTTAAATACTTAAATATGGTATTGGATTAAGGTCATTTTAACTCTTCTTCAATTTGCAAATATGAGAACAAAACATGATATTGTCCATATTCTATATGCATATCGTGTACCTGACTCAGCTTGCATGCTCAAACAGAATAATTGATGTTTCTCATTGGAATTATGTCAACCATGGAATTGAAGGCTTTAAACTTATAACCCCACTCCTTATTGTAACTATATCTTATCCACCGTCTTGTTTAATATTTTATTGCCTTAACTATAATTAAATGGGAAGAAGAAATATGTCAGGTATAACTGTTTTTTAGAATATGTCTTTATTAACAACCAACATAAAAAAGCAAATAATCAACACATTTATTAGCTGTTCATTTAATTTTTTTATAGACTATATGGTCCATACAGTTTGATGTTACTATGATTTAAAAAGTTAAAAAGAAAATAAAACAAAATAGAACGCAATAGGATGCATTATAGCCAAGTAGATGCAGAGTCACTCTCACCCTCACCCATCCCACGAAAATCAAAAGGGATAAACATAACAAATAATAACAATGAAGCGACAAAGATGACCCTTACCCTTAGTAGTGGGATGACTAGTCCCTCTCAAACAGGTTTGGCAAAGCAGACAATTTCATTGGTGGATAGTGCGACATGTCATATCTCCCAAAT
This sequence comes from Cicer cuneatum, assembly GCA_037974295.1. NCBI lineage: Eukaryota > Viridiplantae > Streptophyta > Magnoliopsida > Fabales > Fabaceae > Cicer > Cicer cuneatum. The sequence goes on from JBBPBO010000001.1 coordinate 18,804,887, forward strand.
TAATTCTTGAATATTACTAACAAGTGTCTTTATAACAACGTAATATATGATATTTATTAAGATATCAACAAAATAGAAATTTTATGTTAAAAAAAAAAATCAAAATTCGAACCGTTACAAAATTGAGTACCCAACTTCCAATACACTTTTAATACAATATTTCTTTAACAAATGTATTAAGTGCATTTGTGCAATATTGGGCCATGACATGTCATCCACCACAAATTTTCTTGCTTCATATATCTTCAAATTAAACTACCTCTTCCACTATATATATGTGGTTAATTAGTCATTTGTTGAGTATTCAAAACCACAAATAGACCTTAATTTCCTATTTCTAAGTAACTAGTTCACACAACAAAGTTTGAAGTATAGAGTGAACTAATGACTACTAGTGCATTTTCATCATTGAGGGGTTCAAATTCAAAGGTTAGATCGTTGGGGAAGTATAGTTCGAAGCAAGTTCGACAGCAGAGGGCAAGGCTTTACATAATATGGAGATGCACTGTTTTACTATTGTGTTGGCACGAGTAAGCGTATGTTTGGTTCTGTGTCAGAGTTATGCTTCTACGTGATTTCAAAGAAGCTATAAAACTTACTATATCTTTGAAAATAAAGAAAGTGAAGGCAGAGACTTGTGTGTTTGGTTAACTTTTGAATTTGTAGCTTCACAAATTCACGGCAAATCTTGCCTTGAGATGCAAGATAGGCATGGTTGCTGTGAAACCAAACACAGTATAAGCTTTTATTGGATACGGAAAATTTGACTTGATTTTGAGTAAAGTTGTGCAACCAATACAATCACTAAGTGTGAGTAGTGTTGAAGAATTTTAGACTTTTATTGTTTGTAATTGTACCCTCTGCCAAAGGAACTTTTTTTTTTGTTACTGGGTAGGGTAGGTAAAGGAAATAATTAAGGAGTTAGATGAAGCAGGAGTTTCTGCTTAAACTGTAAATTTACAATAATCTAGCACTCTAGCATGTATATATAGATATAATGAACTTCTTCAACAACTTTGGCTTATGTTTCGTTTTTTGTTAGAGGTTATTAGGTTGATTAATTTAGACTTTCAAGTAAAATGTTACAACCCTAAAATGTCCCTCTGAAGCTTATTCTTGATCATGCCTTTTTGGTCCATATATAGAAGTTACTACATGAAATGACATATTAATAATGCCTAAATCAACCGTCCATTATTATTATTATTATTATTATTATTATTATTAACTAATTACAATTAATAACTAATTACAATTATCGTCTGAGGCAGTCATTGACTTTTTTGTGTGTGACTCCATCGAAAATTGAACCTAGGAGCACTAGGTCGACTCGAAAGTGTCTCAGAATTGACCTTACAACCACTAGGCCAAGAGGCTTAATTTAAGTACCACCCATCTCTTGTTTGCAGTTTGCAGTAAAAGTCAATGTGAAGAACTAATGTGCATTTTAACTTTAGTTTGGTAATGTTTATTATATCCAATTTTATTCTTTTGAAACTATTCAAGACTTGAAGTGTTAGTTGTTGTTACTTACAACTGAGTCTTTTAGCAGGAGGATAGCATACAGTAATCATAACAAAAATAAACAACCTTGTCTAGAACTGATTTTCCCTCTTTCTAGGTATAGGATAAAAAAAATTTAACAGTTGATGACGCTCACATAATGGAATTGATTTCAGTCAGTGGCCTATATGTCTTTTTTATGTATAAATAAAATTTAAGTGAGTTGAGTTTTAAAGCGCACACGAGGCTGATATAGGATAGGGACTTTGACGTCATGCTTACCATAAAAATGGACATCCAATTAGTTGGTATTGGAATATGATCACATCCAAAACATGAAGTAGCAAATGGTAGGAAATATATATATATATATAGATGAACCAGTAATTGAACAACCTATCGCACACATAATATATTAACATAATGCCCTTACATCAGCCTCCTTCAATAATCTTTTCTTTTTGAGATGATTTGATTTAACAACACTAGCAAAGTTTGTTGATAAACTAAAAGATGCTCTAGTCTTGAACAGAACATCTAATGGAAAATATCGTATGGTTTTTTCTACCAAAAATTTATTATGAATCTGTTCAAGCCAAGAACTGGTGTGGTTGAAGCTTAAATCTGTAAATGTGGGGTGCCATCAGGACAGTTGCGAGAACTGGAGGTCCAAGTTTAGGCAATTCCAGTGTTTTGTTAAAGACACGCATGTCATGCCAAAAATTAAATGAAAATGGGATATAAATGAGAAAAGGCATAAACCGATACAAATAATTAAGAATAACCCACATAAACAAAATACGAAACGATCAAATATTGTGTCTTTTGTACAAAATTTGGAAATGTTGAGAGAGTAGCCAACAGAAACTGGACGTGTATAGAGTTGTTGATCAAAACCTACTATTTACGCTATATGTTGTTCTAGAGCTCATGCCGCTATTATTATATGCTTATATTATCATTTTATACTGAAACAAAAGTTGTAACCAGATCACTGCCAATTAATAACATCCAAGGAATCCTAAGGTTTATTTTGAAGAGTAAACAGCAGCATGAGCTTAATTTTTCTCCTTCTCTTTGCACAGAACAAAAAGCTAGCAAAGTCCAGAATCCAGTTCTGCATCTTTCTCAAAAATATCCCACCCATCATCAAGAAGAGCATTGTGTTCAGCTTTGGACCTCACCTCTTGATCAACTTTGTCAGAAAGGCTTTCAACTGAGGCTGCCTGGGTGATCTTGAGTATTTCAGAATCACTATGCTCAGAACCCGCATTAGATGCCAAGGTTTTGTGGGATGAACCTGAAGAAGCTAAGATGCAGCTTGTCTGACTTGATGTGAATGATTTACTCAAAGGAAGATTTGCATCAAATTTCTCTTTTAGAAGCCTAATATCCTCACAGATAACAGAAATTTCTCCTCTGCAAAGTTAAACAAGAAGTACATATATATTAAATAAGGAATTATAAAAACATCACAATTACAAAAGATACTATTCCTTCATAACATTATATAATCCCCAGGGAAGAGAAAAGAATCATGTCCAAGTTATACTAAAATAAGATTTCTAGGGAAACAGAAGTTAAATAAAATGACTTCTAGTTCCACAAAACAAACATATAGGAAAAATTAGCAATCAGAGATGTAACTTCATGACCATAATAAAACACTGAAAAGGCAGCAAGCATTCACATCATACTAATATGAAACCAAGAGAATCTTGCGTATAAGAATACGACTATACTATAAACAGAGACATAACTTACTGCAACGTATCAACAATCTGCCCTCGGTCCATCAGGAACTCCCGTAACTGCAGAGATGAATAAGGAAGCAAGAAAAATCATCAAACACTAGGAAAAAGCTTCTCAACTGAGTTTGTGTCTAAATTGTACATAAGGTGCATCCAACATTATTAATTAATCATAAGCTTTTTTTAAAAATGGTAAATATTAGTTGTTAGTTGGTAATGATGTTTTGTTAGTGGGGGGGAGTTGAACCCACTAAGATTTGAGGACGGGTATCACCTTACTTGCACACTTTAAAAAAACAAACTCTTTTTCAGTGAGCATTACATGCATATCCACAAAAATAAAATGGTTTGGAAGCAGCAGAAACACTAGCAACCTTGGAATTCTCGTCTGCCGCCTGTTGTAATCTCTTTGATTCCTGTACTACCTTCTCCATCATTATTTCTTGCTCAAGAAGAGCCAACTGTGCTGATTCCTCCTTTTCCTGCTTTTCATGCTCAGCCGTTTTCCTCAGCATTTCTGCTGCAGTTAATCTAGATTCAAGAACTAGACGCATCTGCAAGCAAGAGAATATTAAATTTCACAAAGTGTTATTAAACTTAAATCTCATGTACTCCATTTAGTTATAACAGTGAATGATTCTGATTAGTTTAACTCAATGAGTCAGGAGATGCTCAAAGTATTCTGAAATGAAACAACATAAACAGAAAAAGTATGACAATTATTCCAATAAACACATCAAGTTGAGCACCTCATCAAGAATTGCAAGAGACTTATCCCTTTCCCCAGACAAGCTGCTCAAACGAGATTGAAGTTCCTTCAGTTCAGTTGCCAAAATTGCTTTTTCTCCATAAACTTCGCCTGCATGCTGCAAAGAAAAAGCTGAGGTTAGATTCTTTATCATCAAGTCTAAAACAGCATAATCAAATATTAAGTAGCTTCAACATCTATATTTTTTGTTATTGAATTCATTGCCAACCATGTCATTTGCTTCTTTAGCGTGCACCAACATGGCTTTATACTGTTCTACCCTATCCAGCATATCAAACCCTCCCCTAGAAGCTGCCATATTAGCCTGCTCTGCAGCTTTCTCCTGAAGTTCCACTTCTCTCATCAAGTTGATGAGAGATTCCATTGATGAAAACAAGGTTTTCTGCATCAGTGTAGAATAATAAGCATAAAATGTCAGAAGTTTTAAGATCTTATCATATTTCAATGACCAAACTGTAATGACATCATTTTATAGTAACAAAAAATTTGAGCATTGCTATGCCATTTACTCTTCAGTTTAATAATCAATAAGATGACAAGTCATTATTCAATATAGCAAATATGGTTTGAATGGCAATGTCACAACTTCTACCACATATCATTTATAAGGCTAGTAAAGCTTGTATTCACAACATCGAATATAGTTAAAGAGGGCTAACAATACCTTGCTAGTTTTTGCTTCATCAATGGTCTCCTCAAGCATATCGACACTGCATGCTCGATTATATTGGCTAAGTGCCTTATTCCCATCAATCTCATCTTCAACATCACTAGTTTCTACAACAACAATAGAAGGACTGGCATTAAACTCTATTTGAAGACAATTTTTAGCATTAGGTGTAGGCCCTTGAACTTGAGATGTCGTTTCAACTCCATATCCTTCTAACTCAATCAAGGTGGATTCACATTTTTCCAATATGTGACTTGTATCACAGATAGTGGCATCATAATCATCAGTTGTAGGAAAAAAATCAACCCACTCTTCATTGAGATGGTTTGCATTTCTATTGCCATTGTTACTGGTAGAAGCAGCTTCCTCTGTAAGATAATTCTTTTCGGTCTCCATCACTTGACATATACCAAAAGTTGCCAAATTTTCACCATCAACGTCCATGTCAAGTCGCCCCTGATCAAAACTTGCACTAGCTTGGTGCCCAAAACCATTTGATGTCTCCTGAGCAATTTCGTTTGGGATCCCTATTGTTAAGTTACCTTCACCATTTTGTAAGATATTTGGCTCGTCACTTATCCCAATAAAGTTATTGGTTTCATCATTTATACCACTGCAATTTGACAGTGTAGACTCGTTAAGAGCCATATTAAGATCCAGTCCACAAGAATCAGAAGGTTTGATGATCTGTACAGGTATAGAACATGATGATGAAGAAGAAGACCCCACATCAGTATCTTCAACAAGTTGATTTTGTGTCAACCTTTTCCCTTCCTCCTCATTGTCATCTGAAGGTTCAACATGTCAAAAGAAAGAAATTAGTAAACCATTTCAAAGCAAACAAGGCATAGAGCGGTATGGAAATGCATGTCCAGAGTAAGTGCACAAACCTTCAAGGTTTATTATCACTACAGGGCTCAAATCCTGTGGAGAAGTTACTGGAACATTCAGATCTGGTCCAGAAGAAGAATTGGCAGTTTTGATGAATTCTTCAGGTACATAACGTGAAGAATAAGAGCTAGGGTCTGTCTCTCTAACAAGCTGACGGTGCGCCAACCTATTCCCTTCCTCATCACTATCATCTACAGGTTCAACAAGTAACCAGAAATATATTAGTAAACCAAGTCAATGCAAGCTAGATAGAGAGTGGGATGGAAATGCATAATACATAATACGTAGACAGACCTTCCAAGTTTACTACGATTCTAGGGCTCATATACTGTGGAGGAGTTACAGAAAGTAACTTTTTAGAAATTGATGGGATGATTTCAGTGAGAACAATTTCAGCCGCCACGTCAGCATCCTTTGGATGTTCAATAGCCACAGCCCTCAACAACCTGCTATCAACCTGTTCAAGGAAAAATAAAAAATACAGGCTTTAGCTAGGAGGAAGGCTTGATAGCATCCCATCCACATTCCCAGAGTAATTTATTCTTAATGGTTTAAATATTAGTATCGAATCACTATTCATACCTCAACTACAAACATGGATTTACTACAATCAGAAAATAATGCAATCACTAGATTAAGACAAATAGAATCGTTGGATATTTCACATTCTGAACTCGGTAAATGAAATTATAAAAAAAAACTCTGAATGTGAGTCGCTTGATCTTCAACTATAAACTCTAATATATTAAGTAATGCGACCACACCATTTTTTTACCGCAGCAAAATCAATTACAATTAGGGATTCCTTGAAAATCAGACGAAATTTATTCTTTAGTCCTCAAAGTGTCTCATGAAGAAACTAATAATCAGTGCTTAATCCAACCACCCCACAAAAAATAAGTAATAGTTAGAATCTTATAATAGAATTTATAAGAGTACATAAAGGGAATTAGGGATGAAAGTAGCGAGAAACATGTTCACTTAAAAAAACATACAACGTCATTATGCACTTAATGCTCCAATAGAAAGTTCAATTTAATTTGATTAATTGTATATATTGGAAAACCGATTCAACTTCAAAATTCAGAACTAGAATACAAAATAACACTGGATCACAGACATAAAAAAAGTTATAATTAAAATTAATCAAAAAAGGATTATTCTGCAATCATTTAAGAAGAAAAAAATGCGAAACTAAATAGCTATACCTGTGGAAATATATCTTGCAAAGATCTATAGACTGAATTGAAACCCATGATCAGAAATCACCAATCTGCAAAAAAAAAAAAAATTAGAAAGCGATTAAAACCTAATGAAAATTTTGGTTAGCAACTTATGAAAAGAATTGATGAATGTAAAACATACACTGAGGAAGCCTAAGGTCGATGATTTAATTAATTGAATATGCATCAAGATTAATGAAAAACCCTGTTACTTACGAATTACGATATGCGAAAAGAGTATGAAGAAAATATGCAGAAGCAGAAATGAATAGGGGTAATACCTTATTAATTTGAGTATACGGAAATTGAAAGGGTGTGAGTTGGGAACCAAAAATAGAATCCAACGAGAAACAAAAATATTATTAGTTTTAGTGTGGATTGGGAATTAAGTATAGAAGCAATGAGTGGGGTTGATCTAGTCTAGTGTAGTGTGTGGAAGTAGAATTGGGGCACACGAAATTAGTATTACGCTGTTTCCCAATGCTATTGTAATTAATTAATTAATTAAACATGGAGAGAGAAAGTGAGGGAGTGACCTAGCTAAGCAATTGGGTAATATTGGCAATATCTATAAACACTGAGGGTGTTTTAGGAAAAATAAACTGCATGGCCATAAAATCGAGTGATGATTAGGACTTCAATTTGTTTTGCCGCAAGAAAAAAATGGTGTCGTGAATATGATACTATTTAAAAAATAAATGATGGATTAAGCAACCCGGGTTCCTAAATAAATTGTAATATCGTTTGAAAATCAGATTCTTAAATCATGTTTCTAAACTCATGATTTCAAGTGATATCTAAATCATGCGAGGTGATTTAAAGTTCAATATTAATGATATAAGTGAACCTACAACTACTAGTAAAATTATTCTGAGAAAGAAAGATTGTTTTGGCTTATAAAAGAAATCTCAAGGCAAAGGAAGCAACAAGAGTTCAAAGTGCAAGCAATTATTCACTTAAAACAATCGTTCTTGAGAAATTTAAGTTGTTCAATTAAGCAAACGTTCAAGTTCTTCTTCACTAGATTTAAGGATCTATTTCCTGAGTCTGTTTGCTGAGAATCAAACTTAAACAAGTATTGAGTATAGTCTAATTCATCAATTCTTTTTAAAACAATTTATTTGAAACTCAAAACTATAGAGTTAAAGATAGTTTAAGTGTATTGTAGAAATCCTTTGTGATTAAAAGGTGACTTGTAAAATCGTTTTTGGATGAAAGGTAATATCATTGAAAATCCTTTTAAGGTTGACAGGTAAAATATTGTAACTGATCAAGATTGATCTCGAAGGTTGGTGTGAAAAACAAGAACTTTCTTGTTTGAACACTTTAGTGAAAAAACTCATAAATTGCAAGGACTAGACGTAACTCACTTTTGGTGACCCAGAATATATTGTTGTGTAAATTCTTTGTCCATTATCTCTATTTATTTCTTACTCACTTAGCACTAATCACATGGTGAAGTTTTTATTTTCGATATCACTAACCAAGAACATTCTGCTTTTGTTGTGTATCAAACCAAAATTAATCTTGAGTTAACTAAACTTAATATAGGAATTAATTTTAAAAAAGGGGAATCATAATTCAAACTCCCTTCCTTGTGATTGACATTGTCACTTCAATAATTTTTAAAATTTTATCTGCACTTAAGATAAACGATTCTTAAGTTGAAAACTTGAAACATATTGAGTTCAGAATGTTTTGAAGTGTTAGTGCAGAAGATTAATGCAGTATATATGCGTGATATAAATTAAAGCATATAAGGTAAAAAGTTAAGAGGAGATAGTCACACTTAAGAAGTATCATGGTTTACCCAACTTGGACTATGTTTAGTCCTCACACTTTGTGAGATTTTTCACTAAGAATGCTTGAGAGAATATCTCAACTTTTGCACTTTACACTTCTGCCTCTTGGGACTTTTTACAAGTTGTTCTCTCCTTACCTCATCAGGATTTCTCTATGTTTAAGTCACAATTGACCATACAACAATTTCAATATTCCACACGCTACTTTTACACTTGTAGGTTGAGATGAGAATATTTACAAGTTTATGAAGGTTTTTGGGATATGATTTCAAATATTTGAATGGACAACATTTGCTTGAATTAAAAACACACTCAGAAAGATTTATCCTCAAATCTAATAATGAGCTTGAGAGTGTTTGTTGTTTGAAGAGTGCTTAAATTGATGAACACCTAATTAAGTAAAATACTATTGAATGCAAAACTCTTGATCATTTAGGTCCCGATGTCTTCTCTATATATAAGACCAAGAATACTTGAATATCTTCAGAGTTACTGATATCAGAGGCAATATGTTTGTTGGGCACTTTGTTCTATGTAGAACAATTGTTGTTCTTCCTTAATAGATAGTTTTAGTTAAAACTCTCGACATTAGAACGTTCTAATTTGACAGCTCATAGTTTAGTACAATCGAGGAAAAGGTAAAAGTGTTGTGCACATTTTTTAATACTGATTTGGTAGCTGGAAGTGTTTTTTTAACTGTAGTAGTCGCTTCACTTGGTACTTTGTAAAAGTATTTGTCGGCTTTGTCCTTTAGTGAGAACATTATTATCTTCTTAGATCCTTCTGAACTTCATGAATGAGATTGTTTGATCTTTTAAGGTTGATCTTCAGCTCTTAAATAGTAAGAAATCATTGAGACACATTTTTCTTAATAACTTGGTCTGATCATTTCATTGGGCTTTATTCCTTTTGTATTTATACCATTGTTCTTAATCATTTGATTGAGAAAATGTTTGTTAATACTTTAAATGCATGACATCCTTTATTGTGAATGTATTAATGATGATTTTGATCTCATAGAGAGAAAAATAATGATTTTATTTCTTGATTATCAATTTCTTTACTCATTATAATATAGCTTATGAGTCACTAAAAAATACAAATTAGATAATAGGCTAAATAGCACTCGTGGTCCATTAACTTAATTTCAGTTAACGTTTTAGTCCTTTATCTTTTTTTTCTCCGATTTGGTCATTTATTTTAATTTTAAGTCATAATTTGATCTTTTATGTTTTAAAATGTCAACAATGTTATCCTTTTTTTTTTACAAAAATTCAACAAAATTTTCAACCAAAACCCATAAAATTAATTATATTATTCAATATAATACAAATTTCATCAAATTCGAAACTCAAATCTTCAAATAAACTCATATTTCCATCTCTAACAACATCAAATAAAGAATGAAATTTGATGAAATTTTTGTATGAGTTTATTTGAAGATTTGAGTTACGAATTTGATTAAATTTGTATTATATTAAAAAATATAATTAATTTTATGGGTTTTTGTTGAAAATTTTGATGAATTTTTGTAAAAAAAAAAGGATAACATTGTTGACATTTTAAAACATAAAAGATCAAATTGTCACTTAAAATTAAAATAAAGGACTAAATCAAGAAAAAAAAAGATAAAGGACTAAAACGTTAACTGAAATTAAGTTAATGGACCACGGGTGCTATTTAGCATAGATAATAATTTGAATCGAATTTTTTTATCATTAAATAGAAAAGTTTATTATTTTAAAATAATATGAAGTAATTTTGTCTCAAAATATAGAGGATAAATGAATGAATTTAAATTATTGGTTGAGCTAACTAGTAAATAGAAAACGATATGAATATATATTTTTAATTAATATTTAAAATTTATCAATTAAGATAACCCGTTATTGTAAAAAAAATATCAATTAAGATAATAAGAAAAGATTTGATACACTATAATCTAAAAGTTATAAATTTAAATGATACTTAAAGTAGTATCTGAAGAAATACTATAAGCATGTGAAAAAAATATTATTAAACAACTATATTTTGATTATATAAACTTATATTATATGTTATAATTTATCTACTATAAATTTGTGGTTTAGTCTTGCTTGCCAAACAAATGCTTTGTTTTTTTGTTGTTGTCAAAAACAGATTTTTTGTTATCGATGAATCCAAACTGCTAAACAAAATAAAAATCACATGAATGTTAACTTCTTCCGGGTAAATCAAAAGTATTACATCAGTCTTAATTACAACAAAAACAAATAATTTCACATCTAAGAAATTTAGTAAAATACGATTAGTCTTTTTGATCTTATAAATAATATGAAAAGTATCATTCATTAGAGCTACTTCCACGAGAATGAAATAGTTATCGGAAATTAAAATATAAAAACCGACAAATGCATTGAAAGTAATCTGGTTTATACATGCATGTTTGTCTTTAAAAATACTTTTAATTTCTACAATATTATTTTTTATGTTTAGTCCGTATATAAATATATTATTTTTTAATTTGTTTTTTATTTTTGGCTTTTTATTTTAGTCAGTAAAAACTTTATCATTAAAATTGGTCTCTGTAATTTTAGTTCAGTCATTATTTTAAGAAACTTAAATCAAATAATTTGATATATATATATATATATATATTATCAAAACAACGTATTTTCTTTTATTTGTTTATATAACAATTTTAATTTTAATTTTTAATAGTTTGAAATACGTTTTTTTTAATTTTTTTCCCCCAATTATTTTTAACCTCGATTAAAGAATATAATATTTTATTAACTATGGACAAAAGACAAATGCGTTTACCGATAAATTGATTAAAATATGTTTTTCACATGTTAAAAGGAGAAATATATATTTTTATTACTAATATGTGTCTTGAATACTAGTATATTTTCTATAAAAATGCTGAGAAAAATTATAATCAATGATTATTTTTTTTAAAAAAAAATTAGTTTTGTTAGTAACTATTAATTATTATGTAGGGAGTTCCAATACACTCTGTCCCACCACCATACCAATTTTACATCTCTAATTATAATTTTTTGTAGAAACCAATTCAAAATATATATGCATGAAAAGTTTTATATTGTCGTACATAATTATAAAACAAATAAATTTTATTCAATATAACCACAATAGTTCATATATTTATTTCATACATTTTTATTTATTAATAAATGTATAGAGTAACTACACATCACCCTAAATTTTAAAGACATCAAAAGATTTTTTATAATATAAAAAAACTATATCCTAAAAAAGTAAAGTATAAAAATTATATAATAAAAAAATAAAAGTTTGAAATATTTAATGTTTTTTTTCTTCTTAAAATCTAGAAACAAAATTTTAAATTTAAAAAAAATAGATTATAAAGTTCAAACGTCACGGGTGAGGGTCTTGATTATAAGGATTTATAAGAGATAATTTTACGGGTTTACCTAGGGGACAAGTCAATACCACACTAGTAAACTACAAACTAGTATATGTTTTTTACTTTTTTTGACAGACAAACTGGTATATGATTGAATTAATGGAAAAGAGGTTGAATTAAACCTACATGGTTCTCAAGTTTGTTTATACAACATTGTTCTCATGCTGACTGTCGTGAACATAAAGTGCAAGAAAGAACATGGAATGACACTGTATTATATGGAAACAAACCCAAAGTGCAGTGACAAACAATAAAGGAAGTTTCTGAATTCAGACGAAACAGCGTCTTGTTGTAACCATTTGTATCCTTCACATCATAATACTTTTCTTTTTGTCCTAGGTGTACCTTTCATTTCAGCTTATGCTAATTTGGGCTCAACAGTAAACCTTTGAAAATTTTCTCTTTATACCCCCACAAATATATTCCTACTCAACATCTAAATAGAAATTCCATTTTATTTTAAAAAATAAAAATTAAAAATCACCCTTTGAAAAAAAAATTAAAACAGGAAAACTGTCTGGGCACGTTCATTTAAAAACATACACAAATTGTTAAGTGTGTACTGAAAAATTTAATTTAAATTTTTAGTATTTTCAAAAAATTTAAAATTTAAATTTTTCATAAGACAAAAATATTTAAACTCTAAATATTTTAGAAGACATCTGTGTTTCAAATAATAATTTTTTTAAGAAAAAATATTGACAAACCAAAAAGCTTTTAAAAATATTTCAGTACAAAATGTGTTATGAAAAAAAGTTTGTTAATTCATAAAAAAATATTAAAAAAAATCATTTTAAAAAATTTAAAAAATATTAAACCTAAAATGTGAGGTTGGATAATAATCGTGGTTACTGGTTACTAGAGGTGGACATCGGTTGGATTCGGTCGAATTTGGGTAAAAAAACAATCTTATATATTCAATTTTTCATTTATATTTTGGGTAATTGAGTTTAATGTTTGTACTTACGGTGGTTGAGTCAGTAAACATCAGCTCAAACCTTTTCTTTTTCTTTCTAGAGTATTAAATGTAATAATAATAATAATAATAATAATGAGTTCGGTCACCAGTGGATCTAAATCAATCTGACTAACCGCCTCAATTCAACATTGTCACCCAAATTCAACGTGAGTCGGAGATGTTATGTCACGTCGGATTACATTGTCTAGGTTTAATTGGTAAAATTTTCTAAACCCTTTACAATGACAGGAGCCATTTAAGTAAAAGTTTTCGTAAAACCCTATTTGAGATTTGTGCGAATTTCCCACAACCAACTTCAGTTCCCCGTTGTTGAGTTCCTCTACCCTTCTCTATGCTGAAAACATGTTGAGCAACAAGAACAAAATCCACATTTTATGCTACAACATTCTTAACCTTAACATTCACACAAGATCTATATCAAGTCTGAAAGTAGTGTGGCGCAAAGACCCATTACTAGACCAAGCCATAGAAAACGACAAACGCTACAAACAATGTTTCCGCGTCGTCAAAGAAGTTCTCAACGAACCAGGTCAAGTCATCCCTCTACGCTACCTTGAAAAACGCCGCCAAAGAATGCGACTCAAGGTTAAAATCGAAACCTTTCTTAATCAAAACCCTTTCTTATTTGATCTCTATTACGATCGCATTAAACCCAAAACCGAACCTGTTAAGTTTCTACGTGTCAGCGATTATCTTTTGAAGTTTCTTGATGAAGAGAAACGGATTTTTAAGGAGAATGAACCGTTGATTGTTTCAAAGTTGTGTAAATTGTTGATGATGTCGAAGGATAAAGTTGTTAGCGCTGATAAATTGCTTCATGTCAAAAGGGAATTTGGTTTCCCTAACGATTTTTTGGTTGATTTGGTTCCTAGGTATCCTGAATATTTTAGGTTAACTGGTTTACCTGGTGAGGGAAAATCGTTTCTTGAATTGGTTAATTGGAACCCTGAATTTGCAAAATCTGTTATTCAGAAAAGGGCTGAAGAGGAAACTAGGGTTACTGGGATTAGGGTTAGGGCTAATTTCAATGTGAAGCTTCCACCAGGTTTTGTGTTGAAGAAGGAGATGAGGGAGTGGATTAGGGATTGGATGGAGCTTGATTATGTTTCGCCTTATGAAGATGTTTCTCATTTGGAGCAAAATTCTAGAGAGATGGAGAAGAGGTCTGTTGGGGTTTTCCATGAGTTGCTTTCTCTTTCGTTGTATAAGAGGATTCCAGTGCCGATTCTTGGGAAATTTTGTGATGAATATAGGTTTTCGAATGCGTTTTCGAGCGCTTTTACAAGGCATTCAGGTATATTTTATTTGTCGTTAAAAGGTGGGATTGAAACTGCAATGTTGAGAGAAGCATATGAAGGGGATAAGTTGATTGATGTGGATCCACTGCTAAAGATAAAAGATAGATTTGCTGAGTTGTTGGAGGAGGGTTGGCGGCGAAGAGCGGAGGAGTTGAGGTTGAAACAAGAGAAAGTTAAGCAAGATATGGAACTTGTGGCCATAAGAGTTGGTGAATGAAAATATAAAATGAACATTTGGATATCTGAAGAGCTTTCCATTTGCAAATTTCTTTCTCTGGAGAAAAAAGCTTTAGCATTACTGGCAAGTACATTTCTCCTTACTTTTTATGACTGTTAAACTTTAGATACTTGAATTGTTTTAGGAAAAATTGAATCAATGGTTGCCTCTTAGTACCCTGTTACTGAAAAAAGCTTCAGTAAAATGTTGTTGGCTTAGATATATTGTATCTAGAGATCAAAGTTTTTTCTCCATATTTATGTTGTTGAGACTAATTTCATGTGTGTACTCTTGGGTAGAGGAGGATTGTTGTTTAAGTGATACTTCCTTTGACTTGCCTGGGTATTATTGGTCAACCTAATTTTGAAGTTATAAATTTCCAAGTATTGCATACATTCCTTGAAATATTATAATTTCAATTTTAAGAGAATTACTGGAAATTGTTGGAAGCTGAGTGCTAATTTGTGTAATTTTAGTTAACTCGGTCTTGTAGGAATACACTTTTATCATAAACTTGTCCATAGCAATGATTTGGACTGTGTAACTATGCACTTTACAGCCTATGAAGAAAATGCATGAAAAAATTACATTAGTTAGGCTGACAAGAGGTTGTTTATGGACTTAAATTTGCGTTTGTCTAACTCATAGTGCTTCTGGAATTTAAGAAATTACAGACACAATGCTCCAAAATTCAAATAATCCTTACGGTATCAGATCAATCCTATATTGAAGTTCAAATATGAAAACACTGAATTTCTGTTGGCGACATCTAATGTTGGATTTCCTCTGAGGACTCGAAGTGAAAGAAACATATATATTTGCGAATGATCAAAGAAATGAGCTGCATTGTGGGATGATGACCAAATTCTGCATTCCAATTAGCTTAGAGTAGCAATAAAGCATACTTACTTTTATAATCAGGCTGAACAAAGGAATGAACTCACATACATTCAACTTAGGTAAGTTAGGCTTTCCATTCTTGTTAGTCCAATAATTGTATGACACTAGTAGCATACCTATCACTACAAAAATGCAACAACTTTACATACCTTCTTCAAAATGTCCTGTGCCATTTTCGTTGCATGATCCGTTTATTTACAGGAGAATGGCAGTGGTGGCAACAGTGGCATGGTAGCGCACAAGATTACGATGGGGTGGTGGAGAACAAAAAAGAGTTATGCAAAATGATTTTAGTGCAGGCGGTGGTAAAGAAATGAAGTTGGTTTTTTGCTCTAGTTGCACTTTTCGTGGTCGGATGTACGGCAACCCCAGAATCATTTTGTTTAACTCCTTTCATTTCTCCATCACCCTATCTTGTGTGCTACTGCCACCAGCAGCAGAATCATTTTTCTTAACTCTTTTCTGTTCGCCACACCCCATTGCAGTCTTGTGTGCCACCGCCACCATTGTCCCCCTATGAAGAAACAGATTATGCAAAGAAAATAGCCAATGAATGGCATTTGAAGTTGTTGCATCTTTTGTAGTGATGGATATGCTGCTGGCGTTGGACTAACAAGAAAGGAAAGTCTCATCACTTCCATGGAAAAGCCTAATTTGAATGTATGTGAGTTCATTTTACATTGATTTTTTTTTTTTAAATGAATGTTCTAAATTGAGGCTGTCCTTTGTTTTTATAAAATAAGTGCGCATGAAAAAATGACAGAAATTAGGCTAAAAAGGAAGAGGTTGTGTACTTCAATTTTGGTTTGTCTAACTCATTTTGTTTTTGGAGTTTAGGAATTTAAAGACACGGTGATCCAAATAATCCTTTTGGTATCAGACAAATCCTGCATTGAAATTCAAATACGAAAAATGCTGAATTTCTGTTTGAGACATCTATTGTTGGATTTCCTCTGCAAATTCGAAGTGAAAGAAACACACATCTGCAAATGATGGAAGAAATGAGCAAGTTCTACATTCAAATTATCTTTTAGAACAACAATGAAGCATTTGTGTTTAGAAATGGCGGAAACAGGCTGAGCAAAGGTCTAAATTTGCTTAAATTTCTCATGCCACCATGAATGTTAATTTAAGATAATTGTTGTCCCTATCTGAAATATTTCTGCCTTGTGTAGGCTCTAAAATATTTTCAGCTTTTTTTTATAATGAGCTAGTATGTAGTATTATCAATTTCGCTTTTACAATAGAATAAAGTTAGAAATCCTTTTGCTTGTCTTTCAGTCAATCTTTGTTGAAGTCATTGCAATGTTGAAGTACTCTGCACTTTGACAGACAGTGTGAAAGCTATGTAGAATCAACTTGAGATTTTGTATCATCAAAACTTTGTGTGTGTGGTTACTTTGTTTTTGAAGGCTCCAAAGTTTGTTTGTTTTCATTGGTTATTTGTGTTTCTGTCACTTTATATAGTCTAATCTATGGGACATTTTGTTTGAAAAGTCCTCTAGTTTATTTCCACCCTTGTAAAATCTACATGATATTAATTTGCACTAATCTGATACAAACTTTGCCACACTTCTCAACATTGTTAGAAGAGTTGTTCAGGAACAATGTTGGTGGCTTGAACACCCATTTAAAATATAGTTTGTTCTTTACCTACAAAGTCATCATACAAAATGGATGAGAAATGGAAGCAAGCACGGCCCAACCTCATTCTCTTGGTAGTTACATTTTATATATTAGTAATTCACCTCATAAACAACCTACTGGAAACAAACTTATGAATTTTGCAACTATTTAAGCAATTCTACTTCTAAGGAGCCAAAATGAACATCAAAGCTCTTTCAAGTTCAGATGTATTAGCATCAAAGGAGGAAAGACACAATATGAAGAGAATCAATCTTTTAAACTTAGTAACACTGGCTCTGACATTTTTGGCGTTTGTTTCGAAAATGGAGAGCCAGAGAAGGCTGCCGGATATTCATCTGCCGCCACGTTCTCTTCATCCGCTTTGTGCACCACAATTAGCACTAGTAAGCCATGCTTGCAGAATGTTACCTTTCACTCGAGGATCACTGCCTTCTCCAATCCTACCTCCGCCCTCTCCTTCATCCTCTGACGATGATGAGGGACATAGGAGTGATCACCACCACAGACACCGACACGGTCACCACGGCAGCACAGAAGAAGATAACTGTTGCCGGTGGGCGAAAGAAATGGACAGCCGATGTGTGTGTGAGATTTTAGTTAGGTTGCCACCGTTCCTCACAAGACCTTTGCATCAGTACTCAGTTGTCATTGGAGAATCTTGTGTAATCACTTACTCATGTGGTGGACCAATATGATGGGGCAAAGATTACAAATTGTGATTGCCAACAAAAGTGAAAAGGAATCTGATGTTGTGTTTGGTACACTATGGGTTGGAATTGTTTGTGGTTATCGTTTCTGATTCCTAGCCTTGTTATTTAGCTGTTTGTTGAATTGTTTGACTTTCCAATTGTTGTTCGGTCAGAGGTTTGAAACAATGTTAGCTAGCTGTAGCACTCACATAAAAAACAAAAAACTAGTATATAGTTTAGGCTTTGTAGCATGGTGGAAGTATTTATATATTAACATGTTGAATTCATATTTAATATGAAGTATGGCCAGAACAAGAACTACTACGTCATATTAGGCTTTTCTAATAATATTAATTAAAGTCTAAATATCACAACCTATGCTATAAGGCTATTGGCCAATAGGCAAATATTACTTCTGAACTAAAAAAAAAATTGTAAATAGCTCATTTGAGGAGTTAAGGAACATGAGGATTAGAGTTCAAGTCATGAAACTTAACATAACTATTTGTATACAACTAAAATATCAAGTTGGTCCCTATATTTAACTACTTACTATCAATTTTACAACTTGCTATCAAGTTGGTCCCTAACATTACTATCAAATTTACATTTTGATCTCTATAATTAACCACTTACTATGATAATAATGACTAATAGTAATACTTGACAAAATTAGAGACGTTTATATATGTAATTTCAGGGATTTATTTGAGACTGTCTTATGTACTCAATATTTGTGTATGAGAAAAATAAGACAACCAAATTATATTAATTGGTTATTTATGATAATCTATTTATATGCTACTTCTTCTGGTTGGTACATCATCACTACTAGTAGTCTAGTATTATACCATATTGCGAAAAGCTCCTTCTATGCTAGTAAACAGATAATCTTTGTCACAAAGAGAGTTGATCTTTTACTTTTTTATTAGGTAGGTTGGTGCATTTACATCCATTTTTCTTCCTGTGAACAAGTCACCATAAAGTTGTTGTTAATATCTCAAACCAATAACAACACAAACAATACGACCCTTCGGAATATGAAAAGGAAAGAATAATAAAAAAGTTAATATTAGAATCTATTAAATCGGACCACTCGCTATTGTATATTGGATACTACAAAATTAGGCTGTTGCATACTTACATAAGACAACGTGGATGATGGTGATTACAGTGTTCATAGGTAGGCTCTTGCGTCCTAAATTTGGTGTTCACTTTGATCCATTAACGAATGGACAATTAACTCTTTTGTAAAGAGGCCTTGTTCAAATTGGCTGTATTATATAAGTGTAAAATACTACATGAAAATTTTTTGTTAGATAAATTTCATCGTTTTTTCTTCTTCCTCTTTTACGGTAAAGAGGTGATTTGGAGTCATTATTTATTTAGTTTATTTGTCTTAATGCGGTGTTTATTTGTAGACCGTCTTAATATTTTTGGAGATTCTGGATGAGTCTAAAAAATTGAGTTTCTAATAAAAATTGCAATTTTAAAAATTATAATTTATTTAAAATATTATATTTTTACTGAATGAAATGCCAAAAACTCAAAATATTTTATTTAAATTCATCAAAAATAAGTAAATTGTAAATAACATCATCAAACTAATACTAACATTCTTGCTATTTAAAAAGAGTCATCCTTCTAACACTTTTTGAAGCAATTTCATCAACCAAGTCTTCATATTGTATGTCTTTAAAAGTTCATTCTCAATTGCTATCATTGCTTATCCATTAAGTATTTCTTATAACATGGTATACCACATGTAAGACTTCAACAACTTCAATTTTGAAAAACTTCTTTCTACATAAACAACTGTCACAGGAATAGTTCACAAAATTCTATATGCAATCATTGTATTAGGAAAACAATTTAAAAAAGATTCCTTAATAGTAGCAAAGTTTGAAGAAACATCAACGTATCTTATTATCAAAGACATTGGGTGCGTTTGTTTCAACTTAAATAAAAATGATTTTTGTTTTAAATAATTTAAAGATTATTTTTTATACATTTAAAAAAATGATTTTTTAACTTTCGTTTGTTTATTATTATTAAAAATTATTTAAAAAAAATGATTTTTAACCTATTTGTATACAATTTTGTAACAATGATTTTTTAAACTGTAAAATTACCATAAAGAACATAAAAATTCTCTTATGATCCCATAATGATCTCATCTATCCTAGTATCAAATTTACTCTAGCAGAACAAATGAAATATTTCAAATCATAATTGGGACTTCAAACATTATTATTTTATTGTGTTAATACATTTCTTAGATGTAATTCAAATTCTAAAGTACTTATCAAATTCTCGTACAATATAAAAAACAATAAATAAACATATAAAACCAAAAGAAAATTGGTATCAACATATAAATATCATTGTAAAGATAAAACGATTCAAATAAAAGGTATAGAAAACAACAACAAATTGATGTGAAGAAATCGAAAAGGAGAAGTAAATTTACTTAATAAAAACCTATATCAGAGTCGCATGAAATACAAAGACGCGAAGAAGATAAAGAGAGAACGCATGGAGGAGAAAAACGGCGACATGGGAGTTGAATGCGTGAGGGAGAAAACACACTTAAGGACAATTTCGGATTTTTGAAAAACAATAATGATAATTACATCATTTATTATTTATTATGATTAGTGAGTTAAATTCGGTGTTTTTCAACTTTGTGTCATTTTTCTCTCTCACTTATCGCATGAGATAAATATGAGAAGCTAATATTTTTAGCCAAAAAATAATTTTTTTTAACAAAATGATTTTTCAGAAATCTTAAACAAACACCGTTCAAACAATAAAAAATGATTTTACGGTTGAAAAAATAGATTTTTTCATGGAAAAATTTGAAACAAACGCACCAATTAGCTTTTGCTGACTATTGTCAGGAATACAATCAAGTATCACTAAGAAATATTTTGCTTTTTTGATTTTTCTAACGATTTCATTTTTAATTGCAAAATCAGGCAAAAGCATTAACTCATTTAGTATATTATACCCAAGATAATGAAAGTGAACCTAACCTTATCATTTGTAATACGTGTAACATGCTCTTTGACAGTTGGGTCAAATTTAGCTAACAATTCAATTAAACCCAAAAAAATTTCATTGTTATTTTGGTTCAGTCTCTCGTTAGAAACACAAAAGGTCAAACTATATTTAGCAAAAAAATTTACTATTGAAATAATTATTTTAAAAACATTTTTCCAATGTTCCTTTTCTTTCTCAGTCTTTGAGTCGTTTTATCAATAGTTTGACATTTTTTTACCTTTGACACAACTCATACCAAGTTGTTATATTTTTAACATGATCCATGTTTATCCCATGCTCTCTAATCTTTCACCAATTTGTGAGCAATCACCAAAACCTCCATTTGTTAATTGACCTTTATCGATCCTTTTTTAAAAAACTTTACAACAAAAACAAAATATTCTATCAAGCTCTTTCGAATAGACAAGTCAATCTATATCACAGTTCTCTCTATTTGATAAAACACTGGTATACCAGTTAGCCATAGGACCCTTTACAATGGAAAATCTCTTTTAAGACCTTTGGTAACTAAAAAATCAATCATTTTAGAATCAAGAACATCTCAATTTCTTGGATCAAGTACATCAAACAAATGTTCAAATGAGTTTGTTTGCTCTACATCCCCTTCATTATCAAGTGAATTATTCAAATTAAAATTATCACCATCATCACAGTGAACATTATCAACATTGCCAACATCATCATTTTCAATGGGCACATTATCAAGCATTTCAACATCAAAATTATCGACAATATGATTTTTAACCGAAATTAGTGGTTTTTTTTATAAATTTTTTATCAAGAGCTCTTGCTTGAGATTGAGTTAAATCTTCAAGTTTTTTCTTTTTCTTACTCTTCTCATATCCCGAATCACACTTTCTAATTTAGGAGGAATAGTAAACAAATCTGGAATTTCTCACAATTGTGTCAGCTAATGATCAACCCCGCAACGTTTACTAGCAAACGATTTATTAGTATCATGATAAATCACAAAATCAATAATAAAATATAATTTAAATAAATATCATAAAATTAGATTTTTTTAAAATATTATGTTAAATTCCAAAATAAAATTCAATTTTATACTATTAATTCGTTAGTTTATCTAAGATAAATTAAATTATTTATTTAAAAAAGTTAATATAAAATAAATTTTTGAGTAAATTAATATACCATATTAAATTTTTAAAAAGTCAGAATTATCCATAAAAATAAATTTATTACAAATAACATGTCAGATTTAAGTTTTAATGCAGTAGTGTCAACAAAGATAGTGATAGGTAGAGCACATTTTTTTAATAAGATGATAAAGTGTTGTTTGTTTTAAATCATTCTCTTATTGTTACCAAAAAAAATCATTATCTGATTCGAGAAATTTGCGAAATATTTACACAGTGGCCAGTCTTTTATTATATATAGTATACAGAATGTTTAGGATTTTCATTAAAAAAAACATAATGTTTAGGACTAACTCTTCCAAATTAATCATTCTTTTGATAAACACCATTTTAACAAAATATGTTAATTTTTTTATATCAACTTTTTTAATTCCTAACACACTAAATTAGCTTTATCAATTTCTACAATATAATATTTTGATAGTTTGATTCTAGCATTAGTCTATGTTTTTTAAGAAAAAGAAAAACAATACTTATTCATTTAAATTGATAGAGTATATCATATGCAAACACAAATTTAACATCAATAAAAACAAAAATAATGAATCTGTGAACGTACTCACAACATTCAAATTAATAACATAAAAGACACAATGCCTATATATAATATGACAAAATCAAAGTGACCAAAATATTCTCCAGATATTGACGATCTAGTCTCGATTTTTATCATATAAATATTTTAATAATTTGAATAAATGAATATATTTTTAGTAAAAAAGAAAAAGAAATATTATTTTTAAATTCCTTAGTCAAAAATTATTTTTAAAATTTAGATCATCAAATAAATTTTTTGTTTTTCTCATTTCTAGATCTATTTTTTATAAACAAGTCTCTCTGAACAGTTTTTTTTTTTTAATTCTATTTTTTAAAATAATTTTCTAACTTAAATTTTTAAAATAATTTTTAAAAACTAAAATTATAAAAGTGTTTAAGATATTCTCTAATATTCCTGTTTTTGTTTTTTGCCAACAATATTGCTGTTAATATCATGTGTATAGTAGAACTACTACTGCGTCTTCTTTTTAATGCAAAGTGGGACTACTAAAAAAGTGGGACTACTACTATTTTGACCAAAAAAGCAGGATAGGGAATATGAATCCAACCTAATGTGTTTATGCAAACAATTTAGATCATTGAGTAAAAAAAAAAAAAAATTCTTGACCCCCTTCTCTTGTGAAAAATTAAAATTTTAAAAATCATATTTTGGTCTTTTTCTTTTATTAAACGTAAACAGAAATTGTATCTCAATTTTTAGATAGAAATGTTTTTATATTGAAATTCTAATGGTTACCTAAACCAAAACAAAAATTATAATGGTTACTTTAAATTCTTTTTAAAGAAAAATTAAAATTGTTTCGTAGTTTGTAATAGAAACAAATTAATGTAAAGTGTTATTTTATTTCTTGTAATTATCGTTACATAATATCAAATTTTGATATATTATTAATAATTTATATTATTCATTTTAAACTTTGAAGTGAATTATACATTTTAAAGAAAAAAATATAAACTTTTAATGAAACTTCAAATTGCATTTTATAAATATAAAGAATACAATTTGGCAATGAAAATAAGAAACGCAGTTAAAATAGTGATATTATTAAAGATAATCTATCCATTTTGAATAAACATTAAAAATATATCACACATCACGATAATTTAACATATCGCACATCACAATAATTTAAATATAAATTATTTTAATTAATATTTTATAATTTCAAAAATATTTTACAAAATTTTAAAATTAATTTATCTAAATGACTAATTCATTTAATCATCAAATACTATGAAAAAATATAGAATGACAGGTTTGTAAAAAAGAAAAAAAGTGAAAATGATAGGTAATAGTAATTGTCAGTTTTGATGAGATGGAACCTGGTACTCTGATAGGATCTCACACACGCTGCATATATATTGTACGGAAACAGTGACAATTGTAGCGATTTGACGGACATGGTGTGCAGCTGTACGGATTCCATATCATCGGAAACAAAAGCTTCTTTTTCTTTTTTATTCTAAAAATATTCTTACTTTCAAGATCATCAAAATATTCTTTGCCAAAAAACAAAATCATAAAAATATTTAGTTAATTATAATTAATTTTATAATATTATGTAAAATATGAATTAAATTTATTAAATTATTATTTTTTAATTAAAATACTCAATTATTTATATTAAATATTTTTGAATTAAATAAAATAATATATTAAAAATAATAACATTAAATACTTTAAAAGTAGTTGAAGTTTGTTTATACTAGTAAATAAAATTTGAGACTTTTTTTTTTATTTGTAAACAAAATTTGAAACTTTTTTTTGTTTATAACAATGATTAGAAGGAGTACCGATCTTTATTATAAGAGAATTTTAAGAATTTTTTTCTATTTATGAAAAAAAATGTATAAATTTTAATACTATTGCTTAAATTACATTTTTACTCTCATTTAAATTGATTTTATAATATTAATTAATATATTTAATACCTACTATTTTTATAAAAGTATGTTTTAAAAAATATTCAAAAAATTATAATAATTAGCGAGTTTATTGATCTTGATTTTATTTTCTTTTTATAATTAAGATTAGAGAAATTAGTTTGAAAAAATAGAAATATCTTTGAAATTAACTTCTTTTCCTTTTATTTATTCTTCTTATTCTCTTTTTATTAACTTATTTTTTCCCTATAATTCTTTTCTAAACCAAATAAGGTGTTAGTGCATATTTTAATAATCATGATATAGTTGTTAAATTCAATCTTAACTGCTAATAGGTATGTAGGGTTTGTTTGATAGACATGATAAGAAAGAGATTAAATAACATAAAGAACATGATAGATACATAATAAGATATGAAAATTATCATGTCATGTATTTGATGTGTACAAGATAATAAATATGATAAAATTAGTTTATTATATCTAGTGTTTGATAAATACTAGATAGCCAAATGATATGTATATATTGTGATAAAATGATAAGTTTGTCCTTGTAATCTATTTAATTTTTTTCTTTCAAAATAACATTCATAAATTTTATTTTATAAATAAACAAAAAAGACTAAAAAAAAGTGTAAATAATTTATGACGTAATTTTATATACTTGAAAAAATTGTTCACGCTGCTAAAAAAATTTATATTATTAAAATTTCTAATACATTGTATCAAATTAAAATTATCGACTACGTAGTAATAATAAAATATCATAAAGAACAATACTTTGTCTTACATGTTTTATCAAACCACATAAAATAAACCAACAAAAGTAAAATGTATTAAAGCTAGATAAGTAAAGTCAAGTACAAAAATAAAACTACTAGATCAACGACTTAACAAATACAAGACAATCAATATCATCACAACCCTAAAATATGTGCAAGCGATGTGACACATATAATATCTTGTCTGTGTTGTTGCTACTTCAGTCTGCTGCAGCAAAATATTATTGTTATGTTAGCTGCATTTTCTTCAACTCATTCATAATGTTTCTTGAATCATCAAACACATATTTACCAACACCTAAACGATTTGCAGCTTCATCCAATTGTGACGACAGAGAGAGCGCGACAGCAAACAAAGATAGATACAACGGAGAGGGATAGGAGAGCGGTGGTGGAGAGGGAGAGGAACACATACAAGTTGAGGGTGGAGAGGGAGAGAGAATGATAACTTGAGAGGGAAATGGAAATGACAAAAAGGAGAAAGTATTTCTTAACTTTTATGAGTTAGAGAAGGATTATTTTAACCTAGTTTAAACTAAGGATTAGAAATATAAGGCCAAAGTAGGATATGATTAAAAAATTGATTATTATATAAGTTTGCTTAATCAAACAAAATATTAGAGTATGATAAAATAAATGTATCATATCTTGTTTTTTTATCGTGATAAGTTACTAATAACAAAGACACAATTTTAAATTATTAAAGACCCACTCAAAAAGACTCGAAAGGACCTAAAAGCCAAAAAACAAAATCATTGTAATCTTTTGAAGTAAACATGCTTTTATGTTAGTTTTTATATTTTGTTTTCATATTTTAAAAACTATTGTCGTTTATTTTATAATTTTATAATTTCTCTATAAAATTTGTTTTTTTACAAAGTCTATAAAACTTGTTTAATTAATATAGTGTTAAAAATATATAAAATATTTTTACATTTATGAAAAAAATTATTAATGAATTTTAAAATACTTTATGTCATATATATATATTATATTCTTTATTAATTTAATAATATTTAAATAGTTAAAATAAATACAATTACTTTCTGAGTACGAAATTAAATTGTGTTAAGTGTCTAAACTATTTTGCCTTAACCTTCAAAAGTTCGCCACGCAACTGGGATGTGATTGACAAACACATCAATAATGAAAAAAAATAAATCATAATTATTAATTACTGTCTCAGACCATGTTGTCCAATGTGTAGATTCCATGGAGTTGTAAGATCACATTATCAATGTCAAACTTAAAATGGGACTCACTATAGCTATTTTATCGGACAAAACAAATGGATTAATATGATAATTTGGGGAATTGAATGGAAGTGAAGTTGGAATTAATTCATTGGTGGGAGAATAAAACAGGGTGTATTTAGCGGTGTTAACAATCACCTTCATATTAAGTTAGATTAGAACGCAATATTACGATCTTTAATTTAAATTATTTATTAAAAATAAATAAATAAATAAAGGTAAATTAAATAATATTAATAATTGAGGGAAGTACATACACTTATATAATTAATTAATATAAAATAATTAATTAATGTAATTAATTAACCAATCAAAACTAATTAAAATATTACTTAACAAATTAACTAATTAATATTAAGTCTAACAATATAAACTAATTAAATATTTAATACATATGAACCGATATTTACATGAGAATAAAGGAAATGCGTAAATTATTTTATGTGATAAATTGAATAGTGATAATTATAAAGTGATATTGTAAAATTATCTTTAACCGTGCATGCACTAGGTTTGAACACATATTAGATTTATGATATACGAATCTAAAGTCATATTTCCATCACTATAACATTCATTCTGGCGCACGAAATTAAGAACACATTCAGTGTGTCAATCTTAAAAAGTTACACAGTACTTTTCCTTACAGTTCATCAGAACAAATGCATTTTCGCTTAGGTCATCGTTTTATTTCACATCATCGTTTCTATTCAATTATTATACGGAAGAATTTCCATATATGAGACAGAGGAGTGGGGAACTAATCGATTTGGTCACTTTGATAAGAAAACACATGTATACATTCCCGCGAACAAATCAATTAATCAAACGATATGGACATTGTCTAGTGAGTCATACCCAGATAATAATACCCAAATTTCTTATATAAAAATAAAATTTGTGTGTAAATCAATTTTACATTCACAATAATATAAATGATTGATTTTATCATTTAATAATTATAATTTTATCAATCAATAATTATACAATTACTAATTAATGTTTGTAAAAATATTTACACCGAAAAGTGCACGATCATTAAAAATTACCTCACACACTCTAAAGAGTGTAAGGTTGGTATTGTCAAAGGTAGTTAATGTAGGTTAATTAAATTAAAATTACTATATAAAAGTGTATTATACTTTAATTGTATAACAATTTTTACATAATTATATCGGGTGTTTTTTAGAATTATGCAACCTTGATTTTAACAACATTCACCGTGATACTAAACTTATACTAATTGAGAAATGTATAAAGTAATTTTATACTGTCATTTAATACGACCGATCATATGAATTCATAGTATGGATGCATATATTATAACTCTTTAAAAAAAAAAACTATCTCTTATTTAATTTTAATTAGAAATACTGCACTGCACGTCTCTTTTTCTCTTTAGTAAATTAATTGCCAGATTTTTTTAGGAAATTAATTACCAACATTAAAAGTACAAGGAGATGATCAAATATTGAAATTTTGTGATATGCTGTTTGGTTTACTGGTTGAGTCAACCATGACGTTATGAGTCACGTTACGTTAGCTATTTGCCTAAAAATAATTATACTCCTTTAATAATTTTATATATCATTGACAAAATTAATTTTTCAGATTTAGGAGAGACTATGTATATACAATTAGGAGTGTATGTACATACAACCTTTTTTTTTAAACAGATTCATTTTTTAAAGTGTTTAATTTTACTATGTTTTGTCGTACCTTCTAATTTTAAAGTATGAGAGTACAAATTCAAATCATTTTCTTTATATAAAGAAAAAGGAGTATTTTACCCTATCTTTGACTTGTGTGAGACAAGATGAATGGAAAAATGGTTCTAATCACTAACTAAATGACAATTTAACACTATAGTATGACACAATCGACAGATAAATGAGTTCTTTAAATTATTATTATGAGTTAGATATTTTGTCGATACGTATAGAAGAATATTTGTTAAAAAATATCGATTTATTGAATAGTTTTTTGCACTTCAAAAAATTGATCTCTAATTTTCGATTGAAGTATACTTCCGCCTGAAGTATGCTGTCCAGCACTAAGGGAAAAAATACACACCCATATAAATAAACATTGACACATAGATACAAAATACGAAACAAACAAAACATTAGGGAATAATAATAATAGGAATGACCATATTGTCATGGTCTAAATATTCTTTATGCAATTTGCCACTTTTTTTTTCATATAACTAAAAGTATAGAACCTCCCGTGCCCACTGTTTTTTCAAAAACAAGAATTAAAATGAACTTGATTAATTGAAGAGCTAGCTTCTTTGAGCCTACTGTGGACCTGCAACATTTGAGTATGGCATAAAGTACTTCATACAATAACAATATTGAAAAAGAATATTTGACATGACCACTACCTTCCTTTTCTAGTTGACAATCAATAATTCCTATACAGAGAAGCAGATATTGACACTTTTGACCCCTCTTTCTACTTCCCTTATGCTATAAATGTTTCAACCCTTCTCTTGTCCACAATATATTTAGTTAATTACCACTTTTGAGTTCTTATGTGTGAGCTTTCAAAACATACTATAGCTTCATAGACTTGTATCTACACTCACTTAGACTCAACTTTCTTCATAGTTACATGTCCTAATAAACTAGACCAAACACAACAACCTTAGACCTTCACAAATCAACATCCTCAAAAACACCAAACATAAACAAAAATCATATCTCCATCAATTACATCTTATAAGATCAAATAATTAACATCTCCAAAAATTGTTACTCCAAATTTCTTTTAATTTTTTTATTTCTGTGAATTGGTTTGATCATATCATCATGAGCATCTCAATGTCCATGTGCAGATTAATTAGACAGCCCCTAATAAGTAATGTTCCGTGTAGTGGCAAAAAATTGAATGTGAGACAAATTCAGAAAGAAAATGTAGTGTTGGTGATGGGAGCAACAGGGACAGGAAAGTCAAAGCTTTCAATTGACTTATCCACTTATTTTCCATCAGAAATAATCAACTCAGACAAAATTCAAATCTATGAAGGTCTTGACATCGTGACAAACAAAATCATCAAAGAAGAACAAAGAGGTGTACCACACCATTTACTAGGAACACACAATCCAAACACAGAGTTCACATCCAACGATTTTCACGAAAAATCAACCTTGGCTATTGATTCAATCACAAGCCGGGAACATCTACCAATCATCGTTGGCGGCTCCAATTCCTACCTGGAAGCCTTAGTCGATGACGACGATTACAAATTTCGATCCAGGTACAACTTTTGTTGTCTTTGGGTCGATGTGTCAATGCCTGTCCTTCATTCCTATGTGGAACAACGCGTCGATCAAATGCTTAACAACGGAATGGTGAATGAGCTAAGACCCTTTTATAATCTGAACGGGGATTACTCGAAAGGGATAAGAAAAGCCATTGGCGTTCCTGAATTTGATGAGTATTTTAGAATGGAAAATTTGGTGGATGATGAAACTAGGAAAATGTTGGTTGAAAAAGCAGTGAGTGAAATGAAGATGAATACGTGGAAACTAGCTAGGAAACAATTAAGGAAGATTCATTGGCTTAAGAATGTTAAGAGATGGGAGATTCATAGATTAGATGCTACACCTGTGTTTAAGAAGAGTGGAAAAGAAGCTGATGAAGCCTGGAAGAAGATTGTTGCAGAGCCTAGTGCTATGATTCTGGCTCAATTTTTATATAACTCATCAAATACTGCAACAAATGTTGTTTCTTCCAATTTTAGAGTGCCAATTTCATCTCAGAATGTTTTGGCTGCTGCAACATGCTAGAAGATGAAATTTTGTTTAGCACAGAAATAATTGTTTCATTTTTGCTTTGAGAGGGGGTAAGGAGAGTTTTGAGAAAAATAAAAAATAAAAAAGTGTTATCTACTATTATTGGATATAGAACATAATATATGCATAGAGAAAATGTATCAGGTGGGATCTTCTTCAACTCAGACTTTTAAATATATAACTAGAGAGTGTAAATTTTTTACACAGTTATCTCATTAGATTTTATATTATGTGGATATTTATTGAGATATTTTTAAAATCATTTTAACAAAATGTGTTTATGTAAAAATCTAATTTGATGGACTAATAGATATGCTTTATGCGCAATTACATAAACCAATTTATTGAGTCAGATAGATAAATACGACCACAATGAACGATAAAACTGCACAAAGAAAACATTTTATTTCGAATAAACAAAGTATTGAGGAATTATCCATACTCTTTTTCACGAGTTTTAATGTGTTTACATTCTCAGCCATATTTCAAACCTTTTCTCACTAAGTAGAATTAGCTGCATTGATTGCATCGATTAAACGATGTCATATGTTTTATCTTACAACGTATTTTTAATTAGTAACTCATATATATATATATATATATATATATATATATATATATATATATATATATATATATATATATATATATATATATCCAAAACATCAAATAATAAATGCAAGTAAGATTTATGAAGAAAAATAATCTCTATATCCAACTAAATTGACAATTCGGTCAAGAAAAAGTAATATTCACTATTAAAAGGGTGTGAAAATGTTTCACAATATAAATTATGATGCTACTATTATTCTCAAACAAAACTATAATTTAGTGCTCGAATGAATCTCCAAAATTTAAAGTAATCTAAGAAAATTAAATGAGAGATTTCCATTGCTTGTGGATCAGCTTGTTATGGGTGTAACATCATATATAAGAGACAAGTAAATGAACTATAGCATTTGTTGATATTCTTCTCTATTAGTGCGGTACAAAATTAGAATAGTACATATTCCATCCTCAATTTTGCCATTATCTATTAATTGTGGCAAGTTATAAAGTGGGCCTATTTGATACATGGTCTACTATAAACAAATACTTGAAAATCGTTGGAAGCTTCAACATTGACTAACACTGGCCTTCAAATATAGAAGTTAACGACTCTCCTGGATGTAATATTTAAGATAGTGACTTGATTCGTATCAATTTAGCAAAAACAAGAAAAAAAACAAATATGCATGCATCAAAACTCAATTCATTTGTTTTCTCTTGTCAAACCAGCACCAATCAAGTCACCATCTCAGTCGTAAGGATAAAGACAATCATGAACTTATTATATCTTTAGAGATAACACGAAGTGTTTTGGAAACATTAAAAATCCAAAAGTGAGTAGTAGAAAAGGAATGTGTTCTACACTATAGCCGTGTTCAAGGATTGAAATGAATCAATTTGGAGGGAAAAAAATCAATTTCAATATTTTAAATTTTTCCCAATTAATCAATTGCAATTTATATTGTATTGGATCGGTCAAGGAACACCATGACCACATTTGATGAAAAGGGGCTAAATATCTAGATTCTACTCCCCCTTGTGTCACATGAGAGGATCCATTCTCATCTTCCTTTATAGATTATTTGAACCATTTAAGAGAATCCCCTTTCTACCTACAAGTCAAACTAATCAAATTCTGCATGAAGTTAAAAATAAATTGATACATGAGACAGTTTTACGCCATCAATCTATCCCAATATGTCTTGTTGTGTCCAACCCTACTTATCGTTTGAGTCTCATAACCGACCAAAGGATTCACGAGCCGAATCAAACCCCAACACAGAAACAACAATACACACCACCTACCTCATAGTACCATAGATTTTCAAGAGGTACATTTTAGAAAGGAAAAAAAAATTAGAAACTACAATCATTGGCCTAATCGTGTCAAATTGGTTCTCATACCTTTTGTGTCCTCTGGAAATGATTTAAACACACAAAATTGATATCACTATACTGTATAATTAAAATAATTAGTTAGCTATTGTCAGCCAAGTGAACTTCCACCAAACAGTTGAATAGCTTGGCTCAATTCATCAACCAAAGCAATAGGCATCAGAAAAAGACCTTTATTTTCAAGTAGCTGATTTGCTGCTGCTGAATGTTCTTCAAGTAGTTTCCCCATTATCTCTTCGAGTGGCTCATCCAGCATCTGTTGTTTTATATAATGGCCATAACCCTGTAAATAAACAAAGAAAACTTTGCAGTCAATGAATGTGCTATAAGAAACTATTTGCTCAGATCAGAATTTGGTCAAGCACATGAATTCACAGTGATGAGATACTAACTCAGTCAGTATTTATAAGTTCTTGTTGTCGTTTTCACATAAATTCAGAAAAGTAGATAATGTATTTAACGTGTCTATTTTGTGTATAGATGTTACTGAAATACCCTTTTGCATATCAACTTTCAAACTTTGACTTTTCATCTTCCGAGACAAATTAGTAGTAATTTGAAATGAGACTTATATTTTAAGGACAAAATCTTCTTTTAATAATATATCTACCGAAATTAAGGAACGATGTGTACCTCATGGAAAACAAGTGGTATAGCATTTGAGTCAGCTTGCAATTTACTTCCACTTAATTCCTGCAAGGAACAATTTCCTAAGCTATTGTCGAACGACCATCTGTTTATTAAACTAATGTTGTTCTAACTTATTGTAAAATGTCTTTTTGCAATTGGATGACAACGTTAGGATGTAAAAGGTACCTTTATTTGAAGCTGCAAGTATTTAACATAGTCAATGATATCATCCAGTATATGAGCTTGACTACCCTGCAAATTAAAATTTAGTTCATTAAGGTAAATGTTGTGAGATTCAGTATATGTGAGTTGCTTAAGTACTAGTATCATATCAAATTCAAATGAAAGTAGAACTTTTTGACAAAGTTTTATGATACTGTTTTGACATATATATTCAAACACTTGATAAATAAATTGATCATCATTTAAGCATATGTAAATTGACAACATACTTAAATAAAATTAATACACCTTTGAAGACCAATGTTTAAATCATAAGCAACAGATTACCTCTTCCGGATTTGGAAGCAATTCGTGTAAAGATTTGAGGTTATCAGCGATACGTTGCCTGCGTTCCTATATTCAAAGAGTACACGGTAAGTAAGTTAAACTGTCTTATGAATTGGAATAAGATTGTTAATTAGTTGTCAAGGACATAGTAATGAATCTAAACTAATGATATCATATATCTGCATTTTGATTTTATTAGAGAATGAAAAAGTTTTACTTACACGGTCGGTGTAACGTGTTTTGTCACTTTTCTGTTTTGAAGAGCTGCCTCCTGATTTCCGAAGAAAAGAGGGTGCACCAACTTTTCCCATTGGATCAAATTTTGAAGCAGTGTGCTTATCTCCAACTGAATCTGCTTTCCATGTTGCATGACCCTATTACAAAATTACAATAACATTATAAACCATTACCACTTCGTGTATGTATTTTTGGTTTCATTTTTGGATGATGCAAATGCAAAATTGATTCTAGAGCTGTATAATAGATTTTGACGTATTTGAATGTGTTTGAGTATAATTGATTTTACTTCTAGAATTAATTCTAACTACAGGTTGAAATTTCTTATTCAACTCACTTTTACATGAATGAAATTAAACCTAAACTACTTCACATTTATTTCACTTTTAACTAAATCAATTTTATCAAATCAAATCATTCAAAATCAATATTTATTACCACAAAACCAAACACATCTATGTATATTTGGTTTCACTTTTGGAAGAGAAAATTTATTCTAGAGCTATAAAATTGATTTTGACATGTTTGGATAAGTTCAAATATGATTGATTTTACTTTCAGAAATAGATTCTAACTTGAAGCCAAAATTTGAATTTTTGTCTTTAGAATTGATTTTTAGCCTAAACACCTCTAGATTTTATATGAATATATTCAAACAAAAATTACTTCACATTCAACTCACTTTTTTAACCGGAAACAATTAATACGAAATTAATATTTATCACCAAGTAACCAAACACCTCTAAAAAAATTTAACAATTAAAAATATTCATAAGAAATGTACATGGCATTTACTAAACTAACCTCAGCATAGGTAACATCTTGACTACTTCCAGTTGCAACTTTAATTGCTTCCTCTACTTCATCAGGTCTCCAATACCCCACACGCTGAAAACAAACACAACAAATTCTTCAATTTCCAAATCTCACATTTTTTCACCACACTTACCGAAATTGATACTACATTAACCGTACCTTCCTAATGCCAAAGTCATTAGTTGAAGAATCAACAGGTTTAAACCCAAAAGCTTTTCCATGATTATTGTAAAACAAGTTTCTGTCTTTTCCACTAACCCTATTACCAACACCAAGTGTTTGATAATTTTCCCCAATGATATTCACATACTCATTTGTTGCGGTATTTGGAAGATAAGTTGAGGATTCGGAGAGATATTCAACATAATTATTATTATGAGATGGTTTTGGTAGACAAGTCCAGTGGGCCCCACTCCTTCCAGTAATGACAAATTGTTGATTTGGAATTAAATTATCCTCTGAGACATCATTGCCTTGGCTTGTTCCTCCTCCTCCAGTGTCATCATATAAACTGTTGTCTTTGTTACTACTAATTTCTCCGTCCATTTTTGCTATAAAAAAAAAAAGAGAGAAATGTAATACAAAATAATAAACTATTTAGTTAGTCTAAAACATGTGTATAATCTATTTAGTTTTATTTGGTAAAGGAAGAAACCTTATCTTACCCAACTGAAGAGAAGGTCTCAAGATTGCAAGTTTTAGGAAGCAAAGTGTAAAATCAAGGTTTTGGTTTTGTGAGGGAAAAATATCGATGGTGAGAGAGAGAGAGAGAGTGATGAATGTGCTCTGTTTCTGGTCTGCAACGACCCTAACAATGTGGCAGTGGTTGTTGTGCTGTGCAGTGCAGTGCAGTGGTAGTGCTCTGAACTGTACGGTGGATTCTGGTGCACGCTTCACTTGAAATGTCGATTATATCCCTCGAGATTAATTTCAAAATAATTAAACTATAGTACTTATTCTTGTATTGTTTTTAAGAAAATTATAATTGTGTTGCTTTTTTATAATTTAATTTATATATATATTGGATAAATTTATCAGTATGATGAGTTTTTTTTTTAATTAATCAAAATTATTTTATGAAAATATTTTGATTTTTGTTATAGTTATTTATAAAATTACACATAATTAATTATAATATATTAATGATAGTATAAATTTTTTCACATTTTAAGTAAAAATTAAACTCTTCTTTTATAAGTTTAGCTTCTTAGTAAGTTTAGAAGATGCTGTTTTTATCTATAATCACATCCAGATATAATATTTTTTTATTTAATCTCATATTACTTTATAATTAACGATGATACTATATATTTTAGATAAAACTACCGTGTAGTCCGTGTCAAGCACGGGATAAATTATTCGATTAATTAAAATGGTAAATCATAAATAAATAAATAAATTGTATATTACAATATAAACAAAACATACAATATCAATCATGTATAGTAAAAATAAAAATTGTGTTTAAATTATAATTTAAAATGGATGTCATAAATAAAGTTATGTTGTTTGGTATAGTTGATTACACATTACGAAAAACTTCACGATAAACTACATTAACAGTCTCGTCACATACTTGATTATATTCATTTAGAATAAGCAACTTCAGATCTTTTCTGGATGTGCCTATAGATACAACCACATATAATTGTCCATATGTGAAAACTAGTTTAGGAAGATATATGCCAACATGAGAAAGTGATTGACCTTGACTCTTATTAATTGTCATTGCGAAACAAAGAGTCAACGAAAATTGTCTCCTCATAAACTTAAATGGTAAACCTGTGTCGCTCAGAACCATATTCATTCTTGAAATTAGAATTTTATCACCCGCAGTTTTTCTTATGACGACAGTTGCCCCTAATAAATTCTTGCCTAAGTGAGTGATTGTAATTTTTGTTGACCTGGACTCAATGAAAACAGGGTATTGTTGACGTGCTCAACAACATCCAAAGTTGGAGCAAAGATCCCTCGTTCCTGAAAAAATGCAACATCATGCATGTTGTTTAAAATTTCAGGATAAGTGAAATCTACAAGGGTGCGTAAGGGATCAATTGTGTAATGTATAAGTAAATCATATGGAATTTTGACACATATCTCGCCATTCTCGTCGGCAGAATCGTCTCCATCCCTTGTTGAAAGAACCCAATCAGCAAAGTTCTTGATATCACGTTGTTCATCAGGTATGGCTGAAGAACGTAGCCGCATATTGGTCGTCAATCTCAAAACTTTACAATACTTCTATAAGATCGAAGCATTGACGGAAGCAGCAAGTATGTCTAGTCTCGAACCTCTTCGAAATACAGGTAATATCTATCTAAAATCACCACCTAATACAACTGGAATTCCACCAAATGGTTTTTGTTTGTTGTCTACCCCATCAAACCACATTATGTCGCGCATTGATCTATCAAATGCGTAAAATCAATATTTGTTCATCATTGCTGCTTCATCCCATATAATCAATTTGGTTTATCTAAATAGTTTAGCCTTGTCATCCCATTTATTAACACCACATATAAACTCTTCATTAATCTCCAAATGAATATTTAATGTAGAGTGGGTTGTACGACCGTCTGTTAATAATAATGATGCAATGCCACTTGAGGTCATATTAAGGACTATGAATTCTTTTTAACGCAGACCTACAGACAAAGTCTTCCAAATAAAAGCTTTCCCTATTGCTCCATAACCGTATAAGAAGAAAAATCCACCACATCCAGACTCCATAGAACCAATAATTTGATCATATACACTTTTTTGTTCAGTGATAAACATGTTTATAAGTTTAGAATGATACCTAGTCAACTCATCCATATCGTAATTGAATTGGTCTGCAATAAATTTATTTCCTAAATAATTTCTGTAACACCCCGAGTTTAAAACACAGCGTGGGTGCATTTTTTTTTATTTTTTAAAATCAATAATAAAAATGATTTTCCAGATTTAATTCGAAAGGAATTAAAATAAAGTTTTTCGTAAAATAGTACGTTGTGGATTAATCGATGAACGTAACAAAATAAATTCATCGTAATCTCAATAAATACTTAATTCTGGAAATTTAATAATAAACAATAAGACATTTTCAAAAGATAACAATGTCATAGCATTCTCAAAAGACAATATCAGAGTGCGAAATAAGTAGTACAACAATTTTCCCAAAATAAAAACAAAATACATTTCCAGCTCAAATCCTATACATCAAGTCTAACTGATCATGCGCTAAAGCTACAGTAGCACGGATTTCCTCCGCATCCCAAACAAGTCTCCTCCGACTCTGCCGCTCGCCTCGACGTAACCTCCTCCTCCTCCTCATCATACAGAGAGGGATCGGTCTCCTCAGAAGTCAGATCAATATACAGTCTTGGTCGCTTCGGCGGTGCCGGAATCTCATAACAATCATCAGAGATCTTGGAAGGACCCGGATAGCTGCTACTGGCTTCGGCTCTTCATTCTTCCCTTCTGCCTCAGACTCATGTACATCTCCTCCAATCACCGGGTTGGGAGTCACCACTCCTACGGTTGCCTCCGTCTCAACCCCTCTAGCTGACTCCTCAACATCATCAAAAATTCCGTGCGCCTCCAATACCAGACGGGAAGGCACAGGAAAATCTATACTCGCATAAGTGCGCTCCACGAAATCCTCTACTCCGTCGGTCCTGCTCGTCCTCTCCAACCACCCCGTGTAAGTCGCCCTGCTTGAGATGGGGTCAAATACCCAAGCAGTACGCGAATATCGATCAAGGAAGTCTAACGACGTTTCCGTCGTCCGGGTACCCACGGGTGGCATGGGTTTGGGGGGCATTTGAGGGCAAAGCCCAATTTCCACAATATAATAGCAAGGGTCACCGACCGAAATTAACAAATAATCACATAGCATACATCTCACAGCAACAATTATATCCATGGTATAACATATGACGATGAGGAAAATAATAATGCTCATTTGAAATTTAATGACATATATGCCTTTTCAAAAACAGCAGCCAATTATTATGAAATATGTGGTAAGTACAAACAACACCTCAGCAAATCAGAAATTCAGATTCTGTACAGTACTCACACACATCAATTTCCAACCATTCATCATATAATCAATTGTGACCCACCGGTCAATCCCTCAATGCGATATGTATATGCTCATGTATACAATTTTCTTGGAATCACCAAGGTGCAGTCGCTCAACAGACCAGCACAAAATGTTTGACTTTAACGACCCTCAAGACCAAGGTGCAATCGCTCAATAGATCAACACCTAGTGCAGTCGCTCAACAGACCAGCACTCGGGCAGTCGCTCAACAGACAAGCACTCGGGCAATCGCTCAACAGATCAGCACGTGGTTGCGCATTTCAGGGTACAGACGCTCAACAGTCCAGTACCAGTGCAGTCGCTCAACAGACCAGCACCTATATACCAAAGTACAATCACTCAACAGATCAGTACTTAGTGCAGTCGCTCAACAGACCAGCACTCGTGCAATCGCTCAACAGATCAACACGTTGTTGCGCATTACTATGTGGCCCATCGTGGGTACCACTTGACTATGCAATGCATGAATATGCAGTGTTTCACTTCTCTGGAAACAGTATGCAAAATCAGAAAATTCATGCATTTCCATCATATTTAAAAATATCTCAGCACAATCAAGATTATCATCATCACAAACATGACTAAACAGCCAAGTAATCATTAACACTTTGCAATGGTTTCCCAAACTTTTAAAATTCATAACACAGTGTTTAAAACTGGGATTTTTGGAAATTACGAATCTGTATTCGAATACAGCTTCTCTGTATTCGAATACATAAGCCAAAAACAGTGCATAATTACACTCTGTATTCGAATACAGTCTGTATTCGAATACAGAGGCAGTCTCAGTGCACAAAACAACATCTTTCACTACATCAGTAAAGTCTTAAAAACTTCATCACCACCACTTCAAAATATCACCAAAAGTTCCATTTTAATTCACCACAACATTCCCAATATTCCCCAAACACTCTGTGTTTACAAAACACTCTTGAAAACTTGGAATTTCTGAAAACTCGAATCTGAATTCGAATACGAACCCCTTGTATTCGAATACAGAAGCATGAAACTGCAATTTTAACATTATGTATTCGAATACAGCATGCCTGTAGTCGAATACATAAGACCAAATCTTGAAAAAATTCAGCATTTTCTCCCAGGTCAGTAAAGGTTTTCAACACATCATTCTCTCCTCTTTAAAAATATTTCAAGAACTCCATTTAAAATCACTTTAACCCTTCTCAAGGTTTCCCAACACTTTAAAATTCACAAGGTGGAGTTTAAGACTTGATTTTCTGGAAAATACGAATCTGTATTCGAATACAGCTTCCTTGTATTCGAATACAGAAGCTAAAAACTGAGCTTCTTGAAAAACACAAATCTGTATTCGAATACAGATCCATTATATTCGAATACAGAAGCTAAAACTAGTGAAAACCTGCATTCTGTATTCGAATACAGCATGCATGTAGTCGAATACAGATGCGAATACAGTGTTAAAATCCCATTTCTATATTCGAATACGACATGGTCGTCGTCGAATACAGATGTTGAGTCAGAACCAAAAATCCTTCCTCTGTATTCGAATACAGGGGCTCGTATTCGAATACAAGTTTGAAAACTTAAGTAAAACAAAAACTTGGCAGGTTGTATTCGAATACACACATGTTGTATTCGAATACACCTTCGAAAAACCACTGAAATTTTTCCTGAGACTTCAACACATTTCAAACTGTTTCTTTTAAAAGGAAACAACCAAACATCAAAACAAATTCAGCACTTTTCCAGAAACACTTTCCTCATTCAAAATCACTTTTCTTTTTAAATCAGCAACATCACCAGAATCACTCAAAACAGAAACAGAATCAGAATCATCAACACCAAATCATCCAGAAACAGAATGATCAATCATCAGAATCATCCAGATTTTCAAACCATCAGAACATCATGCAAGAATTTCAGCTTTCTCAATATCAGAATAACATGCAAGCATTTCAGCTTTCTCAAACATCAGAATAACATGCAAGCATTTCAGCTTTCTCAAACATCATAATAACATGCAAGCATTTCAGCTTTCTCAAACATCAGAATAACATGCAAGCATTTCAGCTTTCTCAAAACATCAGAATAACATGCAAGCATTTCAGCTTTCTCAGAACATCAGAATAACATGCAGACATCACAGAGCAGCGAAACACCAACAGAATGTATTTTTTTCATTTTAAAACCATTTTCCATATAGTTTTATGACATGCATTTTAATCATATTTTAAATACATGCAAAACATTTTTCCACTTTCCCATATAAACAACACAACTTTAGTGCATTCAGCCCAACAACAATCATTACTGAGCTTTTAAAACATAAAAAAAAATGCATTTTTCATTTCTTTCAAGCAATAGGCAAACCAGTTTCTTTTTCTTCAAAACAGAAATGAAAACACCATTAATGCCATGATAGTTATGCACTTACAGCCCTAATGCAACTAGAAAGTGGAAGGTGCCCTTACCCTTGTTGCGTGTTTTGCTACTTCTCTCGTTTCTGCTGTCGTTCCCGTTTTCGCGCCAAAAACTGGTGAAACTGTAGCCTGCGTTTGCTGCTACGAAACTGGGTTCTTTAGCTCCGTAATGGTATGGGGAATAACTTTTGTACTGGGGTTTTGGTGTTTCGGTGCTTGGATGTCCAAGTAATGGCACTTTGAAGAGTTCCCTCTTTTCTTTTCTTTTGAAATCGTGAAACAGCTTTCAGAAAACAGGAGGTAGAATGGGAGGAAAGGGTACTGTTACATGCAGCACTGTTACATGCAGAATGGGGAGGTATGGAGTTCTGATTTTTCTGTCTCCTCACGTGTATTTATAGAGTTACTTAGGTGCCACCTCATCAAAAATAATGTTAAAATAATGCTGGATCCTCCAGCACTTAATTGTTTTGCAATTAGCCAATAATCCTCAATTAACTGCCCGACTAATTTAATTACTCGTAATTAAATTAATTTAATTCTTAATCCAATAATTTTAATTCATCCTCCAAAATAAATATATATATATATATATATATATATTTACTCAACATACATATATTAAATATTTTACAAATATCTCCAAATACACTTAAAATTAATTCCATAATTTTAATTAAAAATTAAGGGTCTTTCAATTTCCGATTGACATATCTGGTGCTGACATGGATTTGAAATTTTTAAGAGACATTCTGTTTCTATACAACAGTTTCTCTATTTCAACTA
Organism: Cicer cuneatum; assembly: GCA_037974295.1. NCBI lineage: Eukaryota > Viridiplantae > Streptophyta > Magnoliopsida > Fabales > Fabaceae > Cicer > Cicer cuneatum. Next base: position 18,846,564 of record JBBPBO010000001.1, read on the forward strand.
AACACAAGTTCTTTAACTGTTCCTCGTGAATTTGGAAATCTGTAAAAAATTATAGATAATTAGTGGTATGATATAGATGTATGAAAATAAATCAAATTAATTTTACTAAAAAATTACCTGGATTATTTAAACTTTTCTTCATGCTATATAAAATACCATCAGCTAATAAACATCGTGTTGACTTCCAAACATCACGTGGATTTATCATTGTACTCATTGCCAATTGAGAAACAAACAATCTACGCAATTGATGACCATAACCTAATTCGCTTATTTCAGTTATTGCATCAATGAACTATTTGTCATCAATTAACAATCCAAGTGCATCACACACTACACACTAGATGTCATCAATGAACCAGTTTTCAGTTTGAAAAAATCGAATCGAATTGGTTTTTCAATTCGAAAACCGAACTGAACTGATTTTATAATCAGTGAACCGATTCAGTGCTCTGAACCGAACCGAACTGATTTAGTGTATCAATTTTTATAGTTACAATGCGTTTCTCCAATATTTATAAACCTCCAAAACGTCGTCGGAAGGGTTGTTAGGAGTTGGGGAGGAAGAGGAAGATGCAGCTATGCGTTCTGGAAGTTCGTGAACTAAGCTAGACATGTTTGCCTTTGCCATCCTCACTCACACTCTCTCAAACTTCCCTGCTCTTGCTTATTGCTATTAATTAGTGTGGAGTATCATTCACTTACAAAACTTACAATAATCATGATGATGATGCTTTTTTTATTCTTTTCATCTTCCCTCCCAAAATGTTGTTTACGGTTTTATTCATTTAATTCAATTTCTTTTCCTTTCCTTTTCGAGGGTGGGTCCATGATTATAGGACAAAAATCCAGACTCTGGACATGGATCTCACTATAGACTTTACTACCTACACCCTCACTATTGCTACTCAAACTTCCTTATAATATGTTCAAACCGTTTTTCATTCCAACAACCGTCTCTTCGGTGTTTGTTTACGTTGAAAGAAAATAAAAAATTAATTTATGGTTACAGTGCATTTTTAATTTTTAAAATCAGTTCAGTTAAAAAAATTGATTTTAAATTAAAGTTTGGTTATTAATTTTTTTGAACCGGTTTAATTTTAAAATAGTTTGGTTTGGTTCGGTTCTCTTAACCAATTCAGTTTTTGGTTTTTCTGCCCACCCCTGATACAATTGAATCAAATTAATATCATTAATTATTATTATTATTTATTTATTTTGTATTTGATAAAGTTTTATGATTGCCTTTTTAATAACAACATAAGCAAATTTTTATAAACAAAATAAAAGAACGTTAAACACACTTTTATTTTATGCAATTTAGTTGTGTGGCGTCACTATCATGTCATTAATGAACATATTCTATCATAAAAAATGGAGAGATACCAACCAAATTCCACAAATTTTATAATAGAGAACGAAAACCCAATTTTAAAAATAAATGAACCAAAAATAATTTTAAATAAAATACAAAGTCTAAAAAAAAATATTAGACCTCTTATCAATTAGAGACCATATGCTGATACACAATCCAATAGCAACTCTAATTAACTCCTAGCATAAAGTGTGCTAAGAGGAGTCAAAATGAAAATACACATGAAAAATCACCGCAACAAAATAAAAATCAACACCTCAATCTCATACACTCAAGAGAAATCCGATATTCATTCCACTATTGACTTAAAGTCACCCTAAATTCTTTACACTTAATTTTAATTCGATTTACTACGATAAACAAGTCAAACTCCATATTCTTATAAATTACATAATTATACACACGCCAAATAGACCAAACTCTTGCCATCCAAATTGTTATAAATCCATTGCAGTAGCAGTTAGAGCTGTCAATTTGTCAAGCCTCCTCTATATTGGCTCCAGCCCACATATTGGAGGGGGCCAAAAAATCTTATAATATAAAGACCCATTAAAAAAAGTCCCCAATGTAAAAAAGCCCACAAAATTATGTAGGCTTATAGGGCCATTAAAAAATCAATTATTTTTTTTGAATTTTCTTTCGATTTTTTTTATATTCTGAATAAAATTAACAAATTCAATAATTTTTCAATTTCGATTTTTTTTTTGAATTTTATTTGATTTAGAAATTGTCGATTTTTTTTATGTTCTGAATAAAATTAACAAATTCAATAATTTTTCAATTTCGATTTTTTTTTTCTGAATTTTGTTCAATTTTGAAATTGTCGATATATTTTTTCATGTTCTGAATAAAATTAACAAATTCAATAATTTTTCAATTTCGATTTTTTTTCCGAATTTTATTCGAATTAGAAATTGTCGATTTTTTTTATGTTCTGAATAAAATTAACAAATTCAATAATTTTCTAATTTTGATTTTTTTTCTTCTGAATTTTATTCGAATTAGAAATTGTCGATTTTTTTGTTCATAATAAAATTAACAAATTCACGAATTTTTCAATAATTAAAAAATCTAAATAAAATTAAACTATCTCATTAATATTTTTTATTAAACTATTTATTACATGTCATTTTATGTCTTTATCTTAATGAAAATATGAAATGGGCCCTAGACCCCAAAATTTAAAAAATAGAGAGTTGAGGTCAAAGAAAAAATTCATTAAAATGAGCTTAAAATTTAAGACCTAATAAAAAATTTATTAAATAAAACTTTGAAATTAGAGATTTTTTTTTGACAGCTCAACCTTCCTATACCAGATTAAAAAAGAATAAATCATGACGGTGTATCAATACCAGACAGACCACCGGAACATGTAACCAATGCAAAACTTGTTTTCATACATTCTCAAAACACGAAAATTCCATAAACAGATGCAGAGCCATCTCCTCACACCCACAAACAACCACCAGAATACATACAAAATTCCGCCAATGATATTGCTCCTCTTCATACCAAATTTAATTTTATAGACAACCTATCTTGAAGTAGTCTTCACCCAAATAAAGACATCTTCAGATAAACATTATTTGAATGTTGCAAAATATTCTTGGTACAATAGAATGCAAAGTCCAATCAATGTTGGGAAATTTTTTAATTACTTGTTAACTTTTTAATTAATTTATAATATTTAAAAATATTATAAGTTAATTTGGAGAAGTAATATATAATTATCTTGATAATTTTATTATTAGAATATGATATATATATATATATATATATATATATATATATCATGTAACAATCATATGTGTATTAAACACATAATTGCATAAAATAATAATTTTTATCTTGTCTTTTCTTGATTATCCCTTTATTCTAAATATTTTTAACCCTTCAAAAAATATTTTTGGAATAATTCTCCAATAATATTTATCTTATGATTATTTTATATTACTTTATATCATATTATATCTATCCTATTTTACTAATCCTACGTGCTTTTAGAATATTTATTAGCAATAACAATAATTATAATTATATGAAAAAATGGGTTAAATGGCGTATTGGTCCCGGTCTACTGCTTGCATTGCAAGAACACCGTCATCAAAAGGGATAAAAATTCCCTTAAACATAAGAATATTCTCCACTTGAAAAAAAAAAAAAAACAAACAAAAATATAAAGTTTATTATCCGTAAGTATTTGCATTCGTTAATTTGTGTTTCATTTCATTCCGATCCCGCTTCGTTAGATCTATCTGTCGCTTCCATCATCATCATCATCATCACAATGGTTCTTCACAGAGAACTCGACCTTCTCCTTTCTTCTCATCTCACAGACCCTACCAGAGGTAACCTTCAATATTATTTTTTTCGAAAATAAAATATATATACATTTCAACTATTATTTTTCTCGAAGTTACCTGCATCTGTAGTTGTTTATCAAGTTCATTTCATTTTTTAAATTGAACTTGCATGTGCAAATCGAATATTTCATTTTCTTCGTATTTTGAATCAAATTGTTGTAACTTTGTTGAATTTTTTTTTTAGGAGATGGTGCGAAATCCAATTCGATATCAATTGAAAAGAAAATTGAGTTTCTGGAGAGCATAACTGGGAAGGTGTGTGTTTGTATATTCGAATTTACCTGTTATGTTAAAACAATTTGTAGTTGTTGTTTGTTACCCTAGTTTTAAGTTCATCACGATTCAGCTATTTCTACTGTCTCTGTTAATTGTGAGATAGATAAGAATCTTTGTCTCGCAGTGTTGTGGCGCTGTAACACAGTGTAATTTGAAAAATTGCTATTGCTCAGCCATACGCCATTTAGTACAAAATGCTGCCAAATAGCAGCTATTGCAGTGCTATAGCACTATGGCATAGCGGAATTTGAATAAATAGCGTTTTTTTTTTTTATCCGCAATTGACAACACTGGTGTTTCATTGTTATTTGTCATGAAACTTTTATGAATACATGGGAGAAACTTAAATTTTTTGTCCTTCTTTTGGTGTGTGGCTAAAATTTATCTGCGGTTAAGGATTTGGAAGATTTATACATGTCTATATATTTGTTAGTCAAAATATGAAACCGGTGACAGAAGTGAGGTAAAGTAGTATCTATGAGTAGCTTGATATTTATGAGTATTTATGATTGAGTGGCCTTTTTTGAATAAAACAAATCAGAATTTCTAATTGGTTTCTTCTAACTCTAAGACATGTTGTGTTGATTTTGAATTTTTATGTTATAATTAATTTTTTTTTACAGACATTTATTTCATTCTATGTTGTTTAATAGTTTTCCTATTCAAATCATGTATCAAATGAACTCACTTAATGAGAGTATTTATTATCAGAATTCGTACTGTCACTCTTGTATCTTAAAACGGAGGATAAGGGAAGAGTTACATAACTGCAGCCGAATAATTGCTTTGTATGGATTGATTGGTGTGTTGGTCTCACTTCATTTAAAGAAATTTTGTGGCGTTTGTAATATCTATGAACTCAAATTAAGCTTGTCAATGATAATCTGCAAGGATGTCTAGTCATTTATTTTGGTCTGATTTTATGTTTATGTCCTATGAGGCTAATCTTTGCTAGTTGTTTATTTGAGTTTCATAAATTTGCTTGTATTTTATAAATTCGTAATTTTACTTGAAAGTGATAACAATCACAGGAAACGATTTATCTGATTTTGTTATTTGGTTGTGAATTAAATAGAGAATAATATTACCTGTTTCAGGTCACAAATCGAAGATCTCGTAGGTGGTTAAATGACCGTCTCTTGATGGAACTAGTACCACGTTTAAATGCAGAGGAAATTAGAGGCTTGTTTGCTCCACCACCTTGGGGTATTTTTCGAGTTGTCTGCTGTGTGTTATTCATTGAATTCATTATATGGGTGCCTTTTTTTTCTTTTGGCTGAGACTACAGTTGCATTTAGGCAGCAATTATTGGATTCTTCCATGCATGAGAGCTTATTTGAAGTTCCATGTTTTTCTCTCTGCATGCTCGCTATGTAACCGTTTAAATGCATTGGAATGAGGGGAATGCATCCAAAATTTACATCAAATTTTCAGGACACTTTGAAAGTGAAATAACTTCAAACTTTAATTGATATTACTATAATTCCATATTCAATTTCTAATCTATTCTTTCTTTCCTTTCTTAGTGTACAATGGTTGCAATGAGGTTTGAACCTATGGTCTCATGCAAACTACCCAAGCCCCTCACCACTGACTAGCCGTGGCTTTATTATTTCTTTCCTTTTTTTTGAATTGGCCAGTGTTCTCTTTTTAATGTTGATTATGATTGGGTTAAAACAGGTGACGAAGTTCCACCTTCAACATTTTCCATGACTAATGTGGAGGAGTGGGACAGATTCAGGAATATAGACATGGATAAAGAGGTTATATTTTCTTCTCTGTTTTGCAGATCCTGTATTCAAAATTTTCTACTGTTTAAGAAAGCAATTTCATGCACTTGCAATTGGATTCAACAAGCATCAGTTTTATTACTTGACTTGGCAGAACAGTCTCTAGTTATAACTTCAAAATTCCTTAGCAGTTATTTATGATAGAATGGGTCGTGGTGTTGTTTAGGGTGTAGCTTGTGGCTATATAGTTATAGTGGTTGGGAGCTTGTTAGTGTGACATTTACATATGTAGTGGTTTGTATGGGTATCTTGTTCATGTGAAGCTGTGGGTATATGTGTGAGGAATGAAATTAGTTTAGATCAAAGTGAAAGTATGATCTCTTTGTGTTGCTGATTGCTGACATGCTTGTCATATGAATTTGTATTTTGATTATATCTTCATGAGATGCGGTGTGTGGTGACAACTGACAAACATCTATATGTTTTCTGTTTGGTAGGTTAATATAATTCATGCCTTTGAAAAGTCTTTAGAAAAGAGGAAAGATCACATTGATGCTGACAAGATGGCTGTGTTAAACGGTTGGCATAGAGTTGGTTGTAGTACAAGAGAGGCACTTCGCCGCAGCTCTCCTTCTGATCTCATTGAGGGTTATGAGGTATATATCTGATTAAAATTATGCCTCTCTGTCTTGTTGCCTGGGAAAAGGGCTAAGCTATTAGTGCTTGTTGTATTTTTCCATTTGCTATAGTTTATAGAATATGTTTGTTGTTCATTTATATGGAACCTTTATTTATTCCTAGGAATGTCTACGGGCCTTCATAATTGAAAGCACTGATGGAGATGTTCTTGAACTCAGAATTAAGGATCCTTTTCATAGACTGTTGCTGCATGGAGTTTGTGAGGTAATAATATCAGATAAGCCGCTCGCTCTGTTAATGATGAAAATATGATATGCTCTATTATGGTATTTTCAGTCAATGATATTTTTCCTGAAAAGTACTTGCCAGAAAATATTTTCCACTTGATGCTTTCAACATCTAAACTATTGTTAGTTTGTTACTCTAGCTCATTCACCGAGTATATAATATTAGTTTTGTTGTGATGTTTTGTAAACAGTTCTACAATCTGGCATCAGATACGGTGTCCGATTTGAATGGCAAGGAGACGTCAAAGATTACCAAGATAAAGAAAAAGAAACGGGGTTCTCCTGAGCTCTCAAAGATCACTCTGTCCCATTTTCTGAGAATGTCCAAGGAAGGAAGTTGGTAATTGGTTCGGGCAGAGCTGTTGTCCATTGTCCATACAATAAACCTTAACATTATTGGATAATCTATGGAACTAAGAAAAAGACCCTACCTTTATACCAGGATGAACGATGTTCAAATCTAGTTTATTTAATCTTTTCCAGAACAGCTCTGTAAATTAGTTCACCAACCTGTATTTTTAATTGGTTGATACCATCAGTGAATCAACAATAAGTTGTTGATTGTTGGTTTACATTGTTGTAGCTGATTAAATAAGATTTTAATAATTATCACAAGGTTCGATTATCAGAGATATGTGCTGATACAATTGTTTGTATGTATATCTAGAAACGAGATGGTTAATATTGCTGACTAATACAGTACATCCTTGTTTGAATTATTTTTAAAAAATTAAAACTTTTATTGCTAATAGGATTTTTTTCAACAAGATGCAATAAGGTGGAGTTACGTTGCTTGAAAATAATTGTAATTTTTACCATTTTAAAATATTCAATAGGCCCTTTAAAAAAATTGTTTAATAGGTTACACTTTGTTTTAAGTTTCTTACTCCATTGGTATCGAATTTATGTTTATTGTGTATAAAGACAAAAAAAGAAAGAAATTACACTCTAAACGATAAACATCAAAAGCATCATCCGATCTTAACAATTCAATAACATCAAGGGTTTAAGGGAAATGTTAAGGACCGTTTATTTTTTTTATTTCAATTTTGTCAATTGAAGTTGGAGGCAAGTGCATTTTATTATTATTTATTTTAATATAACTTTAATTATATAATTTTTATATCTTAATATTTATATATTCTAACTAATACTAGTAAAGTAATTTTGTTTATATCCCTTAATAATAAGGACCTGGACGATCATGTCAATTGCTATAAGGGCCACCACCATTATATAGTACAATTTTTATATTAAAGAAAAATTATTATTATTATTATTATTATTATTATTATTATAGTCCGGTGCAGATTATTTTAAAAATATATTGATTTTAATTTACAGTAAATCTTGAGGCGGCTGAGCCGTGTCATACTTTGTAAAGACCATAGAACAGTTTTTGCACCAACACAACACCTGTTTACATATCTATGGCAAATAAACCTGTGAAATACTACGTGGTATGTATGTATGTATGTTTATTTATTTGTTTGAGTTATTTATGACTGTGAAAAATACTTTATAGTTGTTGTTGTGATGTAAATGTAAATGTAAATCTGAGTGAGATTGACAGGTTGACGCGTTCACCGAATCAGCTTTCAAAGGGAACCCAGCAGCAGTGTGTTTACTAGAAGAACATAAAAATGATGATTGGTTGCAATCTGTAGCTGCTGAATTCAATATCTCTGAAACCTGTTATTTGACTTCCATTCATGGAACCGCTATTCCGCGTTTTGCTCTCAGATGGTTTACTCCTCTTTCTGAGGTATAATCTCACACAAATCACTAATTAACCCTCCTTTTAGTATTTGAATGTGTTTTTTTTAGATAGTTTGATTATTAAATGTGTATCATGTTAGTCAATTTGATCATTACAGTTGTTAATTATGTGTTTATTATAAGACGATAAAAATTAATTTTTAAAAGAATGTGTTTTTTTAAATTAATTTTAGTAAAACTTTGTTGAATGCAAAGTAGTTTATGTTTGAATACATTCACAAATGAATTGACCAATAACTTTGAGTGTAAATCATGTTTAGTGTTAAAAACTACAAATTCTAACTTCAAATTATAATCAACTCTAAAAACAAAATCAATTTTACATAAGTTTCAAATAATTTTAACTCGTCTATAACTGGAAACAAACTTATATTAACAAATCACATAATTAGATATCTTTTTATAATTTAATTCATTCAGAGATATAATGAATGTTTAGAAATCACACACACAAAAACACAGTTGCTTTTAATTGGAGACTTTTCAATACTCTTGAACATAAGTTATTAAATTATACATTATTTAAACCATTATTATCCTATATTACAGGTTAATCTTTGTGGCCATGCCACATTAGCAGCTGCACAAACCCTCTTCTCATCTGGTTTGGTGGACAACGATGTTATTGAATTTGTGACACTATCTGGAATATTAACTGCTAAAAAGATTCCAGCTTCCAATGTCATTAGTGCCCAAAATTTCCAAAATGGTGAAGCTAAGGATACATTTTACATTGAATTAGATTTTCCTGCTGACCCTATTGCAGAATCCAACTCTGATGACACTTTACTCATTTCTGAGGCATTGAATGGTGCTTCCATAATTGAGATAAAGAGGACTAAAAATGGAGATGATTTACTTGTAACTCCTTAATATTCTCTCTTCCCATATTTATCAATACTATTATTTAGAATAAACATGAAAGTGTTATTTCCTGAAAACAGTATATCCTTAAGTCTCTGCTGAAGACCTTATTTTTAACATTTTTATTTCATATTTGTTAAACATGCAAAATTGAAAACTTTGTATTTTGTGCTCATGCAACATTATTAAGCTTATTTTTATTTTTTTCTCCTAGGTTGTTGTCACATCTGGAAAAAATGTCACAGAAGTAGAACCACAACTTGATGCAATTGGTAAAATAGCTGGAAGGGGGGTAATTGTTACAGGGATTGCTCCTTCAGAGTCAGGATTTGACTTCTACAGTAGATTTTTCTGCCCAAAATTTGGAATCAATGAGGTATATGGCTGAGAACTAAGACTAAAATTTGTCACTAAAGGGGCATTAAAAAATGTCACTTTAATAACAACCAATGGTAGACACTCTTAATAATTTAATAAAACAAAAGTGATTGTATATAATCATATATGTCACTATCGTGTTAGTGTGTTGTCAAACACATACACGAGTTCAACACTTAGATGTGTTTTCAATCTGATGTGTCGGTATTAAGTTTTTAATAACTCAAATTTCATTTCAGGATCCTGTTTGTGGGAGTGCACATTGTTCCTTGGCAACCTATTGGAGCAAGAAGTTGGGAAAGTGTGATTTAAATGCTTATCAGGTACTAATCTATAGATTACATTGAAATTATTATCTTTGTTATTGTTGTATTAATCTATAGATTACATTTGTGCAGGCATCAGCAAGAGGTGGAGCTATCAATATTCATGTTGATGAACAGAAACAAAGAGTGTTTTTGCGTGGGAAGGCCATTACAGTTATGGAAGGGTGTATTCTGGTCTAGTCCTACTCCTAACATTTCAATTAAAATAAAATAAAATAAAAGTAATCCTGATTTAAGTTTAAGTTGATGGACGACTTGAATGAGTCAATACTATATGTTTCATTCTGGTTTTTGAAAGGAGTACTGTGTGTTTGGTTCACTGTTTGCACACATTTAGATGCCATTTAATAGAGAAACATGTCTCTTGGTACTTCATCAGTTTCTTAATACATGTTGCTTATTGAGAATTTTTTTTCTTCCTTTTTACGTTTTAATAGTTTCAAGTTATATTCTGTCCATTTTACCACTGTCTCAATTAATTATATTTCATTTTTTTCCATAAAGTAATTGTTTTTCAAAGTCCAAAGTAATAAATAGTTGAAAAGAATTTATAGAGAAACATGCACTACCAATTTTTTTTTTATTAAAAATGTTCTTCAAAGCAATTGTTTGCATTGAAAATGTTCATTTTTTTTGAGAAATTTATTGAGAGAGGTTCAATAAATAAAATGGAGGAAAGAACAAAATAGATTTTTTTTTATCAAACTAACTTGTTTTTGGTAAAAAAAAACCTTTAAAAGCGACTTAATAAGGAAAGGAGGGAGTACTTTTTAACCAAACATCCATTTGCAATTCTAACAAAGAAGAAACAAACATGCACATATGCACATATTCATTAAGTTGATCTAATTTTGTAAACTGGTTGCATTGCTTCTAATGTTTAACCAAAGATACATTTTTTCATCACTCACAAATTAAATCTCTCTCTTTTCATAAGTTATTATATCATGTGACTTGCAACTGTACGTAGTTACCTCAATTCGGTCGTCCGATCAAAGATCGAATCATCTAAATTTTAAAATCATAATTTTATTTGAAAAAAAAAAATCAAAATCTAACTTAAAATTTAGATCATTCAATTTAAATCAACAATCAAGATACATTTTGTCACAATACGTCCAATCCAAATTTAGCTATTGTGTTGCATATTTATGTTTTGTTCAATGGAGTTGAATTACATTTGGAAAAATGAATAGAGAGAATGGAAAGAGCCGGTAGTTATTTCATTAATGAGTTCTTAAGTGAACTACTTTTATAAGTGATTCATTGTGGAGCGTATTAAAAAATCATCAAAAATTTGAATAATGATCAACAATACTCTTAAAAAAGTAATAGTTCGCGACTCTCTCCATCTTTAAGAATAAAATTGGACCAAATATATGTCAATTTAATATGCAGTACATATTTATTTTTCTTTATTTTAGTCAAATCGATATTATTTAAGTTATTATCTCAATCATAAAAATAAGAATAATCATTGACATCTACTTTTAAAAAACAAAATATTTAATCGTTGGAGTTTTAAATATTTTTTAAAATCGGTCCGTGATAAACCATGCTCATATTTGAATTTACCTTTTTCACCTTCCTTGAAGTTTTGTACTAAAACTCTTCGATATGAAAACTAAAAAATATAAAATAAATTTTAAATTCATTATTTCTCTAGAGAAAGAGAGGGAGAGTAGTTTTTGAGACGGTAAGATTTAAAATAATGTAGTTCTTTTAATTTGAGAAATAATTATTAGAATTGACTTATGTCCTTTAATTTAAAGGGTTAAATAACTATTTCCTAAATTTAACAAATTAATTAGGATATTTTAACCTCAGTTAGTGAACGATGATATTTTATTTTTCTCTGTTGCTTATTAGAATGAAACTAATTATTGAAAGCATTGCTAATTTGGGCCTACAAGGAGAGTTAGGACCGACCCAACGTGTCTAAGCATGTAGTATGTTTGGGTAGAGGGTTTCTTATCCCACTCTCTTATGTGCTCAAATATTCGTCTAGAGAAAAATTTAAGTGCATAACTTATTGAATTATTCAATCTACTTTAAGGCTCCTTTGGACGTCCTGAGAAACCTTAATCCATTATACAATGAACATGTGGTCATCTTAATTTTGAAGGATCTTTTTTTTTTGTTCTTTAGCGTCTAAGGAACATATGAGTCATCTATTCTCACGTGTTTGTTTGGTGTTAATAACCTTTATCTTCTGAAATTTTTTTAAACTTTTTCATGAAAGTTAATTTCTTTTGCAATAGATTAAATTTACTTTATTTTGATTTTAAATTATTTTTATGGGTTTGTAATGGTCCACTATATTGTATTCTTTTATTTTCTTTAAAGATGAGACGCAAATGATGGTAAGTTGTTGATGTTGTGACTTAGTTAGGATCTTAGTTTCTTATAGTGATGCTTTTTCATGCATGTATTTTCGCGACAAAAACATCAAATAAAAAATAGAATATTATTTATTGCAAAATAAAATTAAAAAAAGAGTAAATATAATTGGTTACATCTAGAATAATTACTTTTACATTTAATTCTTTCGTATGACAAATATTTTTATTTTATCTAGTTTGAATACATTTAATTTTTTTTAACACTATTTAAAAATATAATATAAATTATTATTTTTAATTATTTTTCTAAACAATATTTATATTAAATTGTTTGAATTCTTTTGCACATTATAGTTTAGATATAAAACCAAATATAAATTACATAAGTACTCTTGAATCTTCATTGAGAACTTAATATTGAAACTAATATATAATTTAGAAATTTAATTTTAAGTTAGAAATTTAAATGTAATGAATTTTAATTAAAATATAAATAAATAAAACATAATTTAATTTTCAGAATTAGTTAAATCAATTGTGTTCATTTTATATTATTTTAATATTATTTATTCTGCATATATATATATATAATAAATTTTGTTCTTGTAAAAATGAATTAAAGTTAGATTTTTTATAATTATTTTAACTTGACATGTATTGAATATCACTCTTAGAGTATCGTGTGAAAATGAATAGTATATACATTGCTAATATAAAATACATTAGTAAAATAAAATAATCATAAATTCAAAACTTGTTAAATTTGTAACGTTCAATTATTTTTCTGATAAAAAATAAATTCAATCAATAAACGCTTGAAACTTAAATGAGAAATATTCATTAATATTAATTTGCTCATCGGTCTTTTTTCTTTTTATTTATTATTTCGCATTTTCAATTTTTTTTCTCATATATTTTTGTATATATCTATAAAAAATAAAAGATATCATGTGAATGTGTACACATATATCTTTCTAGTATAATTATATTTTGTAAGGCTGACTGTTATTTTTCACGTCAACAAATTAACATAATTTATTATACATGCACTATACTTTTATTTGTAAAATAGCCAAATCCCTTCCCTTGTAAGATTGTATTTTCTTATAAACTAAATGTATCCTTACGACTAAAGTAGCAATATCAATTATAAAGGAGAGAATTTGAACTGTGATTCCTTTTTTAAAATATTAGTTCCAGCTTTTAATTTAAAATAACTTAAGATCAATCTTAGTTACATATAAAAAATTTAAAAACATTATTGGTTAGTCAAAAATAAATGAAACAAATTATTTCTACATGATTAGTGACAGTGAGTGAGAAATAATAAATGATAGCGATAAGAGAATCACACAATGATGTATCCTGGTTCACCCAAGATGGGTTATGTCCAGTTTTCATAATTTGTGAGTTTTTTCACTAATGTGCTTCACACAAAAACGTTTTTGCTTTCACATAATTTTTTTCTTGATTGGTTACAACATTCACCTTTCAACCTTGAAAGAATTTTTATACAATACATTTTAATCACAAAAAGGATTTTTACACAACACTCAAACTATCTTTAAGAAATAGTCTTAAGTTTTCAAATGAAATTATGAAAGAAGTTTGTTGAATCAGAATCTACTCAACACCTGTTTGAGATTGATTATCAACAATAACTTAGTAAAAAGATCCTTGAATCTAGTGTAAGAGAATTGGAGCTTTTGCTTGATTGAATAATTTTTTATTTCTAAAGTATGATTGTTTTAATGATGAATTGATTGCACTGAAAATTCTTAATGTTGTCTTCACCTTGAAGTTCTTTTTATAAACGCAATGAAGGTTGAAGACAACTTATATAGTTGTTACTGATCCAACTGTTCAGAGTGATAGTTTAATATACATGTGTTCTATTTTATCCAGAATGTTTTTTCTTCGTAACCAGAACGTTCTTTGTTTGTGTTTGAATGAATATTGTGATCGAAATATTTAGTAGTTGTCTTGTGTCAGTTTTATACTTTACACGCAAGCTGGACTTTCTGCAAAAGGTGCAACAACAATGTCATTTTCATCCTTGTTGTTCTCGTTGTACTTGTTCATAGGCTATCAATCTGAAGATTTATCTAGTTATTTGACTTAAATGGTTAATGAATTTTAGTTAAAAACTCAAATTATTGAAATAATTTTTGATCAGATTTTGCTTATATCTCGATTGAACTCTAAATTTTTAAGATCTATTCTCCTTAGAACTATATGATTTAAAACACAAATAATATATATTAAAATTTTGATCATTAATTGTCTCTCATTTCTAGCCTAAACAATTTTGTTTGTATGTGTAAATTGTTTAAAAAAAATAATGAAATAAACATTTAAATAATAAAATATAACTCATTTCACCCATTAAAAATTTAATTCATTAATTTGTCAATGAATTGTGTAAATAATCAAACATAACTCATTTCTTGTGCCACAATATTTATTTTTCTTTAAATTTAGGCAATGTATCTTAAAATCTTGATAATTAAACTTAAAATAAAAATGTGTAAATATCAACAAAAGTATATAATTTTTAATAAAAATATATATCATTGATTATACATGCATTATATTTTATAATGTTAATTATTAATTTTCAAGTCAACAAATTAAAATAACTTATTATACATACACTAAAAATTTTATTTGTGAAATAGCCGACTCCCTTATCTTCTTTTAACGTTGTATTTTTTTTATAAATCCTCACGAATGCCATTGCACATTAACTTTGAGCATGCTCATATATACTTATAATGGCATAAGTATTTATGAAATATAAGCAAAAGAATCACTTTATGAAATTAATAATTATGAAGTCTCATATATATATATATAAAATGTAGATCTTTTGTAAGTATTTTAACTTAATATATATTAAATATGACTCTTAAAGTATCATGTAAGAATGAATTTATATACATTTGTAATATAAAATGATCATAAATTCAAAACTCGTTACATTTGTAATGTTCAATTATTTTTTTGATAAAAAATAAATTCAATCAATAAACGTTTGAAACTTAAATGTAAAGTATCATCAATATTAATTTATTTCTCAATCTCATTTCTTTTCCCTTATTATTTTGTATTTTTTTTCCCTTTTTTTTACATCTTTTTGTATAAATACATAAAAAATAAAAGATATTATATGAGTGTATGTGCAAATGTATATACGTATATTTTTCTACTATTATTACATTTTGTAATGTTAATTATTATTTTTCATGTCAAAAAATTAACATAATTTATTATACATGCACTATACTTTTATTTATGAAATAGTTAAATCTCTTTCTTTATAAGATTGTATTTTTTTATAAACTAAAAGTATCTTTAAGACTCTTATTACACAAATAAATTTGAGCATGCTCATATATACTCAACGACACAAGATCAATACTTTATGAAATATCGGCAAAAGAAAAACTTTATAAAATTAATAATTAGGAAGACCATTATTTTATAGCCTAAATAGTACTCGTGATTCCTTAATTTAATTTCAGTTAACGTTTTAGTCCTTTATCTTTTTTTTTTCTCCCGATTTGGTCATTTATTTTAATTTTAAGTGACAATTTGATATTTTATGTTTTAAAATGTCAATAATATTATTATTTTTAAAACTCATCAAAATTTTCAACCAAAACCCATAAAATTAATTATATTCTTTAATATAATACAAATTTCATCAAATTCATAACTCAAATCTTCAAATAAACTCATACAAAAATTTCATCAAATTCTATTCTTTATTTAATGTTGTTAGAGATGGAAATATGAGTTTATTTGAAGATTTGAGTTTCAAATTTGATGAACTTTGTATTATATTGAAGAATATAATTAATTTTATGGGTTTTAGTTGAAAATTTTGATGAATTTTTTGAATCTTTGTAAAAAAGAAATATAACAATGTTGACATTTTATAACATAAAAGATCAAATTGTCACTTAAAATTAAAATAAATGACCAAAACGGGAAAAAAAAAGATAAATGACTAAAATGTTAACTGAAATTAAGTTAAGAGACCACAGGTGTTATTTAGCCTATTTTATATATACCATCAATTACCAACATAACTTGAATGTCATTTATGATGAAATTTTTTTAGACTTTTAATTTTTACTTAAATAAATATGGAAGTTAACAATTATCCTTTCTAGCAAAAACAATTCTCTTTATTTGTGTAAATTGACTAAAATTAAATGATGAAATAAATATTTAAATGGTGAAGCATAACTCATTTCACCCATTAAAAGTTTAATTAATTAATTTTTCAATAAATTGTGCAAGCTCTGAGTAATTAATTATTCATAAGTTGGTTTCACGTGCCACAAAATTTAAGTCACTAGAATAATTTTTGATTAAATTTTATTTATTTTTCTATCAAATTTTAAATATTTAGAATCTATTTCTCTAAAAACTTTAAGACTAAAACAAAAAATTATATATATATTAAAATCTTGATCGTTAAGATAAAAATCAAAATTTATAAATGTTAACAAAAGTATATAAACTTTAATAAAAAAATTATAATTTAATGCATTATATTTTGTAACCTGAATTAATTATTAATTTATTATACATGCACAATACTTTATTTGTGAAATAGAAAAATCTTTAGAAGTTGTATTTTTTATAAACTAAATGTATCTTCACGACTTCTATTGTATAATAAATTTAGGTCCGTTTATATATGCAAAAATAAATTATGCAATCTGAATGTAATTACATTCACATTTAATAATCTCTTTTGATTTATCATCTCACTTTATAATTGGTAATTGTTATTCTAAAACAATTAACAAATCAACGATTTATGTTAGATGTCCATTAAACCCTCAAATATATACTCATAATGATATAAGATCAAGACATAAGTTCAACAATTGATGAAATATTAGCAAAAGAAATATGATAGGAAGATTATTCATTTTTCCGCGAACACATGTATCTATCAACATATTTATCTATCTCTCTTTCTCTCTATATATATATATTAGGGATCCGTTTAACAATACACTAAAATCATGAAACTTAAAATTTTAAGTTAAAAAATTTAACAATACACTAAAATAATTGGTTGAAATAGGCAAACCAATTAAAAATAATAATATGTATGTTTTCTTCTCTCGTTATTTTCATCGTAACATTTAATATTTTTTATTTTTCCATTTTATAAACTAAAAGTAGCCTCACAACAATGGCTATTGCACAATAAATATTTGAGTATGTTCATACATATATTCATAGGATCAAGAATTTATAAAATATTGGCAAAAGAAAGACTTTATGAAATTAATGATTAGGAATGATACTAATTTATTACATATATATATATATAATGTTTTTTTTCTCATACGTGTGTCCAGAATTCCTCATATCAACGTAGTTTAGATGTTATTTATATTATAAGATGTTTTCGCACTCTAAATTTTACTTAAAAAAATATGAAAGTTAACGATTCTCTTTTTTATTTTAAACAATTATCTTTGTAGGTGTACATTGCTTAGAAAAAATGAATGAAATAAACATCTAAATAATGAAACATAACTCTTTTCACCCATTAAAAATTTAATTCATTAATTTGTCAATGAATTGTGTAAATAATCAAACATAACTCATTTCATGTGCCACAATATTTATTTTTCTTTAAATTTAGGCAATGTATCTTAAAATCTTGATAGTTAAACTTAAAATCAAAATGTGTAAATATCAACAAAAGTATATAATTTTTAATGAAAATATATATATAATTGATTATACATGCATTATATTTTGTAATGTTAATTATTAATTTTCAAATCAACAAATTAAAATAATTTATTATACATGCACTATACTTTTATTTGTGAAATAGCCGATTCTCTTCTCTTTTAAGGTTGTATTTTTTTTATAAACCAACGAATGCTATTGCACATTAAATTTGAGCATGCTCATATATACTTATAATGGCATAAGATCAAGTATTTATGAAATATTGGTAAAAGAATGACTCATGAAATTAATAATTATAAAGGTTAATCATTATATATATATATATATAATGTAAATTTTTATTTTTCTCATATGTCTTTTAACGGTCTGACTTCATTCAAGTTTATTCCAAAGGTACATTTTTAACTAAAAAATTTCTTCTAATTTGAAATTTTTACCAATAAATTACTTTATAAAAATATTTTTAATTTTAGTTTTAACTTTTGTTTGAGCTACTAAAATGTCATTTGATTATGAGTTTTTGTATCGGTAAAAAAGAGATTGTGAAATTAATAAATAGGATTCATTCTCTACATATATATAAGGTAGTTTTTTAATCTTTCACATGTCTTTAATAGTGTCTTAACAAATACTCGATGGACCCGCCTAACGTTCCTCCAAAGGTATGTTTTTCACCACTTAAAAACTTCTTCAAATTAAAATTTATATTAACAAATTATTTTATAAAAACATTTTCAATTTTAGTTTTAATTTTAGTATTTGAGCTACTAGAATGTCATTTGATAATGAGTGCTTGTATTGGTAAAAAAAGAGATTGTGAAATTAATAAATAGAAATGTTATTCTCTATACACACGCGAGTGTTGTGTGTGTGTGCATATATATATATATATATAAAAGGCAATTATTTAATCTTTCACATGTCTTTAACAGTCTCTTAAAGAATACTCGATGAATCCACCTAACGTTCCTCCAAAGGTACATTTTTCACCACTTAGAAACTTCTTCTAATTTAACATTTATATTAACAAATTACTTTATAAAAGCATTTTTTATTTTAATTTTAATTTTAGTATCTGAGCTACTAGAATGTCATTTGATTATGAGTTTTTGTATTGATTAAAAAAGAGATTTGTGAAATTAACAAATAGGAAAGTTATTCATTCTCTACATACATATATATATAATATAATAATCTTTGACATGTCTTTAATAGTCTTTTGAAGAATACTCGATGGACCCGTCTAACGTTCCTTCAAAGGTACATTTTTCACCACTTAGAAACTTCTTCTAATTTAACATTTATATTAACAAATTACCTTATAAAAACATTTTCAATTTTAGTTTTAATTTTAGTATTTGAGCTACTATAATGTTATTTGATTATGAGTTTTTGTATTGATAAAAAAAGAGATTGTGAAATTAATAAATAGGAAGGTTATTCATTCTCTCTCTCTCTCTCTCTATATATATATATATATATATATATATATATAATATAAGGTGGTTTTTTAATCTTTTACATGTCTTTAATAGTCATTTAAAGAATATTCAATGGACCCGCCTAATATTTTTCAGAAGGTACATTTTTCACCACTTAGAAACTTCTTCTAATTTAACATTTATATTAACAAATTACTTTATAAAAATATATCTAAATTTTAGTTTTAATTTTAATATTTGAGCTATTAGAATGTCATTTGATTATGAGTTTTTGTATTGATAAAAAAAGAGATTGTGAAATTAATAAATAGGATGGTTATTCATAATCTACACATATATAATATAAAGTAGTTTTTTAATCTCTCGTATGTTTTAACAGTCTCCTAAAGTATACATGACAGATGCATCAAATGTTCCTTCAAAGGTATATTTTTCAACCCTTAAGAACTTTGTCTAATTTAACATTTATACCAATAAATTACTTTATAAAAACATTTTCAATTTTAGTTTTGATTTGTGTATGGCAGCTGCTAGAATGTCATTTGATCATGAATATTTTTAATTGCCATTGAAACAATATAAAAGCTAATTAGTGATAAAAATAAATTTCTAGAAGCATTGAAAAAAATGTCGACATTTTTAGAAATATCCAAACTATTTTTAAAATACATTTTAAATTCTTTTATCATATCTTCGCTAATATTTATTTTATTAGTGAAAAAACAAATATACATATAAAATGCATGAACTAAATGGGAAGCCTCTAATATATATTGAAATAGTTTTTCAAGTTTTTTCTTTATTCCATTGCAGACATACCCTTTTAAAGCAAATTGCTCAAAATGTCGTAAGTCGCTGAAAAAATTAATGACGAAACTGAAAGGTAGCATATTGTTTTGTACCCTACATATTTTTTTATTTTTTTTGAC
The DNA here is from genome assembly GCA_037974295.1 of Cicer cuneatum. Lineage (NCBI taxonomy): Eukaryota > Viridiplantae > Streptophyta > Magnoliopsida > Fabales > Fabaceae > Cicer > Cicer cuneatum. The sequence goes on from JBBPBO010000001.1 coordinate 18,867,027, forward strand.
AAAGAATTTATACACTACTTGACCTCACTAAAATATGACTATACAAGGAAGCTAATTTTAATAAAATATTTTGTTTATACATAATGTTTTGTAGATTGTTACACCATTGAGGTTGAAAGAAAAATAGGAACAATAACCGTAAAAAGTCTGGCAGATCAACAACAATTGGACAAAGCCATAAAGTTAGTCAAGGATAATTGTAATTGTAATACTAATTATAATTATAATCATACTGTGGAGGGTTCTCAAAAGGGGGGTGATAATGATAATTGTAATAAGGAAAACCCATCAAAGCATAAAAAAGATGATAGCTCATCTCATCTTTTTGCTGAACCTGGTGTTACTTACAAGTACAATTACAATTACATTCACAATTACCCGATAGTTCAACATTCTAACAACATCAATAACGACAACAACAAGGTGCCACCAAAGGTCGACGACGACAACAATGTGCCACCAAAGGTCGACGACAACAATGTGCTACCAAAAGTCGACACCAACAACAGTGTGCCACAAAAGCTCGATGATGTTGAGAAATTTATTGACACAGCTACAAAATGCGAAGTAGTTGGAGATCAAAATTTGCCAAAGCATATTAAGTTGATGGTGTTAATTGGGGTGAATGTTATTTTCTTGCTTTTAGTTGTTATTTTCGTGCGTGGTTCTTGATTTACAAGTGTTGTATCGCGATGCCAAAATTGCAAGGAAATGGATTCTCTACTTATCTATTATGTGACTTGAGTGTATTCAAGAGATAAATTTGTGATTGAAATAAAATTATTTGGTTGAGGAATAACATTTTGTAGACATGGGAATGTAACATACGTGGAGTTGAAATTGAGTTGCAAATAAATCTTGTCTTGTTCAAAATTTGTGAAACTTTATATTTAATTCATCTTTTTGCATATCATCATTCATATCCATAGAGAAGTTATTTGTAAATCAGAGCATTTGTATCCTATCTTAGCTAGTTGCTACTTTTATATGTTTGGAAATATAAATCACCCGACTAAAGAAAACAGACTTGCTAGCCCACTTTGGATTCATCTACCTCCTCATTATAAGGATGGCACCGGCATGATCAAATTTAATTGTGATTATATATACAAATCAAGCCATATTTACATATTAGATAATCATGAACAATATACCTTTTAGATTCGAGAGATCATCACTAAGAAAACAAGAATTAATAGAGAATGAACAATGAATCACTCTCGTTGCCATATAGAGTTCTTAACAATTAAGTCAACTGTCTATTAGAATAACAATTTATTGGACTTAATAGAATAATACCGCTCATTACGGATCATTTAGAAACAATACCCAACATATAATATGTCAATTAATTAGTATTTAATAACAATTGACCATAATATATATTATAACGCAAGGACATGTCTCCACCATAAACTATTTCTTTGTCTTGCCCCAGCTACATTCAACCCACAATCTTAGTCGAGTCGCAGGGTCAACCTCTTGGGAGACTTTGCCAAAGACCTCTACCTGTTTTGACTTCCTCTTAAAGGTATTTGATCCGAACTGGACCTAAGATGATGATCAGCTTCGTTGATTAGAGGATATTCTAAATTCCAACGAAATGGTGCTACCTGCAAATACTCTGATGTTCAAATAAATGTATTGTTTCGAGGAGTAAGAGGTGAGAAAAAAATGTGTATCTTCCTTGATTTTTGAGGCACAAATAGTTGAAACAAAATAAATGAGATCCACCTTTCGTAGAGGCACGTTCTTCTTGTCCTACATCGACAGAACCTGCAAAAAAAAACTTACACAAGTCAAAAATAAAATGTGGAAATAAACTTTTGGGCTCTTATTTGGAAATAAGCCTATGATACATCCAACTGCGTTTCGAGGAGCAATTATTGATTTTCTACATGAGAATCACATAATGTGTTGGGCATTTGAGGCATAAAATCATGTATGAAATTTTCTAAACATTATTTCCATTATGGTATGGACATATCCAAGTCAATGAAGTTGTAAAAAAAATTAAGACGTATTTCCCCTCTATTATGGACATACCCAAATTAGGGAAAATATAAAAAATCTAGAAGCGTTTTCTAAATAATTTACATATCACAAATCCAGATCAATGAAAACATAAAAACTCAAAGTATTTTCTGTATCAAGTGAGAGTTTGATGTGAGGTACTACTAAATTTTTCACTATTATGAATCATATAATAGGTGTGTGTGTGTTATTTTCCAATAAATAAAAGGAGACAAATAAACAACAAAAATCAAGGTGAATATTTTTGAACTGGTGTGAAAATTAAACAGTATCATCAAGAAAAAGATAATAATTAGCAATACGTGGTTGGTTAGCAAACGACGTCGTTATGGAGTAGGAGATGGGACAAACGAGAAATTATCACTCAACTTCAACATTGTAGTCCTTTCTACTTTTTTTAAATATTTTTATTGCTGGGTTTTTGTGACATTTCAACTCAGAATTTAATTTATAATGGAAAACAAATTACACAGTTCATAATTATAAATTACGATTAATTATATGGTTGATTTTATAAATAATTATAGTAAAATTAAATATTATTAATAATTTAACAATCCTAATTGAAAGACAATGTAAAAATATTTCCACTGACAATATATATAAATTAGTAAAGTAACTAACCCTAAACTCATTGAAGAAAAAAAGTTAATGGTAATTTGAATATTGATCATAGGAAAGTAAATAATGTCTGAATAAATAAAATGTCAATTACAATAATGCATATCACACTCTCTTGTAACATTTTTATAACATTCACTCTTTTATGAGTTAAAATCAAGGATATTTGTAGTACATTTTAGATCGATTATAAGACAAAAATTTATCTTATTTAAAAACTAAAATACTTGCAGTTTTGTTCAGTTTTGATGACATTTAAAAAAAATATATAATTAAATTTAAATTGATACAGTTTAAATTCGATTGGTTTTCAATTATCCAAATCAAAATTATTAAATATTAATTGAGTATTATTATTATTGTTATTATAAAATTACGTTAAAATTACAAGTTTAAAACAAAATATAACCTTTTATTCATGATTAAATATGTTAACTCTACATATAAAGAAAATACTATAGAAATGTTAACTTTACCTATTTTTATATTTTAGTCACATCATCATTTTTGGGGCCATTTTTGTAAATTTAACAATCATTGCACAATTTTTGTAATATTACTTTTTTGACAATGACTACAAAAAATAATGATATTTCAATCTAATTCTCCTTTAATCACCTAAGCTAGAAAACAGCAACATAAGTAAATCTTCGGCACAACAACAAACGTTTATAACCAAAATAGATTTAAAACATAAAAAAAAAATTGTAACCAATAAATCTTTAAGACAAAAAGGAATTATTTAATACAAAGAAGTATACAACTTAGTTTCAAATTT
>JBBPBO010000001.1:18870634-18919417 GCA_037974295.1 Cicer cuneatum
AAAATTTAAAAAAAAAAAAAAAGAAAGAAATATTTCGAACTAAAAAAATTATATATTTTGTTTTTGAGACATAATAAAGATAAAATTATGATTTCAAAATATAAATTGGATATATTCTATTTTCAAATATGAATTAAATTTTTTAGGAGGAATAAAGATTAAAAGAGAAGTAAAAAAAGAAAATTCATCAAAATAAAGAAAATAGGTGAAGTGACCGCAAAATATACACCCCTTTCACGGTGGAGTTGATTCACTATTATATAAGAGACAAATTCTAACTAAAATTATGGAATTATCATACACGAGACAAATTATCAATGAGTCAAATTTTCAAATAAATATCATTTATGAGACAAATGTTTGTTATTAAATATATCATTAGAATTAATGTTTTATTACTATCGATAATTATTTATTATTGATAATAAATATAGAAAAACATGAGATTCAATATTTTATAATCGATAAATATAAAAAAAAAAAAACATGAAATAAAAATTTATTATTTATTCATTAAAAATATGGAATACATACTTGTCACTGATAAATATAAAATATACTAAAGAAATATTTATCACCCATAAATATAGAAAAAACATGAAATTAAATATTTATAATTAATAGATATAAAAAAACACGAGACAAATATTTTTCATTGATTCATTAAAATACAAGATACATATTTGTTACTGATAAATATAAAATATACATGCTAAATATTTAACACTGACAAATATAAAAAATACGGATAAATATTTATTACTATTAAATATAAAAAAATGAGACAGTTATTTATCATTTATATATAAAAAAATTGGTTACACATATTTATTGATGATGAATATAAAAAAAAACACCAAAAACTTATTTGTCATTGATACTAAAAATAACATTTGTCTCATGTAAACATGAGACTTCGCAGTTGTATGCGAATTTTTCTTTACCATTTTATCTATATACTAAAAAAATTATTTATCATTAATAAATATAAAATAATACCGGATGTCACTAATACATAAAAAAAAAACATATATTTGTAATTGATCCACACAAAAATACATTATAAATATAACAAAAACACGTGTAACAAATGACCCATAGTTAATATTTTTTAAATAAAAATAAGAGTAATTATAATATAATTAAAATTCATTATTGTCAAATAATATTATAATTTATTATTAAAATCATAGACGGAACAAATAATTATCATTAAAAAATTATCTAAAATTAGTTCTTTTTAATATGGTCTACATAAATATCAAAATAATTATAATACATTAACTATAAAAAGTTATACATTGGACACATCTCGAACTAAGATACTCGACAAGTGCAAATGAAGTTTTTAAAATAAATATTATGTACGGAACAAATTTTTATATGTATCATTGGTAAATATAAAAAAACAAGATAAATATAAAAAAATGGGATAAATATATGTTATTGATACATAAAAAATATAAGACACGTATTGTCATTGATAAATATAAAAAAAACATAATGGAAAAATATTTGTTATTGATAAATATATATATTAAACTAAAATAAAATATTTGTGAGTTATAAAAAATATTAAAAATATTAAATATTAAAAAAAATATTTGTCATCAATAAATATTAAAAAAATATATTTGTCGTTTATACATAAAAACAACACATAACAAAATAGTTTTCACTAAAAAATATAAAATATAGGACAAGTATTTATCACCGATAAAATATAATAAAAATATTTGAAAAATATTTAATCATCACTGATAAATATTAAAATACGCAAATAATAAATATTTATGATTGATAAATATAAAATAATATGAGACAATATTTATCACTAATATACAAAAAAAGGATCAATATTTGTCACCCATAAATATAAAAATATTATGGGACAAATATTTATATTTATATAAACACATGACATATATTTGTTGTTGATCAAATTAAAAAAAAAATACGGCATAAATATTTATTATTAGTATATGAAAAAATACATGACAAATTTTTATCGCTGAAAAATATAACAAATGACACATATTTGATATTATTTTATATCTTATAAATAAAAATCAGAATTATTATCTTTATAATAATATATTAATCATAATTTATTATTAAAATTATACGAGAGATATATATTTATTATTAAAAAATTATTTAAAATTAATATTTTTTAATATAATCTACATAAAAATCAAATCGATTATAATATATTAACTATAAATAATCATAAATAAGACATATCTCAAACTAAAAATTCAACATGTACATTTGCACTAATCTTTTAGTGGTCTATTTAGCAAAGGATAAGATAAAGACAAGCTACGTGTCAAAGTCAATATCAGAAATCAATTTGAATTACTCGCACACCCTTTCTAGTTTCCGGTTCTTGATAAATCTTGTTAATAAGAGTACAGCTTTGAAACCCCGTGTTTCAGTCGGATTCGGTCATAAGTAAGGTTTTCATTTTTTTTTATTTTTTATAATACAGGTAGGTGTACTTTTGTTTAAAATTCTTACATATAACATTACAAGGATTGCAATATAGTTGAAAGCACTTCACGACTACGAATACAGAATCTCCCGATTTTCATCGCTGGTGTATATATGTGAATCTGTTGTACGTATGAACTACATATTAGATACATAGATTATTTACGCGCAAAAAAACTTATAAGTTATTGGTCAAAAACAGCCAACAATATTATTATTTTATATCATTAATAATAAATATGACATGTCACAAAAAAATAAATATTAAAATCGATTATGGATAAATTTTTAAAAACTTATAAAGTAGTGTGTCACTAAAATTTAAAGACTAATTAAATCTTATTTAAATTAAAATATAGACAGAAATATATTTAAGTGAAAGAATAAAAAAATTTGTAAGATAAAAAATAAAACTATTATCCATTTCTACATAAATAATTGTTATATTTGAACATTTCATACAAATAAATAAATGATGCTTAACATTGATGTCAGCGCTCTTGCAAATTTAGGAAAGTAGGTTTTGAAGGTATAGTGTAGAGTCTTCCAATTTGACTTCTATAAAAGTGTTGGATGATTCAATATTTTTTTCGCGTACAAATTCAAGCGCTCTTAATAGAAATTCAGTTGTTGTGAAGTTAAATACGGAAAATTTTTGTTATTCTACCTTGCTTCATTGTAGTTTAATTAGTCACTGCATCTATTTCTTCACTATACAAATTTGTTGAGATTATTAGAGATTTCATCCAAAATATTAGTTGATTACTCTCCACCACATTCTTTTTCTAAAGAATGCATATTTTATCAAAAATAAGAGCGAGCTTTGATTCTCTTACTTTTATTAGAGAGTCAATATTGAGGCACAGGAGTATATTAAAGTGTTTAAGTTTGACCAAGAAATTAATGTGATGTCCAGTATACAACAGCCTGTATTCGTGTTAATAGAAAGAAATTTGGTAATCATATTTGACAATGTTGTTAACATCTCTAGTTATCTTTGACTTCGCCAAATTCTTTAACAAAAAGTGGCAACTCCTCCCTTATCCAATTCCATGCATAAATATAGATATTTGCCTCTGCACCATCCTCTCCAACTCACTATTTACTATCTCAAACCATGGCTAGTTCCAATTTTCTCATTACCCTCCTTTTATTTTTCTTCATTGCACCCACTTTCTCTCAACAATCTTTCAGACCAAAAGCGCTTGTTCTCCCAGTCACAAAAGATACCGAAACAACAAACCAATACATAGCACAAATCAACCAAAGAACCCCACTCGTCCCACTCAACCTCATCGTCGATCTCGGCGGCCAATTCCTCTGGCTAGACTGCGAACAACACTATACTTCCTCCACATACCGCCCTGCACGCTGCCACTCCGCCCAATGCTCCCTCGCCAAATCTACCGCCTGCGGTGATTGCTTTTCATCACCCAAACCCGGTTGCAACAACAACACTTGCGGTCTCTTTCCTGATAACACCGTCACGCACACCGTCACCAGCGGCGAACTCGCCGAAGACGTTTTATCAATTCAATCTACCAACGGCTTCAATCCAACACAAAACGTTGCCGTTTCACGTTTCCTATTTTCGTGCGCGCCGACTTCATTATTACAAGGACTCGCAAGTGGTGCTTCTGGTATGGCCGGTCTCGGTAGAACCAAAATCGCTTTTCCATCTCAATTAGCTTCTGCTTTTAGCTTCGACAGAAAATTTGCTATTTGTTTTTCGTCTTCAGACGGCGTCGTTTTATTCGGTGACGGTCCTTACGGTTTTCTCCCAAATGTCGTTTATGATTCCGAGTCGTTAACTTACACGCCGCTTTTAATTAATCCAGTCAGCACGGCTTCGGCTTTCACGCAAGGTGAGCCGTCAGCCGAATATTTCATCGGCGTGAAAAAAATAAAAATAGATGATAAAGTGGTTTCGCTTAACACAAGTTTGTTATCTATAAACAGTAACGGTATTGGTGGAACGAAAATTAGTACCGTGGATCCTTACACGGTTCTAGAAGCTTCTATTTATAAAGCAGTTACAGATGCTTTTGTTAAAGCGTCGGTTGCTAGAAACCTAACGAGGGTGGGTTCCTTTCATCCTTTTGAATTTTGTTATGTTAATTTGGGTGGAACGCGATTGGGTGCGGCCGTGCCTACTATTGAGCTCGTTTTGCAAAATGAAAATGTTGTTTGGAGTATATTTGGTGCGAATTCGATGGTGAATATAAATGATGAGATTTCGTGTCTTGGGTTTGTGAATGGTGGTAAGAATGCGAGGACTTCGATTGTGATTGGAGGGTATCAGTTGGATAATAATCTTTTGCAGTTTGATTTGGCTGCGTCTAGATTGGGATTTAGCTCTACGCTCTTTGGACGCCAAACTGGGTGTTATAATTTCAACTTTACATCCGCAACTTAAATCCGCAGTTTTGGCTTGATTACAGATTTCACACGCTTTATAGTTTGAATAATTAGTGTTGCCTTCGTTTATAATAAATGGCTTTGAAATTCATGTCTTGCTTGACAAGGAGTATAGTTTGATGTAAACTACGGTATAATACTCGCACGTATATAGACTTTTGATTATATGATTATGCACACGGGTTTTATGTATCAAAGATTGAATAATTTGTCCAAGACGTAAATAAATACTATTGTATTTGATTTGTCATTGAGTTCCTCTGTATTAAACCTTTGATATTTTTTTTTTAATTAAAAGAAATGGTATTAATTGATTTAAATTATAGAGGACATCAATGCATAGCAAATTCAAATTTACTAAAATAAAAAAGATGAATTTGCAATAAACTCACATCATTTAAGTGAACGGTATAAAAAGACAATATAACACAAAACGGTAATATATCTACAAATATAATAAAAATTCAAGTGTGTGAAATATATAAATCTCTAAATATAACATTTACGATATCAAAGTCATTCATTAAAATTTATAATGGATTAAAGTTACCCTGTCAATCAAAATGAACACATCATCAACACGAAAAAACCAAAAAACGGATTTCAGATAGAGAAAATCTTAAAATTCAATTAATAATTACAAATAAATTTACATTTATCTACCTCTATTGACTTTATTGAAACTCAAATATGCAACCTACATATCTAATACTCTTATCTTTTTACAACTAGACCAATCAATTAGAGTTTGTGATTGCTCTAATTAAAGCGTGAACGACTCAAATATTTTATTTTGTTTTGCGATTCTACTTTGGTCTCCTATCATTAAACCAAAATAAGATTGATTGTATATAAAAGATAAATAAAATAGATGTCTAGTTTAATCAAACATAAACTTCATATTATTTTACATAATATTTCTTTAAAGAAATAACTTGGGTCAGGTTAGATTTTGAATAAATAGGATTGATTTGTTAAAAATATATTCAAGATTTTAGCTTGATTTATTAAATGTCATTGATTTACTTTTTAAGTCTAGCATGAGCTTTTTGAAAACTTAATTAGTATGACATGTTAACATTCTTAAAGACTTATTTCGAATGAACCTCTTTAAATAAGTAATTTAACTTTAAAATATTGATGAACTAATTAAGTAGATCTTCTACTAGACAAAAATTCCATGGGAGTCTTCATACATTTTTGGATGTTGATTGCTTCACATATGCGTTTAACGTTGCACGTTAACGTATCTAGCGTCTGAAATTTGAGAAAATGATGTATTTGACCAAATGTGATACAAATTGGGAGACGATTTTTTTTATTGTGATAAATTCAAGGACTAAATTGACTAATTGTTACAATTTGAAAGACAAAGTAGTGTATTGGCAACAACAACAAAAATCCATCAATTAATACAACTCACCAAATTAATTACTACTCCCTCCTTCTTTTTTTTTTATTGCCATTTTCTTACTTTTAACACATAACAAGATAGGAATGATAAAATGGGTTGGCTCGTTCAGTTTAGCTCGCTCCATCATTAGACTGCTAAAAAGTGGGGCAGGGCATAGTGGACCAACTTAGAAGGTTGTGACAGATTGACAAGCTTGAGAGCGACCTGCGAAAAAATAGTTTTTTATTTTAACATTTTATTAAAATAATAAATCTAATTATAATTAATCAACAAAGATAAATACAAAAATAAAGTCATCACTAGCATAAAAAGTCTTAAAATAAATTCATTAATATTAAACAATGCCAAAAAGTTTATTGCAATTTACATAGTGTTACGTTATACTAATAAGTAAAAAATTATAAAATTTAAAAAATATATTATAATTCACTGTTGAGTTTAACTCTACATTATGAACATGAGATTATATGTTGTCTCGTAATGTATTATCGCACTAGTTAAGGTTATATAGTTCAGTTTTTTTTATCCATGAACATAAAACACATATCTTTATTAACTTTTAATTTGGGTTGGCCTTTTTAATTGGATTTGGTAAATCAATGGGTCACTTTGACTCTTTTAAGTTTGGTTGAATTAGTATTAAAAAAAACTAAAGTAAAAAAAATAGCAATTTTTTGCTCGACAAGCCAAAACCTGCTCTGCCCCGTATTCGCCCCATTTTTTTAGTGAGTCAAACGAGTCAGGCCAACTTAAATAGACTAGTTCAAATATTCAGCTCACTTCATTTAAAAAGTCAGAAAAAACGGATTTACCCAATAAATTTGACCCTTTTTCCATTCGCATACCAAGACAATAAATAAAATTTATTATTTTTGATACAATTATTTATCTTTTTCTTATAGTGTCATTAATTATTTACTATCTCTTTTTAAATATTTGTGTCTTTGCAATAAATAACTAAAAATATTATTGACAAATAAATAATTAATTTATATTGAACTTTAAAAATAACAATTAAATAAAAATAATTTTTTCTTGCAAATACGATAATTAAAAAAACGGAGGAAATATTATAATATTGAAATATTTTATTTATTTATAAAAGGATAAGATAAAGATAAGAGATGTCTCAGAGTCAATTTTAGAAAACGAATTTGAAGTACGCGTACACCCTTTCTAGATTGTAGTTCTAGAAAAATCTTGTTACAGAGTTGTTGTGTTTATTTCTCAATTATAAAATTATGTTTAATTTTATTTTTAAAATTTGTACCGAATTATTAACTCAATGTCATACAAATTCAATAAAAACAAAATAATGTAAAGATAAGATCGAGTTGGTTTCAAGATAAATTAAATGCTAGTAATACATAAATTTTAAATTTTGTATTTTTTAAATTAATCAAAAAGTAACACACAACTCATAATATTATATATGACATGACACATTTAATAAATAAAAAGGGACTAAGCTTAAAATAGTTTATTAAGCAAAAATAAACCACTTATACAAACATCATCAAATGGTTGATGGAGTTATTCCTTTCACAAATATTTGTTTTTTTTACTGTCTTTGACAAGTATTTGTTAAATTTGCAAATGGTACCCAAATACATCACTAACCCACAACTAAATTTTTATCACTTCCCTTTCAATAAGAAGGTTGGTGGTCACTTGATATTTTGTAATATAGTTAATTTTTTATTCGAATCTAAATGATAAATGTGAGTGGAGGTCATATTTAATTATTTTTTATAGTGAAATTAGTAACAATAATAATATAAAATAATTTGATATCCATAAAATAATTTGAGACAGGATAATTAACTCAAATATCATCCTTTCAATCATATCCCTTTCTTATTTTAAAGAGCGCTAACAAAACACTTTTCATCATATACATTTTAACATAATTAATTAGAATTCACACAGGTAAAAAAAAGAAACAAGTGTATTCCACATGAATTTGATGCTGTAGATTTTAAATAATAAAAAATATATTTGTTATTAACATTATTAGCTTTTGGGGACCAGGACGAATTGATGGACTGACCTGGTAGACCCCTATTTAGAGTACAACTTTGAAACTCCATGTTTCAGTCAGATTTTGCCATAAGTGGAAATTTTCATTTCTATACGGTACAAGAATTGCAATCATATACTACATTCGGTTTCAATTATAAGAATTGTTTTTTGGAATTTTTTGATTCTATTTATAAGAAATAGTTGTAACTTTTAAGATATATTAATTATTTAAATAATTTATTTTTATTTTTATTTAATATTTATCTTTTGAATATTAGTTAGTATATTTAATATTTCACACTTTTTATATAAAATATATTTATAAAAATATTCAAAAAGTGATAGTAATGAATTTTTTTGAAAGATATATTTATAAAGATATTCAATGAATAATGATAATTTAATAAATAAGTTTATCAGTATTTGATTTTTTTTTATAATTAAGATCAAAGGAAGTAATAGAAAGCACCTCACGGATCCGACAAATACATATTCTCATATATACAGTGTATGATGTCGTATGAACTACATTATATATATTTACACTAAAAAATATTATAAATGGTTTGATAAAAATAGTCAATAATCGAATGTTATTATTTAATATTATCAATAAATGAGAATTTTTGCAGTATATGTATACATTGAAGTGTTTTATATCTATGATCTTTAAATAAATAAATTAACGATCACTTTTATAAATCAAAAAAAAAATATAATTTTATTGTTTATTATTATTATTATTATATTAACTTTTTATATTTTATCGTAAAAGAATATTTGATATTAAGTATTATGAATAATAAAAGCTTTGAAAAAACTTAATTTTATTTTGCTGATACTTTTGATAAATATTATTTATTTATTATAGTTTTTTAAATAATAGAAAATAATTTTTTTCAAAAAAAAAAAACTCATTTAACTATTAATTTAAAGATAAAATGCACAAGTACATATCGAATTAATGTATGTACTATAGATTTTCTCTTAATAAATATGACACATAAAAAAATAAGTACTAAAGTGGATTATGTCATGAAGAAAAATGACTAAATTTATAAAATTGTGAAATTAAATATTGGATTTAGAAATTTATAAACTAAGACTTGTTTTTCGTAGTGTTTAGTTCACTCATGCTAAGTTATCAAAATCTAAAATCAGTTTTAATTATAAGTTAAGTGTCAATTTTTTTAATTAAATACTTTCTACGCAATGTCTCATTACGAATAACACTAATTAAAATGAAAAAGTAATTAAAATTTAATAAATAAGTATAATTATTTTAAAATAATTCAAATTTTATAAAACTATAACTTATTTATAATAATTTTAATAACAATGGTGATCAGTCGTCGAAGTTGATTGTGGTTGGTGACATTGATTAAAGATGGTCAACGATTTGCATACATATGCTTTATGTTAGCGATTAAAGAAAATATAAAACAATTATTTAATTAGTTCTAAAATAACTATTGCATTCAAATATTTTATACAAATTCAAAAATATAATTTTATTATTTTAATTATCTAGTTCCCAATAATATGACTTTAGTAATATAAAGTTCTACCGAAAGATAAATAAAATCTAATTAAAAATTATCTCAACTAAAATTCACACTATAATTATTTCAAACGTTAAGCATAATTAATTAAGTGAAAAATATAATTAATAAAAGAATGATATTTTATAAAATTATCTTTATTAATAATATAATAAATCAGTATATTTGAATTATTCTTATAAATATAGAGTGAAAGAGTAATAATAAATTAAGTTTTAATTAAAAAATTATAAATCAAGAGTGATGTTTATAGTATCAAAATTGATAAATAAAAAAAAAAAAAAAGAAATGTAACCGTTATTGTATATGAAGAGAATAATAGTAAGTGTTAAAATTTGACCAAGAAATGAATGTGACGTCACTCGAGATCATAGATGCAACAGTTTGTAGTCGTGTTAAGATAGAAAAAAACGTGGCAATCAAAATTGATATTATTTAATAACATGGCTACTCGTCTTTGACTTAAATGAGTGAATTCCAATTCCATGCATAAATACAGCTCCCTCTGCACCATCCTCTCCAACTCAATATCAACACTTAATCTCAAACCATGGTTAATTCCATTTTTCAACACCTCCTTCTCCTACTCTTCTTCATTGCACCCACTTTTTCTCAACAATCTTTCAGACCAAAAGCACTTGTTCTCCCAGTCACAAAAGATACTGCAACAACAAACCAATACATAGCACAAATCAACCAAAGAACCCCACTCGTCCCACTCAACCTCATCGTCGATCTCGGCGGCCAATTCCTCTGGCTAGACTGCGAACAACACTATACTTCCTCCACATACCGCCCTGCACGCTGCCACTCCGCCCAATGCTCCCTCGCCAGATTCATCTCCTGCGGTGATTGCTTCTCATCCCCCAAACCCGGTTGTAACAACAACACCTGCAGTCTCTTTCCCGATAACACCGTTACCCACACCACCACTAGCGGCGAACTCGCCGAAGACGTTTTATCAATCCAATCCACCAACGGCTTCAATCCAACACAAAACGTCGCCGTTTCGCGTTTTCTATTTTCGTGTGCATCGACTGCTTTATTACAAGGACTCGCAAGTGGTGCTTCTGGTATGGCCGGTCTCGGTAGAACCAAAATCGCTTTTCCATCTCAATTAGCTTCTGCTTTTAGCTTCGACAGAAAATTTGCTATTTGTTTTTCATCTTCAGACGGCGTCGTTTTATTCGGTGACGGTCCTTACGGTTTTCTCCCAAACAACAGATCTCTCCCAAACGTGGTTTATGATTCCGAGTCGCTAACTTACACGCCGCTTTTAATTAATCCAGTCAGCACGGCTACGGTTTTCACTCGAGCTGAGCCGTCAGCCGCGTATTTCATCGGCGTGAAAAAAATAAAAATAGATAAAAAAGTAGTTTCGCTAAACACGAGTTTGTTAACGATAAACAGTAAGGGTTTTGGTGGAACGAAACTAAGTACGGTGGATCCTTACACGGTTCTAGAAAGTTCTATTTATAAAGCGGTTACGGACGCTTTTGTTAAAGCGTCGGTTGCTAGAAACATAACGAGGACGGATTCGTTTCAGCCATTTGAATTCTGTTACAGTTTTGATAATTTGGGTGGGACGCGATTGGGTGCGGCCGTGCCTACAATTGAGCTCGTTTTGCAAAATGAAAATGTGGTTTGGAGTATGTTTGGTGCGAATTCGATGGTGAATATAAATGACGAAGTTTTGTGTCTCGGGTTTATAAATGGTGGTGAGGATGTGAGGACTTCGATTGTGATTGGAGGGTATCAGTTGGATAATAATCTTTTGCAATTTGATTTGGCTGCGTCTAGATTGGGATTCAGTGGATCAGTTTTTACACGACAAACTGATTGTTTTAGATTCAACTCTACTACATCCATCGCCTAGATCTGCTGCATCTGAAGTTTGAATAAATTGCCTTATTGGTGTATTGCCTTTCGTTCATAATAAATAATTGCCTTTGAAATTCATGCATGTCTGGCTTGGTAAGGAGTCGTTTGATGTAAACTAGAGTATAGTGCTACTATACACTTTCCCTTTTTATTGTATTGTATGCACATAGTTTTATGTGTCTAACATTCAATAATTTTGATTTTTCATTGATTTCCTGTGTATTAAACCTTATCCCTTCATATTTGGCTGTCTGCTCATCTTGGTGCATCATTATTTTTTATTCATAATAATAAACCTACTTCATTTTAATGATAGTACATAGATATATAAATACATGTTAGAATATTAAAAAAAAAAAAAGAGAGAGAGATTAAGTTAGTCAAAGATGTGATTGTTCTATTTATATGAATTAAATTTAGGATGAAAGAATGATATATCAATTTAAAGTATAAAATATTTTAGAGGCACATTAACACTTATAAAAATTGATTCATGTTTATTTCAAATGGCCCTAGCGAGAAACTCAATCATGCAACATATATATTTAAGATTTATCTTTTTACAATTGGACTAAACAATTAAAAATTGTGATTGCTTTAGCTAAAGTGTGAGCGACCCAAATATTTTATTTTGCTTTTCAATTCCACTTCGGCTCTTCATCATTAAATCCGGATAAGAACGATAGTTTATAAAATAATAAATAAAATTCTATAATAATATGATACCACTTGAGGCTACTTGAACTACATATAACTTCACATTATTTTATTTTACATGATATATCTCTTTAATGAAATAAATTAGGCCGAGTTAAATTTTGAATATATAGATTTGACTTGTTAAAAAAATTCAAAGTTTTAGTATGATATGTACTATATGATATGGGTCTATTTTTGGGTCTAACACAACCTTGTGCAAATTTAGTTAATATAACTTGTTAATATTCTTAAATATTTATTTCGTATTAAATTATTTGCATAAGTAATCTAATCTATTTTTCAAATATTAACGAACTAATATGTTAATATAATTAAATTTTATTATAAGATCAAACACACTAGTTTAGAGAACATACCACTTTATATGATGTCTTATTTAAAATTTAAAGATTGATTTAAAAGATAAATAAAACAAAATAAGATTATATTTTTTAACGTGTATATGTGTGTGTTTAACATATGATTAAATTCTAATATGAGATCAAACATGTTTAGAGAATATGACTTTATATAATATCCTATTTAAAATCTAAAAAAATTGATTTAAAAGATAAATAAAAAAAATAATATAACATTTTAAAGGTGTATATATATGTGTGTTTAACATATGATTAAATTCTATTATGAGATCAAACACGTCGGTTTAAAAGATTGATTTAAAAGATAAATAAAATAAGATTACATTTTTAAGGTGCATGGATTTACTAATTTATTCTCTCTTTCTTGCTTGGAACTAAAATAAGCAATCATTTTTTCTAGAAAACTACTTAAATGAATGGATATCGATGTAATTTACACTTTTTGTTTAGTTTCTTTTTAATTTACTCTCTCTTATTAAAAAGTTCATGTTTGCTTTTCTTTCTTTATATTTAATATTGATTTATTTATTTTAACTTTCTCATTAATTATTTATTAAAAAGAAATCAGAAATATTTTTATTTTATTGAATTCCAGTTTTTACTTAACAGACTTTGTGAATAATGTTTTAAATCAATTAATGATACTGTGGTTGATTTTGAATTGTATAAATAAAAATTATGATGATAATTTTTTTAACAGTTGTATAAAAAAAAAAATAAATAAAGTAACCTATCACAAAATATTATAAACATCAACACTAAGAAGAATATCATTTTAAGTTTTACCTAATTAATGTATTTTTTGAAATGTTATTAAAGAGAGATTTTTTGGAAAGCTATTAGAAGGTGGTTTATCGAAATGTTAGTAAAGAGAGGTTATTAGTAAAGAGGAGATTATTTCCCTTAGTAAAAAAAAGAAAAAAAGTAAAGATGAGGTTAACAACATGCACTTCTTTTAATGGACCTCTTTTAATCATTAATAATTTAAATGAAATGATTTTTTTTGTCCAAATAAAAAGGTATAAATTGTTAATTTACACATTCATATAACATAATCAAGGAGTTAATACAATATTTATAACCAAATTAAACAATTACATAAACATACGAGCACATGCATCTCACATGTAAGGCTTGGGTCCGACATGGTATGTGTTCCGTCAACCTAGCTAGTCACAAAGAAAAAGAAACAACAACAATAACAAATACCATGTAGCTTCCAATCATCAATACATGTAAAACTCTTAGACGACACTATCTGGACCCCTACTAAAAAAAAAATACCAAACCTTAAAAAGTTAAGTTCATGAGTCATTGTGCCTATGATACACCTTCAAATGCTTGTCTGAAAAGTCGGAGTAGGGACTAGCGGAGCCACAAATAATTCTGAAACCCCCACAGAAGGCTCGTGAGGATGATTTCTCCGAGGGAAAAACAATTGTTGGTAATTATAGACGATAGGGAGTAGTATACGGGGTTTCTCATGTAGCTGCTTTGGTGGACAATCTCACACCCTATATATGGAAATGAAGGTGCTAAGATATCTAAATGTGTATGTGCCTCTAGTGATGAGTCGTGTGATGTGTGTAATCCAACTTCCAACACACGCTTCTTGAACTTCAAATAAGAACTCCGCTTCATTTGCAACGGGAAGTTTGCATTTGATTTTGGTCGGTATCTCAAAACTTTGTGTGTGAATATGTAAGTTCTGCAAGTAACTAGAGAATAGAGCGGGAGTAAGAATATAAACTTCCTAAAAAAATAAAAGAAGATAAATACATATCTTTAAGGGGAGCATACAAACACTAAAAAATATCTCTCGTTTCTTTCTAACTACGTACATCCTCATGTCACGCTTATGTTGTGATCATATGCTTCTAGAAGGGTCTCGAAGACTAGGGGCCCATTAAGGAAGTATATATCCCAAACAAATGCAACCAATAAGAGTAATTTGTTTAGTGGGTGCCTTGATTGGCACGTGGAAACGTCCTAAGGGCGTGATACTATACATTTTTTTTATGTCTCCAAGGTTACATCAATCTGACTCCATTAAAATATTGTATCATACTCAATTACTCAACCTCATATATACAATATTTGTACAAATGAAATTGAATCTCCTACATTGAACTTATACTCATCCATATCATAATCATATCAATACCCAATGATTAGTGGTGTATCTTCAATCAAAGTCATGTTATATTCTTGAACGAAATCACAACATGTTGAGTAACAGCCAACCAAACCATCACTTTAGAAACAACGAAGAAACATTGTAAAGTATTTCTTGTAAATTTTAATATTATTCTTTTTGGTACCACTGAAATATCATAAGTGAGTCAGTTACTACGATGGAGTACTCTGACAGTAGTTAGTCATTTCACATATAGACATATATATGACAAACACTAGACGTGTTCACGGATACATATCAATCTAAGAGCTCAATAACTCAATCTAATTTGATTCTAACCTTAATCAACGTGTTATAATCGAAAGGTGTTTGGTTCAGGTAGTGGAATTGACATTTTGAACCTGCGAACTCAACTCGTTGATTTGAGTGATTTTTTTCTCATTGTTTTTTTTACTATCAACATATTATGGATGTAATTTAGTTGTTAGACCACTAACGGGACATATATTGTCTTTTATATTTGAACCATTGACATATAATTGTTGTCAATTTAGTTGATTTAGGTGTTTTGTTGTATTTTTGCATGTAGTTTAAGTATTGAATAATGTAATATAAATGTACGATTTTTGAGATGTTAAATTCTTGCAAGTATTTTTATTGAATTATAATTTTTAAAAATGAACAAATAATTATTTTTCATCTATATGACACACAAACTCAACCCATTTGCGAACGAGTTGATTTGGTTCGGATTTGATATATAAGTTATGGATTGAGAATTCAACCGAACCGAAATTTTTGTCAAAATCTATCCAACGTTGTACCAAGTGAAGCATAACTACATAAATTAACAAGTAGTTACCAAGTGAAGCATAATGTACAAAAATTGAAAAGCATAACTACAGAAATTGACAAGTAGTTACCAAGTGAAGTGTGGCCTAAAATGAAAAATGTTGTAGTGGTTGTATTACCGCATTATAATTTACACTTTGTAATCATGTTAAGATTTTAGTTATTATATCTTGTTGACATTGAATTTTGTTTGAGCGCAGATATCAGAATGATCCAGGATCAGTGGTGATAGCTGGCCCAAGCATGAATAACTACATGGGTGGATGGTTACCATGATAGAGCTATATATAGAAGGAGAGAGTATGAAGCATGCATAAAGATCCTCCGGTTTCAATTTTATTTCAAATGAAAGAGAAATTTGTAATAGTAATATATATGTAATGTAATGGACTTGTATCAATGTCTACTTACCATGTAGTATATATATAGTAAGCAGTGTTCTGTGTGAGTTTTCAGTTCATAAAATGTTACTCTGTCTTTCTTCCATCACTTTTTATCTCATTCTATAATAAAAAAAAAACATTAATTGTTTGCATACACTCCCTAATCTATACTGTTTGAATCTTTCAGTACTTCTACACTGGTTAGTTCACTTATGACATTGTAGATACACATGTTTCTCTTTAAAGTTATTTGTAGGAACAGTTTCATTTGTCTCCGTCTTAGTTAGTTTGCTCAATAATAACATTAACCACTTTATAAAAAAAATGACAACAATCAAATGAAATATAAGTAAAACTTGGTTAAAATAGTTGATATATTAGACATGTATCAACTGTTTTTAATTAATTTTATTTTTAAAGAAAAACTGTTTCTAATTATTATTTATATATATTCATCCAAGAAAGAGTACAAAAGTACATGATTAGATAACACCCATAATGGAACCTTTGTGAAACTCAAAATATTAATGTTTTTCTCTCTCATGTTCCTTCCTGTGTTTTCAACCATTATCAGCAGTAATAAGCACTAAAAACAGTTTACATGAATTGAAGGGAGATGGAGTGAAATCTAAAGCAAATACTCTCTAATGAATTATCGTTCCTACATCAAACTTCTTCATACTCTATTCAATATAATACAAACAGTTTATGCTTTCAATTTATCGTTTTTTTTTAAATGTTTGTGTGCAGTGTTATATATTTAGCAAAGACCCAATTGAAAAAGTGTTTGTGTATTGGGCTTTAGTAGTTCCAGTTTGGGAACAAAGGCTTAGGTAGCAATAGCAACAAAGGGAAATCAGACTCGTCCATTCCAGAAGAAAACTCCTTGGTGTGACCACTGCAAAAAACCAGGTCACACCAAAGACACATGTTGGATAATTCATGGTAGGCCCACAGAGGCGAAACAGACCAGAAATCAGGGCAACAGAGGAAATAACAGTTGAGGTGAAATTTGGTTCATCCCTATTCAGTAAGGAGCAAATGGAAGCTTCACAAATAATGCTCCAGCAAACAAGTGGCACAAAAAGGTAATTTCTTGCACGTCCTAAATACCAGCAAGGAAAAAACTCATGGATTATTGACCACATGATAGGAGATTCAACTGTGTTCAATAGTTATTCTATATTTCAAATAAGTGTAGAGTTGGGATTGCTAATGGTACTCTTTCTAGAGTCATGGGTAAAGGTTCAATCGTTATCTCACAAAATATTACCCAAATTCAGTACTTTATGTGCCTAAACTTGTTTGTAGTTTGTTGTCCATCAACAAACTAACAAAAAAATTGAAGTGTGTTACTAAATTCTTCCCTAACCTATGTGGATTTCATATTTTGGTCCAATTAGAAATGCTAAAGAATGTGTTGGACTATATATACTCCAAGTGGAAGAGTCGAAAACAGAATCCAAGGCCAACTCTTGTGCAACAGTTCCTACGAGTAGTGAAAATACTGCAATTTTGTGGCAATATAGACTAGGCTACCCAAATTTTATGTACTTGAAAAAAAATGTTTCTTGCATTATTCAAGAAAAATCAGAACTTGTTTCAATGTGAAACTTATCAACTATCCAAACATTCACCCAACCCCTGCCCACCTCAACCCTAAAAACCTTTTTGACTATTCTCCCTAATTCACAATGATATTAGGGACCATCATGTGTCAGCAATGTTATTGGATCAAGATGGTTTGTCACCTTCATAAATGATCACACAGATATCGCTTAGGTTTATCTAATAAAATAAAAATTAGAAGTTGGTAAGATATTTGAATTTTTCCATACCATGGTAAAACACAATTTTCAAAGTAAAATAACACCATTATCAGCATAGGAAAAATGACTAAGAAGATACTATCCTTATTGCCAGAAACACTAATTTGAACCATTAACGAGGTCTAAGCCTTAGACCAAAAATGTAAGTTCATTCTCTATACACACAAAAATAATACTTCTACTTGAAGTAAAGAAGAACCAACACTGTACCCGGCAAGTCCTAAGGGTAAAAAAAGTTATAGCATCTTAGTTGAGAAATAAAATCAGTGACAAATGTTCTTTTGGCTGTTTCTCATGCTTGATGTCACACATACACATGTCCAAAACTAGATACAGGGCTTGTTATAACTTAGCTCTAATTATGAGAAGTTTAAGAACTAAACATATAAATGACACTGAAGTAGTTATATTAGACCAATATAATCCAATCATGTAAATGGAGCTACAGCATAATGATTTGAGTATATTGCGATCAAGGTTTTCACAGCACAAAATATTACCAATAATATACCTTCAAACTATCAATTATCTGCCATAAAATCATTTTAGTAGTAATCTAGAATACATAAAATAGTCACAATACTTAATTAGCCAGAACCTAGTCATCACAGTGTACAATCTTGCAAATGCTAGAGGCATAGACAGACGGACAGACACCATTATCAGCAGAGGAAAAATGACTAAGAAGATACTATCCTTATTGCCAGAAACACTAATTTGAACCATTAACAAGGTCTAAGCATTAGACCAAACATGTAAGTTCATTCTCTATACACACAAAAATAATACTTCTACTTGAAGTAAAGAAGAACCAACAGTGTACCCGACAAGTACTAAGGGTAAAAAAAGTTATAGCATCTTAGTAGAGAAATAAAATCAGTGACAGATGTTCGTTTGGCTGTTTCTCATGCTTGATGTCACACATACACATGTCCAAAACTAGATACAGGGCTTGTTACAACTTAGCTCTAAAGCTTGGTAAATAAAACAAGAATTGGTTTTAAGCTTGTTAAGGTAGAATCAAGTGGTATTGATGGACCACAGAAAAACCACTTGAACCAATCATACTCCCTGCCTGGAATGAATTGGTTTTAGGCTCGGCAATGACTTCCTCTGCATTTTGCATATTATGAACTGGTTTTACCTAAATAAGGCTGAGACTCATTTTCATTATCAACTAAAGAAAACTATCCTGGAAGACTCAACTTAGAAACCAAACCTAAATAGACTATCTATACCTTTTTATTCATAGACAACAAGACCTATATCGTTAATAATAAGCAAAGAGGGAGAAGATGAATACCTCGAGCAAATATGGAGAAGACGGAGCAATGCGCAAAGGGGAAATAGAGAGTGAATGGGATCGTGAATGAGTGAATGAAGAGGAAATAGTTCCGATTGAAGGTTGAAGGTTCTGTTTCTTCTGTTTCTTGATTCCGATTGAAGGTTGAAGGTCCAAATTTGGTTAGGGCACACTATGATTTCGCGAGCAGCAATTGCTTCTATTTCTATTATTTTGCAACAATAATGAAAAATAATGAAGAAGCTATGCCTATTAGGAAATTTTTCAACAAATAAAAAAAATACAATAATTAATTAATTATTATTTAAACTAACTTTAGGCCACATTTTTTATTGCTTTAGACCACACTTAAAATATGTAGTTATTAAACTTAATTAGGCAACGGTTTTTCTTCGTGGTTAAACAACAACACTTTTAAAATTGTGGCTTAATCGGTAACAATACCAAATATGCAACGGTTTTTCATTCAAAGTTAAAAAATTGTACTCTATAAGTAAATTATAGGCAACACCCGAAAAACTGTTGCCTATTTCTGTTTTCAGCCACACTTTTTTACCCGTTGCTAAGTGAAGTGTGGCCTAAAGTGAAAAATGTTGTAGTGAACCCAACCCACTAACATCCCTAACATGCACATGTTAACATTCAACCATAATTATATGTTTATAACCTTCGGGTCATTCTTTATAAAAATAACTAATTACTATGAGGCTGTCATCAAACTACTCCACTGATTATTCACTACTAGAAAAACAAGATTTAGCGTCGGCTAAAAGCCAACGCTAACGTCGTTTTAGTGTCGGAGTCGGGCCTAGGCTAAAATGGTCGAAGCTGTTGCATAGCATCGGCCATATAGCGTCGGATGGTATATTAGCTTCGACCAGGTCAACGCTAAACCGACGCTAGCAAATAAAAAACCCATCCGACGCTAAATTAGTCTTTTGCCACAGCACAATTAGAAATATGTAGCGTCGGATGATGGCTGACGCTAAAGTCAATATGTTAAACTCAATAAACTAGTTAGCGTCGGCCTTAGTCGACGCTTAAGTCAATTTAAAGTCAACGTTCTATTATATAACGTCGGATGTAGCCGACGCTAAAGTCAACATTCTTTGCAGCAAGGTGTTTTCTATTCATATCAAACAAGTTAGCCTTTGATATGAGTGAATGAAGAGGAAATAGTTCCGATTGAAGGTTGAAGGTTCTGTTTCTTCTGTTTCTTGATTCCGATTGAAGGTTGAAGGTCCAAATTTGGTTAGGGCACACTATGATTTCGCGAGCAGCAATTGCTTCTATTTCTATTATTTTGCAACAATAATGAAAAATAATGAAGAAGCTATGCCTATTAGGAAATTTTTCAACAAATAAAAAAAATACAATAATTAATTAATTATTATTTAAACTAACTTTAGGCCACATTTTTTATTGCTTTAGACCACACTTAAAATATGTAGTTATTAAACTTAATTAGGCAACGGTTTTTCTTCGTGGTAAAACAACAACACTTTTAAAATTGTGGCTTAATCGGTAACAATACCAAATATGCAACGGTTTTTCATTCAAAGTTAAAAAATTGTACTTTATAAGTAAATTATAGGCAACACCCGAAAAACTGTTGCCTATTTCTGTTTCCAGCCACACTTTTTTACCCGTTGCTAAGTGAAGTGTGGCCTAAAGTGAAAAATGTTGTAGTGAACCCAACCCACTAACATCCCTAACATGCACATGTTAACATTCAACCATAATTATATGTTTATAACCTTCGGGTCATTCTTTATAAAAATAACTAATTACTATGAGGCTGTCATCAAACTACTCCACTGATTATTCACTACTAGAAAAACAAGATT
This sequence comes from Cicer cuneatum, assembly GCA_037974295.1. Taxonomy (NCBI): domain Eukaryota; kingdom Viridiplantae; phylum Streptophyta; class Magnoliopsida; order Fabales; family Fabaceae; genus Cicer; species Cicer cuneatum. The sequence goes on from JBBPBO010000001.1 coordinate 18,891,855, forward strand.
TAGCGTCGGCTAAAAGCCAACGCTAACGTCGTTTTAGTGTCGGAGTCGGGCCTAGGCTAAAATGGTCGAAGTTGTTGCATAGCATCGGCCATATAGCGTCGGATGGTATATTAGCTTCGACCAGGTCAACGCTAAACCAACGCTAGCAAATAAAAAACCCATCCGATGCTAAATTAGTCTTTTGCCACAGCACAAATAGAAATATGTAGCGTCGGATGATGGCTGACGCTAAAGTCAATATGTTAAACTCAATAAACTAGTTAGCGTCGGCCTTAGTCGACGCTTAAGTCAATTTAAAGTCAACGTTCTATTATATAACGTCGGATGTAGCCGACGCTAAAGTCAACATTCTTTGCAGCAAGGTGTTTTCTATTCATATCAAACAAGTTAATGGCTTCTATTCATATCAAACAAATATCATTAAATTATTTTAATCATAATTTATAAATAAGTTAAAAATAAAAATACAAACCCACACGCTAATTTATCTTTGTTTTTTTTAATGATTCTCCTTAAATTAAAACCCATAACTTTAAAACAATTAACCAATGATCCCTCAAAACTGAAGCAATGATACTACATACATTAAAAGAAACCAACTTCTCTACCTAGACTAGAAAGGCTAAGGGAAAATGAATGAATGCAATCATCAGTTCATGAAATGCAGGCTGATAACTCTTATGTGAAGAACATGACCATAATCACATGATAACAGAGGCATTGCGCTTTAGGGTGGCAGAGTTCCATTCCAACTATTTAGGTGGAGTAAAATTCCAATTCTTCAAAATCTCTGTTGGCCTATGGAGATGACTACCTGCAGCAAAACATTCAGCTAAACAAAGCTTTAGTGTCTCAGGTCAATGTGAGGACCACAAAAAGAAACCGATGCTCAACAAGATAAACCATGACGTGAGGACCATAAAAAGAGCAATACTCTGCTTCCTATGATCCTATCATTCTGCTTATGTCAGATGCATAAACACTTGAAGGTTTTAATCGCGTGGAAATTTGATAGAAAAAGATCAAATCTAACTAATATCACAGTACCAGTATGGACAGTCATCCTTAATCCAGTGCTACTTTCTTTCATGAAAACACTAATGCATAGAGATCTTGCAGCTTGACCAAAATAAATTTCAGCCATGTACCATGAAGGTGATTTGTTTTTGAGAATTTATCATTAGATAATATAACAATTATATTGGCCAAGTCATAGGCACCGAGTTTAGTTCTGTTTGTTCATAGGTTAATAATGAAGTGAAGAAATAAGCAGCAACATAGAAAATATGCCAAAGCCAGAACTGTAAATGAAAGATACCAGAGTAGATAATTATCAAATTTGATTTAGGATTTATAGAATATATATTTAGTTTGATTGTCATGACTATGTGAAGATGCATGCATATCATGAAAAAAGCAGTAGTCCAGTACTACTATATACATATTTTTTTTCAACCCTGAAGATATTTAAATTAAACCAATAAGGAAACTAACCAATTGATATACTAACCACCGAATTTTCTGCATAATCTTTTTTTCATTTTAGTGGCTGAGTTGGTTTTGTAAATTATTTGGAAGGGATATGAGCAACAACAGTTTTGATCAATCCGAGAGAGAAAAGAAGGAATGCACAACTAATAGGATAACATATCATTCCAAGACTGGGGGATGAGATCCAAGAAAGTTGATGAAAAAAAGAACATAGTATGAATGAACATAATGAATTGATCATTACAGGCTTACCTTCCAGTATAGCAAAATTGACAATTCATGGCACATCCAACTTGACTGGAAACACACACAGTAGTCCTGCCTCTATCACAAGGTATGATGACTGTTTCTATTACCATCCCATCATCCAACGTAAACAAAATCTGCAATATCCTGTGAGTTTAAACAGTCAACAAGAAGATTCTCCAGAAATGAAACTAAATATAAGCATGCAATGCAAGTAATTTAGAAGCTAAAAGCCTCTTTGTAACTTCCGAGTTGCATGTATTATTAGATTAGATGGACTAAAAGATGCAAATGTATATAATAAGAACTCAAAACAAAATACAGAAGGATAATTTCAACCTTCCTAGTTCCATCACTCGCTGCGTGAATATCTTTCACCGCAAGTGCCTTGAAATATGCTTTTTCACTCACCATCTTCTTGAAATCTTTGTTCAAACCTAAATCATGAGACAAAAATAACAAATAAAATTACAGGAGTTATTTGTCAATTCAAATAACACAGTTCAAAGTTTATACCCAATTGTTCATTATACTTGGGAGAAGGTTCTGAAACACTAGTGCATTAACATTACTGATGGATTAAACAATACTAGATACCATAATTACAAAATCGATAGAATTTGCACAGTTTCGAAACCATGAAGGATAAGATGAAGAAGAAATTACCAGCAAGAAGAATCAGCACTGTACTGGGAGTAATGTTGGCCCTGAAGAGAGAAAAAAACCCAACACAAAAAATATATATCAAAATTCAAATCATGTAAAGAGATTCAAATAACAACATGATGATAAATAAAATTGATATAAAGAACGTCATTTTAGTGAAAATTTAAAAACCTGAAATTTATTTAATTATAATCCATCTACCAATGCATCAGTTATTATCCCAGTAAACTATAACTTATCCCAGATTCTAATTTACTCATAAACACTAGCATACAATTAAATTGAAATAAAAAATGAATTACAAAGCTCAACATATAAACCCTAAAAAACATGAACAAGTGAAATAGGGAGTAACTGATCAGTAGCAAGTACATATCGAATGAAGAACCCAAGATGAGCAAACAGAGACGAAGGAAGAACCCAAGATGGAGGGTAGTCGTGAACGGGAGGAACCTAAGATGAAGGATGGAAGGTTTGGTCGCAATTTTGGGGAAAACGAAAATGAAACAGGTTTTGGAGCATTAGGCGATAAGGGTTTTGGAGGAAACTGGAGAGCGAATACCTGGAGACAGATACGGCGGCGACACGAAAGGGTTGAGTGAGGTGAGGGAAACGGTGATGCAGCGGTAACGACTGAGCTTGACGGCGAAGACGAAGTGGGTGACGGATTCGGGAGTTAGGGTTCAGAGTGTGTGACATGAAAAAGCGATGAGGTGAGATAGAGGGATACAGAGTGATGAGGTTTTTAGAAAATATAATATTAAATTTTTCTAGTAGAGGTTTTTAGAAAATATAATATTAAATTTTTCTAGTAGTGAGCCTCGGCCTATCCGACGCTAACTATTAAAATAAAAACAAATAAATTTAAAAAATAAACTAGCGTCTGCCTTATTTTATTTAGCGTTGGCTAAGTCGACACTAATAATTAATAAAATCAAAAAAATAAATTTGGTTAACTAGCGTCGGCCTAGCCGACCCTACGCCGACATGAACTAGTGTCTGAGTCGTGGGCGACGCTAAATATGGCAGCTAAATTCAATTTTTTTAGTAGTGATTCTTGATGAAAATAACTGACTACTATTAGGCTATCATTAGACTATTCCACTATAGTCTCCGATTCGCTTAAAATTAATTAGCTATTTTCTTTAGTGAAATTAGTGACATACTTTTTTGGTTGAATACAATTTAGGGGCGAAGGGATAATACACCTGTTTAAGTGATATTGATATATTTTTTGGTTAATAAAATTTAGAGTGAATAGATGATGTCATAGTCCAAAAGTAAAGAAAATATTAGTCTTCATTAAACACTTACAAAATAATTTATTATTTATTATTATAATTGAACTTGCAATCTATATATATAATTTTTAGACTCTATCATTAAAAGTGGTATCATGATAAATATTAATTAAATATATATGTATTATTTACACTTGTAATTTGTGTTACGCTAATTAAACTATCATAAAATTATGTTTATTTTATTTTTCCTTTTTTCTGTTTATTTTTTTAAAGTATTTTTTTTGTACTAATATATTTACACTATAATATCCGAAATTCACACTCAAAAACAAAACATTTAACTTTAACAATTACCAGCATTTTTAGTCTAAGATAAGATTTAAGGATTTTTGTTAGTGTATTCTGTAGACCCCAAATACGTATTCTATTAGGTATTCACTTCCTTGCCACTTGCCAATTGCTATTAAGAGGTACATAAGAGAAATACCAAAACGGTGTCGTACGACGAGAGTCTAAAACCCCTTGTGTACCGTGCGACTAGCGGTTTTCTCTCTGTCCCGCTCCTCAGTGAAGTTCAAAGGTGGTGCTCATTTTCCGCCGCCATGAAGCTCGTTAGGTCTCTCTCCTTCATCAACTTATTATTTTCACTCTCTCTCTTTCTCTTGTTGAAATTTTCTGATCCTGAAAATGTTTGCCTTTAAACCGGAGCAGGTTTCTGATGAAATTGAACAACGAAACCGTATCAATCGAGCTCAAGAACGGTACAATTGTTCATGGCACCATTACAGGTTTCTACTAACCCTTTCTTCTTCCTTTTTCCATTCTTATTACACATCTATACTCTTCACGCCGTTAAACCCTAATAAGTTCCCTTCGCGCTCAAACATTTCTAATTTTTCAATCATAACTGTGTTTATCATCGTAATAACCTTTAGTCACCGTAGAATTTTATAATGTTCGCGTTATTGTTTCCGATTAACGCTTCTGGAATTTTAAAATCTTAAATTATTTTTGTTTCAAATAGGTTGCTTATTTGAATATGGTTACCCATCATTTGCAATCTGATAGTTCAGGTGCTGATAGTAAAGATCTATTTTAAGCTTTGTAGTTTACTGTTTGACACATTTTGTACTGCAATCAAGATATCACCCTTTGATAATTATGTAGTAGCAAGTCACAACACTTCGTGCTGATATGGACACAGAACTGACACGCCAGACACCGATTATAATTTGAGAAAATTAATTTAATGTAACCAATGTGTCGGCTTCATATTGGTATCGAATACCGACACATGTCGGACACCGGACCACTTCTTTGATCAGAAGTTTCTGTGCTAGACGTGTTCGGTGACACATGTTGGCGTTCGAGACTGAAACACCGACATGACACCAAAACATGTGGTTATATTCAATTGCTTTCATTTTCTTAACCTATTACCCTTGTCAATGAGTCACTATTGTTTATGGTGTCTGTGTATATGTATGTCAGTGCTTCATATTTGTTGTTGTTGATGTTGATTCCTGTCTGTACACCTTTCTTTTGTGTAACAATGAATAGCTGGTTACCCTGTCATTTTCTTGGCGTTTTCCTTTTCCAAATTAAGTGCAGCTGCATATCATGATGTTTGAATTAACGATGTTTGAAGTATTCCTATTGTTTCTTTGCACCTAAACTTGCTACCATTTGTATTTGTGGTTTATCTTCAACTTTCTGCTCAAATTTTTTGCTTTGTTTTCTTTCTGATAAATTTTTGTTTTCAATTGGAATGACGATAATAATGTTTAATGTAAAATAGAATTCGATTGTTATCTTGTGAACTTGAGGCTTGGAACAGTCAGAAGGTGTTTGTTTACAATTACATTTTGGCATTAAATTCGAAGTTTTAAATGTTTCTTGTGTTGCAAATGTATCTTCTTAAATGTTATAGAACTAACCAGCCTTCTAATCTATGGACAATTGGACTGAAGGAGTATGCTTAATAATCTTAAAATTTTGAATTTCAACACAGAATCACAATTATTTGGAAATGAGAAGTGCTATTTGTTCTAAAGCATGCGCTATAAAAAGTGACAAATACTTTATAATAGTTATTTTTTTCTGGAATAAATAAAAATTTAAATAAAGCGAAACGAAATCATGATCGAACAATAAAGATGGTTTATTGACTTTTCTTTGAAAATGTTTTGCTTTTGCACTATCAATTATTTTCATTTGTAAATGTATTCTTTTATGTCTTTATGTTTTTTCTATTCTGCTGTACTGTAATATGAAGATCCTCATATCACCCAATGCATTTTACCTAATCTAAGCCAATTTTTTAGAAACACACCAATCTCATCCGCAGCTTCTAATTAAACCTCACACAGCCTGTACTGTGGAATTTTCTATTAGCAGCCTGGATTTAGTTTGATTTTGTTAGCTAAATAGAAAGTTCACAAGGTATTTATTACATCTGTTATATTTGCTTGTGCTAAACTTTGTGATGTTTGAGACTCAGGTGTAACTAGCTTCATGAATTGTTAGTGAACAGTTGAACACAAGTAGTACTTTTCTTAATGGAGGCTATAAGAGTTTGATCCTGTATTATAATTTGGCATGTAGCTTGCTTATAATGCAAATATAATATTAATCACGCACCAGAAGTTTTCCTTGTCAGTCGTTAATAAAAGCATATGGATAGATATTGCAATGTGTCTAAATAAATTGCTTGTCACTTGGTTTCTGAATCTTTTATTATTGGGATGAGATCATAAGGCTATGTTTGGATTGGTGGTATGTAATGGAATGAAGTGGAATGGAGGGGAATAATATGATATTCCATTGTTTGGATATTTAAAAAAAGGATGGAATGGAATGGAACTCAATGGAATCTATCCCACTCCATTCCATTGCGTACCTTCATTTTGTTTCCCTCCAATTTGGGAGGTATGGGATGGAATCGTTCATTATTTCAATTTTATAATACTAAAATTACAATTTCATCCTTTTTATCGTAATATATGTTTTTCACCATCAGTGGTCCGTCAACTTATTTTCTCTTCAGAGTTTCTCATGTATTCTTCACACAACCAAATATTTTCTTATGTTCCTTCTTGTGTGCTTTTCGCACAACCTGACAACCATCTCATGTGCCATTTGATATTAATCCTTATATTTCTATTTAATATATATTTGATATAGTTGAAACGTGAACTTTATTCAATATTTGTTAACATAAAATTATGAAGAACCTTGACCATTAATTTTGGAGAACATGCCTTCACACATAGGATTTGGTTAATGCTTTTGTTTATAAAATTTTCATCTTATTGTACGTCATTGGTTTACTGTTTATGTTCTAATATTTTTTGGTTATATTTATTTTTTGACAAATATGTATTAATTTGTTACTTTAGTTGATAGTTGAAACTTTAGTTAAATTGTTTGTCTTGTTGCTATGCTACAGGTGTTGATATCAGTATGAACACACACTTGAAAACAGTCAAACTAACACTGAAGGGTAAAAACCCAGTGACTCTCGATCATCTCAGCGTAAGGGGTAACAACATTCGTTATTATATCCTTCCTGACAGCTTGAATCTTGAGACTTTGCTGGTTGAAGAGGCACCTAGGGTCAAGCCTAAGAAGCCAACTGCTGGTATTTTACATTATTTGACTTGCTGCAGTTTTTTATTCACGTTGGCTGCTATCTGCTTGTTTTTGGTTTTCAACTTCTTAATTTTATTTTCAGGGAAGCCTTTGGGGCGTGGGCGTGGCCGAGGTCGTGGACGCGGTCGGGGCCGCGGTCGTTGAATTACACATTCAGAATTTTTGTGCCATATGGTTATATTGTAGGAAGAATTTCTGAGCGGTCTTGTGGAGACATCAAAGGAGTGTTCTTGCTGATTAGTTATGTTGGCTTTGCCTAAATTTTCCTTTTTTTTTTTGAACAAGTACTTTCAAGTTCTTTTGTATAATTCCGTCCTGAGTTCTAAAACTGATCGATATTACTTAATTAACTCCTAAAAGATACCTAACGCCACTCAGGTCTCAACTAAAGTCTGCATATATGATCTTCTCATATCTTTTCGAATACTGAGATTTGTTCCCTTAAAGGTTTTGGTTCCTCTCCAGGTTCTCAAGAGCTAGAACAGTTTTTTTTTTAGTTATTATTATAACTGATGGATCTTATAATCAATTAGGATGGGTTTTGTGAGATAAAAGTTGTAGGGCAAAACTATAGACACCTGCTAGGACTAGCAGAAGTTTTTTATATTTTTTTTATGGAAGTTTTTTATTTATTAGTAAAATATGTAGGAAAAAAAATGTACCTTTGAAATAAACTTTCTGAGGACTTCGGTTTAGTAGCAAAAATTTAGTTATCTATAGTTTCTCCCAAATTGTATCTTTCTGCCTCAACAGTAGAGGATTCAAATTTGATCAGTAACTAACAAAATTCTTGAAGCAATCTATTTTCAACCCATCCTTTTCAGCATTTATTATTAATTAACAAATGTCATAGTTGAATTATAAATTCTTCAATTTTAAAGAGTTATTTAATAGTAGAAAGTATGCACGTTGAAAGAAAGAGTGATTTAAAAGGTAGGCGTGCTGATCAGCAGAATTGATGTTATTCAACCCCTTGTTTAATGGTAATAGTAGTTGGTGGTTGTGTGTTAATATCATATATCACTCATTTTTTATGCCAGTTGCTTAGACTGATAATTGAGTTTCGACTTTCAACGCCCTCGGTTTCATTGAAATGTATCTTGGTCTGCATCCAAAGGGCATTTCTATTATGCAATCTTATTAACTCGGTAATAACTTTTAAAAGAGAATTCTATTAAATAAATTTTAATTCAGACTGGTTGGTGTCAAAACTTTCAAGCTTAGCTTGTTATATTTAAATGAGTAGATCTAGAACTAGATCATGTTTGACTTGATTTCCTTCCTTAATTATAAATTCTCATTTATTAGTATTTCTCTAATATTTTTATTAAATTATCTTTATTAATTATTAAAATATTCACCATTACCGTTCATTAATATAGAAAGATTGATAATACAATACCGGTTCAGCGCTTATTAAAGTCTAAAGTAAATTCTAAAGTAAAGTTTTTTTAAAAAATAGATGCTCTTTTAATATAAAAATATTTTACTATAATTTTATTTAAATTCTACATTTCTAGTTTCATGAGATACAAAATATTCTAATTAAATATTTTTATGGTTGTATCCTTTTATAATTGTGAGGCCTTTAATTTGTTGTACTACTTAATATTTTTATTTTTTTAGGCTTAAATACATATGAAAAATTAGTTATTTTTCAAAGGCTTAAAACCCTAATTTTACTAGCTTTGGCCTTGAACTAGCCCTGAGATGATGAATGTAATATTAATTAAATTGTATAATTAGAACATCATAAGATGCTTTGGGGAGAAATATAGGGATTATTATTAACATTAAAATATCTCTATTTTATTTTATTTTATTTTATTTATCTAGGCTTAAATATAATTTTTGGTCTTTATTTTTTACCTAATATTTTTTTTGGTAATTTATTTTTGTTTTTTGGTCCTTTATTTTTTACCTAATCTTCGTTTTGGTGATTTATCTTTATTTTGTTTATTTTGGTCATCTATCTTTTATAAGTGATCTATTTTAGTTTTTATCAAATCACAACAAAAATTATAACAACGTTCAGTCATTGGAATCTCTTCAAACAATTGTTAATATGTATCGTGCATAATATTTTTTTTTTAAAAAAACATCATTTTAAACCAATAATAGGCTTTCACTCATCATTATTAAGATTATACACTTAACTTTATAACCGATCCAATATACAATCTCAATAGGTCATGACAATAGGTATACAATTGTTTAAAAGTGTTATGATGAAAATGAATAAAATATACTATTTATAAAAAATAAAAACTAAAATAAAAGACTAAAATTATATTTAAGTCATTTATCAAAGTCTTTGCTTTAAAATTTACTTTAGACGCAACAAATTTTGAGTCACCCGAGGTTGCAAAGTGTTTTATATTCTATTGTCACTGATATTTATATTTTAGTTATACAATTTATAAAGTCTTAAATATAATTTGGTTTTAAAATAGTTACTTTTAAAATATAATTTTTTCATATATATAGAAATACTCCAATATGTAGTTAAACCTTAAAATTTAGAGTCTCAATTTATTTCGTAAATATTTTTTTTTAAATAATCTCTTTTGAAATCTTTTATTTGTTTGACACAGTTTTAAAAAATAATGAGAATTTAAAATGCTTCAAATAAAAAATTATTTTTTATAATTGATTGTTTTAAATAATAATTTTTGTTATAATAGATAAACACAAAATTTTTTTTCTTTAAAATCTCTCAAAAATAATATTTAAATTATTAAAACTAAAATTAATTTTTTTATAATTTGTAACTATGGACTAACTGGGAAAAATGATATGCTTTTTTATATTAATTATTACACGAATTTTCATATACTTATATTGGAATTCCCTCGAATTTAAATAAAATAATATATAAAATTATTTGTCTCTTTCAGTGGATTGAGATAAATAGTCGATCCCGTGCAATGCACATACATAAAAAAAAATCCTGTGATAAAGAGGGTTGTAGTCGTGTCAAAATTTGTGGGGTTGAGACCAGAAAAAGGTTGTTTGAGTTCATAGAAATTGCCTCGTATTGTTGTCTTTTGAAGAACAACCAAGAAGAAAAATAACAAGTCAAACACAGCAACAACACGTTTCTTCCAAAATTTCAAATAGATTGTGACCCTTAACCCGATCTTTATATATTATTGGATTTTTGTAGTTCCTCTCTTCTGGGTTTGCTTCAAAATCAGTTTTTTTTCTTCTCTTCCTCTGCCCCATATGTTTCTGTTTCAGACAGCTTTCTCGTGTTGTTGATCATTAAACGGGTCTTGTATTTTTAGGTGAGTAACTTCAACTAATAACTTTTTCTTTCTCTATTTTTTAATGTTTGAGTTGCTGAATTTGACTATATCTTTGTTCATTTCACATACATGTTTGTCATTTTTCAATTTTGTTTAGCTTTGTTGGTCACTTTGTGATGTTTCTGTAAAAGGATATTCTGCTGCTAGCATATAAAGGGTTGCAAGTTATTCATCTGAAGCTTTTTGTTGTTGTTGTTGTCTTTTACCCTCCAGTTCCGGGGGAAGGAGTCTGTAAATTCGGAGTTTGGTCGGGAGATAAAGTTAAGTCTGATTGAGGATTGTTTCACTTGAGTCGAATCGTTAATCACTTGAGTCCAATCGTTTAGTTATTAATTTAAAGCTTACTTGAACTTAATATATGTTGAGCTATAAAAATATACTAATTTGATACTTTTTAAAAATGTACAACTTTATGAAATTGAAAAAAAATCAGGGAAACTGAAAACCAGTGTTGAATTTTCTTTAATTCTAAGTGCTGAAATTGTACTAAATTATTAGAATTTAATGTAATATATTGGATGTTTTCTAAATTAATTTCAGTGGTGTGTGTTCCTGATTGAATGTGCACAAGATGTATGAGGTTGAGTGGAATGTATGAGTTCTCCTTTGAAATCTTTGTATCTGATACCTTGATTAGAATCTGCCATCAATTAAATGCTGTAAATGTGTATACATGAACACGAAATTGATGCAACTGCTCTGATCTTGCTCTTAAGATGTGATCTGAGTATCTTATATTATTGAAACATTTAGCTTCTACAATCTATTTAGGATATTGAAATTTACTTAAGACTACTTCTAAGATGCACAAGAACAGGTTCAAAAGTGACTCAAGAGGACTTCACTAGTCAATTATAGACACCTAGATAGCAAGTTCTTGATGTATTATTTTGATATATATTATTTGGCATTGGTAATAGCAATATTTTGAGTTCTTTCTTTGTTACACTTTCATGTCATATGATGCATTACTCCTTTTACTAATCTTAGGTTTTAAAAAACTGATATTTATTTTGAATTCAACCTTCTAGTTTGCAACTGATTTGTATAGGGTACCGAAATTTTGTGAATTTTTTGTTGCAACTTCGTGAAGTTCGGCAGATTCAATTACTCCTTCACAAAATGTCAGCATTCAATATTGTTATTGAAATTAAAAATAATTTATTTTTTAGTTTTATATGATAATTTTATGCCAGCATGTATGTTGTGTAGCTCACTTGCCTGTACATGGAGCATTCTTGCTGGTAAGTGGTAATGGTGATGTGTTCTCAGCAGAGATTACTTAGGAGATGGTTATAACTTATAATGGATTAAATCTATATCTGATTAAATACTTCTTATAAACTTCCTATTTTATTGAACCTCTAGTTTATAAGAATATTAGATTATCTTTAAAAGAAGTTTGTCACAATGTCATTTGTCAAGCATCTATATATTTTTAATTTGAATTTCTTTTTTGACAGTCAGGATTGTTGCTATGTCAATTGCACCGATCGATAGCATAGACTCATTGAGTAGCGATCTATTCTATGACATATTACGACGACTCGATGGTCCTGCATTGGCTAGTTTAGCTTGTACATGTGCAGCTTTTTGTTCCATCTCAAAAGAGGAGAGTTTATGGAAAAATGTATGTTCATCTGTGTGGCCTTCAACCAATAGGGAGGATGTTAAAAGTTTAATATCCTCGATTGGCGGTTTCCGAAAATTCTACGCCGATTGTTTTCCTCTCATTGTAAACAAGGAGGTTGGAGAGTATCAGTGGAACAACCATCTCGAGTACCCTGATGATTGGACTGAAGCCGAATACTACGGCGATACAAATGAATTTGAAAGCATCATACCGTCTGATTTTGTTTCCATTGTAGACATCAGGTTTAAGGGAAAACCAATCTGCTCTAAAGTTCAATGGGGGATTCCAAATGCAGACGGCTTCGATGGTTGGTTCTACAACTGTCCTTTTCGGATCGATCTCCTCACTTACGCAGATAGAGATGATAACAATGATGGGGTGGTGACCCTTTCTGTATCGGACGGTCTTCCACCGATTACATCCATGGAAAGAGAAAGGAAAGACGGGAAACTATGGCACGAGCTGCGTGACGGTGTCCTTCTTAGTTGGATTTTAGTAAACAAGAAAATAAAGCAAGCTGTTAATCTTGCAAGCTGGAGTCCTCTGGACGGTCAAAGACATTGGCCAACTGATAAAGACTTTGTTATCCGATTCGGATCAGTTCTCCCCGCAAAGGACATTCTTTCTTCTCAAGTAGTGCAGTGTATCCTTGTCATGAAGTTTAGAGTTGTTCACATTGAAGAAGAAGGGTTTCAAACTAGTCTTGAATTAACAGAACTTAGCATGCAATTGGAAGACATGGAAGGTGCTCATGTTAATGGAAGGAACAGTTTGCATATTCTTAAAGAAGCACTTAGTTGCAGAAGGAGCAAAAATTATAGTGAAGTTCTTGAATCTTGTCATATGTATTCAAAAGTGCAAAATGAGTTGAAGGAGGAAAAGATGAGAAGTGAAAGTAGGTTGGATACACTTTGTATTTTAACTGGCATTGCTGCTTTTATGACATTTTGGTACTATGTTTTGTGAATTTTATAATAAAGTAATTATTTTGGGCGACCCCTTTTTTGTAAGTTAAAATTCCTAATAAAGTAATTAATTAATGAAAGTTTTACTGGATTGAGATTTGAAATTGCAAATTTGTTTGACTGTCTCCATTTCTTAAAGAACTACAAAATATCATTTAATTTTGCACTTGTTAGTTGTTCCCTTGAAATTATTTTGCAAATGGTATATGTTTAAAGAATTAATATAGATCCTTACATTAAAAAATTAAGGTTATATCATATCTTTAAATTTACAATTGTAAAGCAAATAAAGATACATCCATCCTTTTTTTTGTGTCATGTAAGTTTTCAACTTTTCATGATATTCAAACACATAGGGATTATTGAATCCAATTTTCTTTTAGTATAGTTGATATGCACTATTATATTTTATTTTGTATATGCATCTAATTGTATTTTTCTACATAAATATTTGTAGTTATTTTACAACACAATGATTAGATATATCTGGATATAAATGTAAAAAATTTACACTGAAAATATATTTTAATTAAAATATATTTTAATTAAAATCCATTTTCTTTTTATGAAAATGTGTGATTATCAGCTTTGGTTGGCAATTGCTTATGCTCTTTAATTCCATTATTTGTCTCCTATGGAGAGTGCATGAACAATGGTGGTTTTTCACTTTTCAACTTAAGAGATACAAATATCTTATCTCCCAACAAATATTCTTTCATTCACACTGAATAGTTACAACACATTAAATTTGATATTTGTGTGTAAAGTATCGGTTAAATAAGTAATTTAGTTTTCTAAAGTCTTAAATGTGATACTAATGCAAAACAAAGTGTGATACTAACATTAATCAAATTTTAAAATAGTTATTACAATTATAAATCTTCGATCACACTAATCTTTCTGTTCGATCAATTTAATATCTACCATTTTTTTGAAGAGATTAATTTAATCGAGAATTTTGAATCGAAGTAATCATTTTTAATTTTATTGTAGGAAAAGTTTTCTTATCAATGAATTTTCTAGATTAATTAGATGATTCACTCATTAAACATTTTTCCACAAATAACATTTCTTTTAGGTTGTGGATTTGTTTAGATATTTTTAACCTTTCTACTCTTTGCGTTTTTTTTTAATTGTCTTTTTTTGACTTTTTACGTATATCAAGATATTTAATAAATTTTGTTACTTTTAATATTATTTATTATCTTTTTCGTATAACACTCTTAATCATTTATTATCTCATATTTTTCTCTCTGCAATAAATAATAAAAGATATCGTTGACAAATAATTCATATTGTATTAAACTTTGTAAACGACAAATAAATAATAACATAATTTTTCTGCACATACAACAATTAAAAACAAACCAGAAAGTAAGTTGCAAACACAAACATACAAATGAGCTTGACCCTTCTTTTATTTATGTTTTGTTTAACTTAAATTTAGAAAAATGTTGTTTTAAAGCAAAAATCTCTTTGAATGATTAGTTAATTTTTATTTTCAAAATAAGTTAATTTAACACTTGAAGTGAAAAATCTATTGGCTTAATGTAAAGTTAGTATGCCAAAATGATTAAGTGATTGTCCTATGTTTATTTATTTTTCTGGCTTGTACCGGATCCGAGATTTAAGTAATGTAAAATTGAATAAAATATATTATCAAATCTTAATTTTTGAGAAAAGTCTATTGACGATAAAATTGTTACACACAGCAATTCTCTACTTTGTTCACCCATTTATCTGAGTTGTTGATTCTAGTGGCCATGGGCTATCCACAAAGGCAATTTAAGCCCAAAATGAATATGCTCATATGTTTTGTGGACCAAGCCGACAAATTAACGGAGATGGAAACAAATGTATAATTTTGAATCGGTTGGTAAGTTGGGACCGTTTAATTAAGACATAGTACGGCAAAAATTTAAAGTCACATTCAAAGAGAATTAAAATAAATGCAAAACTTTAGCAAGATTAAATATATATAGGACGAGCTACACATCCATAGAACAAAATGCGACTCGTTAGATAGCACTTTTGACGAACCAAATTCTACTTTGTGAGGATTTTGTCAAGCAAAAATCTCTAATAAAAAAAAAATACTTCTAAGTGATCTTATCAAGAGAATCATTGTCACTCAGCGGCATAGTTTGAATCGAAATATTGGGTGGTTAAATGTTTTAAATTTTAATCAGGTAAATAAAATAAAATTAATAGTGTATTTTATATAAAAAAATTAAGCTGTAAATTTTTAAAAATATATTGATATTAAAACCTAACGTTTATTAAAGAGAGACAATATATCAAAATTGGGTTGGGATTTTTAGTAATTAAAAATTTAATTTTTTTGAAACAATAAATTTTTTAGAGTTTAATTGTTATGTATTGTCCGTGTAAATTTTTTTACATGGATATCACATCACAATTATCTATAAATGTGACTTTAAAAATAATTATGATAAAAGTCGAACAATTTTAATAATATGACCTTACATACAAATTAAATTCCATAAAAAAATATCAAACTAATTTAATTAGTTTTGATTAATTTTTTAGAATCATAAAATTGTTTAGTTTGATTTTTACATCTCTAGATAAATTTTACAACCCACACAGTTAGAATGCATTTGAGTTATAATTTGGTCAAAAAAATTGAATTATTTGATTCATAATATATATCAATTGTTATTATTAATCAAATTATAACTCAAATATCTCTTATAAAAAACCGAAAATAATTATTTATTTTTATAATATTTGAAAACTTCGTATAAAAAAAAAAAAACTCTGCCGCAATTGTGAATACCAGAATTCTGTATCAAAACCTTGTAAGTCTCTTTTCCATTAAAGTTAATTTCTAAAACTAATGTTTATTATTTTTTAAATACTCTTTTTCTCATGAAAATTCATAGAGAATTAAATAGAGGTAAATGAAGGGTTTGAGGAGTACGATTATTTTTTTATCATATAAAAAAATTAAATCAAATTAACTAATATTTTTATCAGTAAACACTTGCTATTAGTTTTTCAAGCGATCAATTTAACATGTTACTATTATATTAGAGATGTACTTCAACTTTTGACCTCTTTACTGGTCTATTATTTAACTCCTTTATCTTAAACACCAATTCAACCTTATATCTCATTCTTTTGTGAGTTAGAGTTCTTACTCTTTTATAAAATTTTCAATAATATCAATTTTAACTCAATTGTGTGATTTTTTACTAGCCATTAAATATGTGATAAATGAATAAACTAATACTCACGGATATATTGTGTTAGTGCCAAACGTGAGTAAGAAAGCTCAAATTTGAATATAAATTAACACACAACATATAAGTGATAAGTGATAGTATCTAAATATATCTATTTTATTAAGATTTTGGAAGAAGATGAGTTATCAAAATGATTGTGTGATGATTTTCGAATAATGCGGCGTATGAATGAGTTGATTGAAAATTCTAACGAATCTTAAATTATATTTCATTCAAATATTTCAATTGTCTTCCCTTCATTTGATTTTTTGCTTTCCAAAGTGTAAAACATTCCTAATTTTTATTTTTTTTTATTTGGATAGAGTAACTAAATAATATATATAAATATAAAATAGAGTATATTTATAGTTTGGTTATTTTTATAAATTTCAAAAGTCGATAGAAAAATAAAATATCAAAAGCAAGTGGGTCAACATAATTTTTTTTTAAAAATTCAAATTTTGGAAAAATCAGGTACCACCAATATACAAATTTTGAAAAATATAGAGACTTATTTGCAAATTTTGAAAGTATATCGAGACAAATCTACAAATTTAAAAAAATTTAAAAGGACTGGTCTGAAATTTCAAAAAATCAATAGAGATTAATGTACAAAATTCAAAATATATAAAGATCAATCTACATAATTAGAAAAAGTTATACATTCTAATTTGTGATTCCCATGTAATAGGGTAAAAATAAATAAATTTCAAATTTTGAGTGTTTATGTAATATTTCAAATTTCGTATATCGAATTTTAACAAAATAACTCATAAATTTCTTTATTTTAAAAATTCATCAAATTTATTATCAAAAGAAAATAGTTTATAATAAAATAATTGAATTATCCTATGAAATATTTCCTTATTTTTGCTACGTGTACCAATTGTTCAACCTACATAGTTCATAATTTGCTACCATTTAATTTTTTCCATCTTATCCACCTCAATCATTTACATTATTATTTATATTGATTTGAGCTTGAAAGTGCTTCCTACCAGCCTCAGTCAACTATATCGAGTTTAAAACTTCAAGCAATAAGGTGATTCATCGATATTGAGTCGCTATCACTTAGCAATAATTGAACAGTACCTAAACCATAAGTCGAATTTGACTGTACTACTGAAAATACTTTGAACTTGAAAATTTAGGTGGCATACAATATTATTCTCTTGTACGTGACCAAGAACTCTTAGATCAAGCCACCAGATAGACATGGGTATGGAGATTTGGCAATCTATGCACTTTTCGAGAGATTATAGCTTATTAGGATAAGGATAAGTGGGTGGGTACTATGGTTGAGGAGATGAAGTCCTTGAAGAAAATTAAGACATGAGAGCTTGTTCAACTTCCTAAGAGGATATTGGTTGCAAGTGGGTGTATAAGAGAAAATCAATAGTAATAAAAAAATATGGAGAAAAGTTCAAGGTTCGTCTTGTAGTAAAGTGGTATTCACAACAAAAGGAGATTGACTATGATAATATTTTCTCTCCAATTCTTAGACATACTTCTATTAGAGTCGTGTTAGCCTTGGTAGCTAACTGAAACATGTTAAAGATGGATTGGAAGACTTTATTTCTTCACAATAATCTAGACAAACAAATTTATATGGAGCAGCTAGATGGGTTCAATGATATGGGGCATGGCTAACTAGTCTGTAAATTGAGGCGATCTTTGTAATTAAGTTCTAAAATAGTCTCCAAGGTAGTGGTACAAATGCTTTAATTCCTATATGCTTCATATTGATTACAACAGGTGTGAGCATGACTCTTGTGTTTATGCTAGGAGTCTTGGTGATGGTTCTTTTATTTACTTGTTACAATGATTACTGCTAATAATTCACATGACGCAAATGAACTAAAAATCATGTTGGGAAAAGATTTGTGCTTGAAGGACTTATATGCTCATAAGAAGATTCTTGTTATGGAAATTCATAGAGATATGAGTTCCAAACAGTTAGGACTTTCTCAACACATCTACATTGAAATGTGCTAGACATATTTGACATGAGTAATGCTAAGGTTGCGAGTACTCTATTGGTGGATCACCTTAAGCTTTCATTGGATTAGTGTCCAAAGACGGACGCATAATTTGGATATATGTCAAAGATTCCTTATGCCTATACTATTGGTTGTTTAATGTATGTATTGGTTTGCAATAAATCAAATTTTGGCACAAGATGTAAGTCAAGTTTGTAAGTTTTTGTCAAAGCTAGGTAAATATCATTGGGAAGCATTCAAATGGATTTTTTGGTACTTGAAGGGTACAATAGGTCATGATATCATGTTTGAAAGTGGACAAGGCGATCATTTAGTTGTAGGATAAGTTGATTCAAACTATGCATGTGATATAGATGATAAAAGGTCTACAACATGATATGTCTTTACTCTTGTAGGACGACCTATTTGTTGGAAATAACTAATTCAACTTATAGTGGCTATGTTTACAACTTAAGTAGAATACATGACACTAGTTGAAGTTGCCAAAGAGGCTTCATGGTTAACAAGATTAGCGAAGGAACTTAATGGTGTTCAATTGTATTGTGAGAATAAGATTGTCATTTGTTTGGTAAATAATCACGTGTATCCTGCCAAGATGAAACATATTGATGTGAGGTTCACTCGATCATACTGATACTTGCATCTAGACATATATTACTTAAAAAGGTTCATACTTCAAAGAATGCGGCTGATATGGTTACCAAATCAGCTACCAATGAAAATTTCAAGCATTGCTTGGATTTTTTACATGTTTGTCATTGTTAAGGAGTACTTGTACCATAGTCGTTGGGATGTTGATATTTTTCCAAGGTCTAGATTGTTAAGTATTGCTCATAGATATTGATAAATGGACAATATTAAAAAAGTAATATAATTCAAGGGTATTGTTGTAATATGAATTGTATAATGTTTAAATACAAGTTGTACCTTGTAAAGCCTAATCAATTGTCGTTATAATAAAAATGAATTGTAGTTGCTCAATTAAAGACGTAAACATACTTGGTGGAACTTCGTTATTAAACGTCTTATTTTCTTTGTTTTGCATTTTTTGTTCTCATTTATTTTAGTTTGGATTGTTGTTATAACAAAAAAAAATTCAATATTTAGTAAATGAGTCATACTTAAAACATTTGTTTTTCAACAATGATACATGTACATTTCATATTCTCCAACAATCATTCAACAACCTATTTTATCTTTATATCTCTCTATCACATCACCAATCTATCACATGTATCTAATCATTATCTTCTATATATTTTTCTTTGTTTTTTATTGAAGCATAAAACACAATTTATGACATGGGCCTTATGAAGTTTATAATATTTTTTTGTTTTAATTTAATTTATCATGTTGTTTTAAAATGTAAAATCATTTCTTAAATTATTGTTATTGATTTTGTTTATTATTTATTTTTCAATCGAAAATTAAGTTGATCAATTTAATATTTGTTGAAACAAAATTTATTTTAGATTAGATGTTATAATCTTTAGTTTTAAAAATAGTAAAATATATAGACATTATGAACTCATGACATGACTACATGAGACTTTTTATAAAGTAGAAATTTAAAAAGATTGATTTAATCTAACCCTAATCAGAACTTCAAATTTGAAAAAGGAGAAGTGCACACATGCATGAGGCTTAAAAATATCCATACAATTAAAATCTATAGTAGTCATCAAATTAATAAGGTAAAATATGAGGTGCCCTCTCAATTAATTGTGTACTGGTACCCAATGTTAAGTAACTCATACAACATGACACATATGTCTTAAACTAATCCACATCATTAATATCATTCTTATATATTAAATATTACCTATATTAAATACAATTTTAAAAAATAACCTCTAGTACATTTTATAAATTTGAAAAATTGAATCATTTGACAAATAAATCCCAATTTAATAAACCCTAAATCAATTATTACCATGGTTAATGTTTGATACCCACCAAAAAGAAAATGAAGGGTTCTCAAAAAAGACCAACAAATATGAAGACCAAAAAGAAAACCGATAGATTTCTAATACACGAAAATGTATACCATGGTTTTTCTGTCTATCGATAACTGCATGCGTTGCACGGTGGATATGAAGAAGTAGACCATTATCGGGACAATAGTGAGACAAACTAGTATTTGCACTGAAACTCCTCTTAAGTAGTGATGCATTACAATAGGAACGCCCAATTCTCTCCCAAACACAACTCTTTTTATCATTTCTTCATATGTGTCTGCAGTAGCATTCAAATAATATCCTTTAATTTCACATATTTTAGCCTGCGATTTATAAATTGTTTCTGCACAAAATGAAAAACGGTCTCTCAAACGCATACGGTTGTGATATGTTAATGAAATATCATTGGTATTTCACTAGAATAACAATTTATGTTTGTGGTTCATTTTAGTCAATGTTTTAGCAAATTTTAATTCAAACCAATGTTGTAAATCTTAATAAAATTATGTTTATAAGCTTTATATGATTAATTTTGTTAATTTCAATGTCAAAAATAACCGCAAACGATTGAGTTTTCATCTGGGTCAACGTTTCATAAATCGAGTTGAGATGAACTGACTCATAATTAAAGAAAAATGAAAGTTGTATTTATTAAATACAAAAAAGACGCCTACATTTACTATAAAGTAATTAGGTGGTTCATTGTCTTCTTTTATTCTAGCTTTATGAGTTTGATGCCTTATCAAACCATTTAACCCATTTTTTTTAACTTATTTTCATAAGCTACTTTCTAAAACCGAGTCTTTATTGTAACTTATATATTTTTATATGCAATAAAATATTCACTTTTATTCATGTTCAAAAACAAATATCTCGCTTTTATTTATTTATTTCAATGGAGTAGGGGAAAGGACTAGACTACGGACGGAGAAGGACACAATGAAGGGAGAGGGTGGTGGTGTGGTGGCCGTGCGGAGGAAGTCGTGTGCAGATGAAAGGAATGCATTTTTCCCTCTTTTCTGCTTCTCTTTGATTTATTTTTTAAATAGTTTTAATTTTTTTCTTCTATTTTTATATTTGAAAAATTAATTTTCATTTTTTAATAATAAAGTAAGTAAATTGTAAAAAATTATTATTTCATGTCATCACATGTTTTACTACAAGTCAATGCCACGTCAACATTTGAAAGACCAAATTCATCAAGAAACTCTTGTAAAAACAATTCATCAAAAAAACTAAAAGTGAAAGAATTTCAAATGATAGGAATGAAATAAAAAATAATATTTTGTCAGAAATTAAAACTAAATTTCTCTATATTACAAAGATAAAAAAACACATTAACCCTTTAAATTAATAACCATAAAAAACACTTAAAAAATGCACTAATTTGTTTAATTAAATTCTATAATAAATGCTTTTCTTACGGATAGAATAAATGTCAATATACTTGTGTTGTGGATGTGGATAGCATCATAATAGTAATCTTGATGATGATGTTGTTGCGTGCTCCAATCTTTTCCTATTTATCATTCATTCCTCATTCCTATTTCCTACGTGGTTGTTCACATTCTAATATAGATTAAATTAATTTTATCTCTAAATCAAAAAGTAATTCGAGAGATTAAAGTCACAAAAGAGTTCATTGAAATGGAGAATTTTCTGGAAGGAACACGTGAACTGAGACTTGCAATAGGGAATTACTACCTCTAATCCTCAAGTAGATATTGTCATGAAATTCGTCAGCAATAGTATGTAATAACGTACTAGCATTCATAAGTTTTTTGTCTTCAACCTTCCGTGGGTCAAATCTAAAGTGGAAATAAGTTAAATCATTAATGGGAGTTATGACAGCCTACTAATTTAGGTTAGACCAATTTTTTTATATATATTATTTTGTTTTATAATAATTGACTTATTTACTAATAAAAAATTGTTTTAAAATAAATGGTCGTTTTAATTTTTAATATTTTTTTAATTGTATTTTTTAAATAAAATTATTCTTATAATTTTTAATGTATTATATTTTACTATGCATTTATAACATTGATAATAACCAATACTCACTACTAGAAAAATAGGATTTAGCGTCGGCTAAAAGCCGACGCAAAACACATAAAAAACCGACGCTAACGCCGTTTTAGCGTCGGAGATGGGCCTAGGCTAAAACGGTTGAAGCTACTGTATAGCGTCGGCCATTTAGCGTCGGATGGTATATTAGCGTCAGTCTGCCGACGCTAACCGACACTAGTAAATAAAACACCCATCCGACGCTAAAAAACCTTTTGCCACGTCATTTTTTTAAAAACTTAGCGTCGGATTACCGACGCTAAAGTCAACAAAAAAGTCAATAACCTATCAGCGTCGGCTAGGTCGACGCTAAAGTCAAATAAAAGTCAATTTTTTTGTTTTATTGCGTCGGTAGAAGCCGACGCTAAGTTGATATTTATTTAAATATTTTTTTTTGTGTTTGTAGCACCTGCCCAAATAATATTTAAAATTTTTATAAATTCAACATAAAAATCCCCTTGCATTAACAACATTAACATAATAAATAATACTTCAAAAACGCCCTTGCATTAACAACATAAAAAAGGCAACATAAAGTATCATTTGTTATCATAATCCAAAATATTAACATAATATCAAATAACCTAACAAAGTCACCTAATGCATAATTGTCAACCAAGGACTACAAAAAGTAAGCATAACTAAATATCAGATCAAAGTTCTTCCAGTGACACGTCGTCCAAATTATCATCGTAATGAGGATGCGAAGGAGGATGACTCGCATCAGATGATTCACCAGCTGATTGACGCTGCAAAGCGTCAATTTTATCTACAAAAAATTGTTTTAATGCATCAAAATTATTCTCTAACTTCTTTGAACGCTCCTTAGCTTCTTCGGCGACTTTGGTAGCCACTTGAGCTTGGGCCACTGCATCCTGAGCAATTTGTTCAACTCTAATTCTAGCTATCCTCTCCGCTTGTAAAGACATCTGAGACATAGAATTAGAAGGATTCTGGAATTGTTGTGTAATCGATGTACTCCAATGACGGATGTTATCAAATAAGTCTCCCGTACCATAAACTCGACCACGAGTGCGACCCCCTGCAGATTGTGTCCATAATTTAAGTAATGTCGATCCATCTAATCAATTAATAATAATAATAATAATAATAATGATAATAATGACAACAACAACAATGATGATGGTGATCATAATTATAATCTTAGGTTTTCAGTAGGCATGTTACGCATACAAAAGACCAAATGTGTAAAAATTAAAATCGACCAACACAATTTGATCAAAACCCAATCAAGGATGAGTCATTTACCCCATATTATCACTCATGAAAATAGTTGGCTTCCCAAGCACCGGAGCATCCTGTAAAAGCATTCTCAGCATAAAGGTTTCCACAATGCAGAGCAATTCTCATAAATTTTTTAATTGAATAAAACACCAAGAAAGATTACAACAACAAAGGCATAATAATTTCAATCCAATATTGGAAGTACAAGTCATGTGACTTCAACAAAGAATGCATCTATGTTCACTGGCTACAGGATGGCAAGGATGAAGAATGGTTTTGGAATATGAAGATCAAGAATACACAATCCTCAACTAAAACCAGTTTGAAGATCATTCATGGTAATTGAATGCACAAAGCAACTCTCCTTCATCACTTTCATTTCCTTTTGCTCAGCCTGTGACTTATGAACTATACTACCTGCACCATGGACACATTATAATAATCATTTGGTAAGTTTTATATAGCCAAAGGATGCACAGAATTACTACCCAAAGATGAAAGCATATTAATTTTTATTACCCGGATACTCCCTCGGGTCTTGATTATAAAAAAATATACCTAACTTCACACTTATTAAGAAATTTAGTTAAATACAATTAATCTTCTTGATCTCATAAAAATACAAGTACATTCTCAAAGTGGCCTTCATGGGAACTTGTTCCATGAAAATAAGAGTTATTGGAAAATAAAATATTAATTGAAGAGTATTTTAGGATAAATAACATTAAATAGGTAAAAGTAAGTTGTAGTTGGTTACATTTAAGACCAAAAAAGTTGAGTACGTTTTAAAAGTCAAAAAGGGTTAACAGGTCAAAACCATTTCAGAAACAAAGCAACAGAAAATGTACCTCATATTCCTCGAATTCAAAGCCTTCAATCACCATAATGCTTGGAACATGGTTAGGAGGGGGGCGCAGCAGGCCTTGAGCTTCTTGCCATGTAATCTTAAGTTCTATTATATCCTCATTATCAAGTTTTAGCCGTTTACTTTTTGAACCCAATATGTTCTTTCTCTTTCTAGAGATTAAAGATTTGCTCCCTAGTGCTTCTTTTGCTATGTATCCTGACTTATCAACTTTTGACCAAGAACTAGGATCAACCAATTCAACCTAAGCAACAGATGAAAAATGCAGCCAAGTATGAGAATACTTATATGAAAAAAATTAGCAATTACACAGCCGTTAGTTATTTGATACTAACTTCTCCTTGTGCAGAAAATCCATTTCCAGTCTTATTGGTTTCATTATCCTGCAATAACATTCAACAAAATTAAGAAACAATTTATAAATTCATGAACTATCCTTTATTAGAAAATACCCACAACTATAAGATTAGCCGCAGTACCATACGCTGAATCATACAGCATATGAAAATTGAAACCAGAAATTATAGAAGGGCATAACAGTCACACCATATCCAAAAAAATCTATATCAAAGCAAATGCAACTTCAGTACATATTTCTAACCAATTTTGTGCATAAATTATCTACACAGGTTACAGTTGAAGTTAGTTTCATTCAACCATACAAATTAACACTTATTATGTACATAGCTCAAACAATTATACAATTAGATATTACCTGATCAGATGGCATAGTACTTGTAGATTTTCTAAATCCCATAACCAACCTTCCTTTTGGCTCCAACCGGCTGAATGTTACTGAGAAAATCAATTCAGGTCAGCCACAACATAAGAACACTAACTCCCAACTAATCAATCAAAGCAAGATGGTGATACAAATACAGTATAAAGTGGGAGGGGAGAATACATGAAAGCACATAGGACATAAAGATTCAACAGGCATTATTTGAGACGATATTTCGAGTTCAGATTTTGAATCACTCTGAAGTAGACAGGGTTGCTAGAGATACAAAGAATATCTTTGGATTATCATAGAATATGTTGATTGTTTTGATTCCTTACAAAGGACCCGTTTGGTTTGAGCTTTTCTTAAAAAAACAGCTTTTAATTAAAAAATGTATCTAGAAAGTTTATAATAATTATGTGAAGTCCAGTCTGGGATCCAGTGAAAACCCAAGGCCCATTCTACTGCACAGAAAATACAAGAAATACAGGTATTACAAATGCACAAATATACTTCTAATACAGGTAAACAAATTATTGAATATTACGCTCAAAAAACATATCCAGTGCTATTAATTGACATCTTTATTTCATTTTCTTCTTTCCAACCGTAAACCTACAATTATAAATGAGGGCCAGAAGGAAGGTTCATCCAAATCCAACTCATGAAGCTTATTAAGTTCTCTAGGCTCTTAGCAGGAAGGAAACAAAAAGAATGCTCTAGATCTTCCAACACATGAATTTCCTTCATGACAATGTCTTACCTGTGTCACCTGCTTGCAACTGCATGGATTGTATGCATGGAGTTACACCCTCTAAAACATACATTCTGCTGTTGTTATTCGGCCAGCAGCAGAACTGAAATATCCATTCCTTTCCTTTTGCATCTTGATACACTTGCATTTTACACACGGACACGTTATCCCTCCCTCAGATATACAAATCGGTTGTTTCAAAGCCCTCTTCACAAAATCTTTAACACCATTAATATACTCCTTTAACACCATTTGATTTCAATGATTCATTTGATTCAAAGCATAAACACAGCTTCGATGGCGAGGGTTCCCGTTCAGAGTTGACAGCTTCGACGGGGAGGGATCACTATAGAGTTGATAGGGTATGAGTGAGAGGGTTTGATGTTCGAGGGTTTTGAGATTTTAAATTTTCGAGGGTTTTGAGAGGGTTTGATGTTCGATGGCGTTTGGTGAGGGGAAATCAAATTTTCCAATCTGTTTTCTTTTATTTTCAGTTCACAGATACAACTATTAAAAATTTTAATTTTAAACAATTTATAATTTAGCGTCCGTCCATCCGACGCAAAATATAAAAATAAAACATTTTAAAAATAAACTAATCTTATTTATTTAGCGTCGGTCTAGCCGACGCTAATAACTAAAAAACGAAAAATAATTGTCTTAGCGTCGGTTATGCCGACGCTAATCCGTTAACTAGCGTCGGAGTTATGGCCGACGCTAAATATGACAGCTAAAATAAATTTTTCTAGCGGTGACTTAATAAGGATAATTGATAAAAGTAATATTATTTATACCTTTTTATTAATACGAGTGAAATTTTGAGATGGAGGGAATATAAGTTAGGCCATTTATTTAATTAAATATAAATAATTTTTTATTACTATTATTATTATTATTATATTAAATATTATTTTTGTGTTAAATTATAAATTTTTAACATTTTATGTAATTTAGACATAATGATTTATATTTATGTTTGACATATTAAAATGTAGTATTATAAAATAAAATTGAAATAAAATATTATTATATACTTTAAAAGGTTCTCTTAATTTTCAAAATATAACTTAAGTTTATTAACATATTATCTTGTTTGTCTTTTTATAAATTTTTACGGTAAATAATATAAATTTTCATAAAATAATAGTAAAATAGATTTTTAAATTAACTTTTAAATTTTGTCAAACCTTAAAAAATGTCGTATAAAACTTTAGAATCTTTTATTAGATATAGATTAGACTCGAAGCTAAATTACTACTTCAAATTAATTAAACGACTCTGATGACATATTAAAAGGGAGATTAAAAGCGACACTAATGCCTATACTAATAATAAAAAGGATATCCATATTTGGTGTGAATTATTTTACTTCTAATTATATCCCGCAAACCAATTAAAATTTATAACTAACTTCCTTCGGTTTATCTTTTCTTTTGAGTGGTAACCGGCTATGGGCCCATTAACTTACTTTTTTTTTTTTTCTGCTGTACTATTCGATTTG
>JBBPBO010000001.1:18919604-18941635 GCA_037974295.1 Cicer cuneatum
AAGGAGGATGTAGAGAAGAAGAATTTAACGAAAAGGGTAAAAAAAAAAAAAAGAGAAAGTGAGAGAATGGTGTAAATTAAAAAAATGAACCAACTGAACACGTTTTATAAATTTTATTTGATGCTTCGTGATTTAATTAGATTTTTGTAAAATGAAGAAGAATCATACGTAAAGTAAGCGAACAGATATGGACTCTAGTGGTAATAAGGAAATATAAATGGATATTTTTAAGGAAATACAAATGGATATTTTTAATTAGATATATAACTCAATAGGGTGGGTGCTGTGGTCCTCACCAATCACCTGTAAAATAAACACTTGTTTTATTCGGAGACAACAATTGACACAGACACGTTAGATTTAATTCGTTTATTTTCTTTTATTTTTGAAAAAAAAATATTTTATAAAAATAGCACTTTTGTGGTAAAAAATGGAATTGCATAGTTAATTAATTAGAGTATTTTATTAATTATTAAAATGTATATTATTAAACACTTATTAAATATATATATCATTAATTACTAAATTGTATTATTATAAAGTGGTTAATCTCATGTATTTTAGTAGTTAATAATATATATATTAAATAAGTGGTTAGTCACATACAAATTAATAATTAATGTTATGTTTTAGTAATTAATGATATATATATATTAAATAAACAATTAATCACATATATTTTAATGGTTAAAGAAGTATTATGTGATTAATAATATAAACTTACGTATATGTCTTGCATCCAAAAACCAACCAGTGAAACAGGAGGTCGACAAAAACTATTATTAAATATTAGATAAACTACTAACTTAATGAATATATATTAATTAAATTTTTTAATTTATATGCAACGATCCTATATCATCATTTAGATTTTTATATATACATTTAAAAAAAAATAATATCACGACACATCTAATTAATGAAATCTAATTAAGATATTTTTGTACAACAACTTTAGGTCGATAATACATATAATTAAATAAAATTATATTATTAATATATAATATATTTTATGAATCTTTAATATATATATACATATATATTTATATAACAAAATAAAACCAAGTTATATAATATATATCGGCTGTGTTATTGGAACACAGACGCCGTATTATACAATATATTTTTTTTTTTTTAACAAAAGAAATCAGTAAAAAAAAATTATTTTTATTAAAAAAATTAAAAATACTTTTACAACTCAATATATATTTGTACCATTAAGTATTTTCAATATATCATTTATCATTAAAATATATCCTATTAATCACTTTTTAAACATATATCTCATTAACTATTAAAATATA
Source organism: Cicer cuneatum (assembly GCA_037974295.1). Taxonomy (NCBI): domain Eukaryota; kingdom Viridiplantae; phylum Streptophyta; class Magnoliopsida; order Fabales; family Fabaceae; genus Cicer; species Cicer cuneatum. The sequence continues at coordinate 18,920,909 of JBBPBO010000001.1, forward strand.
TGATATCAATTATATTAGAGTATTTTTTTAAACACTAAATCGCATAACTCTAAAGTAATTAATATATTATATTTTAGTGGTTAATCACACAAAATATTGTGTTAAAAAACGTCTCAATTATAAATAAATAAAATTAAAAAAATAATTTAAAACAAAAAGTATTATACATCATATAAATATAATGAATAGGACATACGATGTCAATTTTTTGTTTTCAAATATCTTTTGTTTATAATAAATAGGTATAAGATGGAAGAGAAAGGGGCCGCAGCTCGTGATACATAAATATACCTCCATCGTTACAAAAATATTGACAAAAATTGAAATAGATTTTGGTAACAAAATTTAAAAAAAAAATTATGTTCAATATATAAATTCAGTAAACAGTACACATGATGGATATAATGCGTTACAGAATCTGTCTCATTCTAACTATCAATTTAAGAAAAGTAAGCGTTAATAAAATTACATTATTTTCCTGATAAATTAAATTATTAGATCATTAATAAGGGAGATAAAAATAATTAATACTTAAAATTGCATGTTAAAAGACTGCAATTAATAAAAAAATACTACACGTTAAAAATCAGCAACTAAAATAAACAACAAAACTGCAAAAAAAAGAATTGTAAATGAACATATACTCCATAAATAAAAAACAAGTGAAACATAATTGTATGTAAATAACTGATCTATAAAATAGAAGTACTATAGCAGATACATTAATGAAACAATAATATAATTACACAAATTTACAATTTCAATGTAAAATTACATAAGTGTCGTCTAACATTAATTTTTAGTACAGTCATTGATCTTAATATGATATAATTATTTTGTAATTAAAAAAATGCAAAATGCATAATTATAAATGATGCATGAAAAAGTGACAAATATTTGTCACGTGATAAATATAAAAAATTACAACATAAATATTTATCATTTATACATAAAAAAATACATGACAAATATTTGTTATTGATAAAAATTAAAAAAAACGGAATACATATTTGTCTTTGTAAATTTAAAAAAGAAAAGAAATATTGTCACAAAATACGTATTTATAACTGATGCATAAAAAAATACAAAACAAATATTTGTCAATAATAAATAAAAAAATATAAAACAAATATTTATCAGTAATAAATATAAAAAATATGAAACAAATATTTGTCATGAATATATAAAAAACACCAGAAAAATATTATCACAAATAAATATGAACAAAAACATATATCAAATCTTTGTCATTAATAAATAAGAGTATTAAAAATTAAAGAATAATATTTCTCAATGATACATACAAAAATACAAAAAAAATATAATATAAAATAAATATTTATTAATAATAAATATAAAAAAATACATGATAAATTAAATTTTTTTTTTAAATCCGAGCGTAATAGATACTATAAAATAAAAAACTGGTCACAAGTTTATAACAACTACGCACTCGTGTGATTCCAAGTTTGTGGTTAGTTTTATAAATAAAATAATATCTCTCTTGTTTGGTGTTTCACTGTTCAGCTTGAGATGCAAATTTGCAAGCAATACACATTTTTTATCTGGTACAAAAAACAAACGGTAAAACAACACACAACTAACAAACAACAACACACTTTGAAATCTATATATATATATAGCACCAAAAAAGTCTGGTAGACCAACCAGTCAAAAAACTTTCTATTTCTTCATTTCAATTCCTTCTAAACTTTCTATTTCTTTGTTCTTTAAATAATCAACAAACCTTCTTCTATAATCTTCCTCTCATACAACACTTTTTTTTTAATTCTTTTTCTCAATCTCACCTACAAGTTACACACATATCTACAAGTCTACTTATTTTCTTTGGTTTGATTTTTAGTTGATAAGATCCTAACAAAAACAAAAAAAAAAAAACTCTTTTTTGAATTGTCTATTTACTTGTCATGAAACCACATAAGCCAATTTTTGGTGTTTCCTACTTTTTTCCTATTTTTGGAAAAGTGATTTGAAGATAAGATTGCAGAGAAATAAAGGAAAAGCCTGCTGATGAAAAGCCCGTTTGGGAATTAACAATGTCAATGGCTGCTCCACCAGTTGGTAATAAGCTCCAAAACATGTTGCAGGCTGCGGTGCAATCTGTTCAGTGGACTTATAGCCTTTTCTGGCAACTATGTCCTCAACAACTGTACGTTTCATCGTTTTACTACCTCACTCTTTCTCTCTCTCTCTCTCTCTATATATATCTACTCACACAATATTACTCTTCTAATGCTTCATTTACTATGTTTACTTGTTGATCATGGTTCTAAATTGCCAGCAAAATTTTTTTGCAACAACTAATATTTGAAATTAATACTCTCAAAACATCGGTAGGATTTTGTCGAGGAAATGGTGAAGATCGAATATACAATCTTCTTATGACTTTCACGTCTTATAAGAGTCTATATATATATATAGTTCAATGGAGGGAAGAGAGAGATTTTAATGGAGGGGAGAATGGATAAAGACATATTTGGTTAAAAAGAAAAGAAAAATAGATTTTTAATGGTTTTATATTTAGTTCGACAATGAATTTTAAATAGTTTTTAAGTTATATTGATTCTCTCCCCTCTGAATCATCCAAAATAGAGAGAAGAAAAATCACTTACGAAAAGATTTAGCTCCGTTCTCCTGTTAAAATCTAAACAAACACACCCTGAAGAGTTTTATGGCCACAATTAAATTGTGAATCTTGATGTTGTAGCAATTGCATTTGTGACTTGTGATGTTGTTGAAGAGCCGTCTAAAATATTTATATTGTGATTGCAATTGAAAAGGATAGAGTTTATTATAAAAACAAACACCAAAAGAGTTATTATACATAGGAAGACCAGAGTTGGATGACTCCTATTAACGATATCTTAATAAATTTATTTAGTTGGATTTTCTACAGAGGCCCAATAAGGAGTGTGTGAATAAGTGGTAGTTAGATATGATCTTTAATATCCAAAAATCAATTAGGTCAACTCACTATCACTACTAATGAATTAGGATTTTGATTTGGGGTGATGGATATTACAATGGAGCAATTAAGACTAGAAAAACAGTGCAACCAATGGAGGTTAGTGCTGAGGAAGCATCTCTACAAAGAAGCCAGCAACTAAGGGAACTTTATGAATCATTATCTGCCGGAGAGACAAATCCACCAACTCGACGACCGTGTGCTTCCTTGTCGCCTGAGGACTTAACAGAATCCGAATGGTTTTATTTGATGTGTGTCTCTTTCTCTTTTCCTCCTGGTGTCGGGTAAATTTCTTAACTACACCTATCTCACTTTTATTTATTTTAACTTTATTTACACCTATACTTTCTCTTTACATTAATTCATCATCAATTCTTCAACATTCTTTTTAATTAAATCTTAAATTATATTATTATTATTATTATTATTAAATTAAGATTAAATAATTTTTAGTCTCCGTACAATTCTTGTATTTTACTTTAGTCCATGTATATATTTTTCCGTAATATTTATAAGGACTAAAAAATGTGAAAAAATTTATAGAGATTAAAAGTGAAATAGAAATGAAAAACTTATTTAACTTTTATTATTATTATTATTATTATTATTATTATTATTATTTTCCAATAGCAAAATGTATTAAAACCACTCATCAAAGCAAAAGTGGTGCTAGGATTAGGCAAATAAAGAAAAGCTTTCAATCTAACTTTATACTATGATACCTGATAATTTTTTAGCTACATATAAACACATACCAAAGATAGATCAAATTATTTCATTTAAATATTAATATAACATTTTAAAGGTATAATATATCTGATAATATTTTAATCTAACGATAGATTTTGTAATATAAATATGCAATAAAAAATTATGAAAAGTGTGTGATATTATTAAGTTGAATGTGAGTACTAACTTGATTATTAGAAGAGTAGAGAAATTAGTGTCCTTCAATGAGAGGGAAAGGCAGAGAGAGAGAGAGAGAGAGGCTCTAGCTTTAGCTATTGTGATGTACTTGTGAGTTTAAATGCAATAAAAAGCATGCAGCTGGAAAAATTTAATAACATGCCAATTTTGCTTACTTAGTTTTTGAAAACAATCTTTCTTTTCTTTGTTAGAGCAAAATTGAAGATGTCAAATCATTTTCTCATAAAGAGTAGTTTGGCTAGAAGTTGTGAATATAGTAGTTTCCCCCCGCACGGTAGATAATACATTTTTGTGAGGCATGCAGACTGCCACAGAGGCCCCTGTGTTTGTGTATGTAGCTTAAATGCAATATCATCATCTTCGAATTTATGAAGCTTCAGCGACAAAATTTAACAAAATATTCAAAACTGAACATACACAATTGCAGTATATCATATCATATTTTTTGCATACACCAAATAGGCTGCATTGTTGCAGTGTGTACATTGTTTTGAGAGGAAGTTGTTGTTTTATGTCATAATGGATTGATTTAATTCATATAAATTTTCAATGAAAATAGTTTTTACATTGTTATAGTTTTTATACTGACAGTTAATTACAATTGTTAGATCGTTAGAAATATTTGACTTTTACAATAATTATTTTTAAAGTTATGACCATGAATGATTGAGACGTATTGATAGTCTAAAACTTTTTACATCAATAATGTATGAAATTTAAACTTTATAAAGAGAGGAGATGGTAAAATAATTATTAAGAGTTTCGCTTCAGATAAGAAATAATCTAAATATGTGTTTATAATTGAGAAACATAGCTCGTTTTATAATTTTGTAAAAATGAATTAAATCTAATATAGTATCAAAAGTTATTTAAAATTTTTTATTTTTTTGGCTATCTGCCGTCAAATCACACTTAAAATATCTTGAACGTGATGTTAAAAGTTCCACATTTGGTAAAATATGGCCCAAAAATGTGTTTATCAATATGTGGAATATATCATTCCTCTTAATTATATAAATTGGTTTTACAAGAGTGCAGTAAACCAAATTAATGTATAAAAGTCTATTATTATTTCATCTGTCCCATAATAATTGACTTATATACTAAAAAAAATGTTCTAAAATAATTGACAATTTTAATTTTTAAATAATATTAATTATATTTTTCAATTATACAATATACTTAATAGTGTCTGCATTACTCTTAGTTTAATATCTTTTATTTTATATTTATGATAATAATAATATTCAAGCATTTAATATGAAAATTTTTGTAAGTATTATTCTTTTTATTTTATTTATATTTTTTAATGAGTGTGACGTAATCGAATATGTTGATTAATGTGGCCGGAATTGGAGTCCCATTTTTGAAATTTAAAACATATAATTATTGTTGGAAGTTATTCAAGTATAGTATGAATAATTGTCTTGTGGCAAAAAGGTAGCTAAAGAACTTTATTACTTGATCCTAGACTAGATTCTTGTTTCAGAAGGTAGTAAATGAAGATATCAGGCAGTTAGATTAAATGATATTGAGAGTTTGTGTTTGCTATAATGTGTCGAGGAATAATGTATTCATAATATTATGTCAAATAAGAGAGTTTGCTGAAAATTAAAGTGCAAATAGATTACATATAAAAAATGATATTTTAATAAGGTTGAAGTTCTAAAATTACTATATCTATCATTTGTAGTCAGCACTTTTATAAATAATATTTAAAAAAAAAAAAAAGAACAAAAAGCTAATGATCAATGTTAGTTTAAAAAAAAAATTATTTTAAAATAAATGTTTATTTCACTTTTCAATATAAAATTAATTATTTTGTTTATAATTGTACTCTCTAATTAAAATTATAAATATTTTCAAAAATAAAATATTATATTAAAAAATACATCAACGAGACACGGCGAATATTAATTAACTGAGCATTATATGCTTGAAGATGACGGCTCCTAGAGGAGGATTGAGTTGCAATTACTTCGAGACAAGACAATATACAAATGAATGCCTTTTCAGAATTCAAAATATTAACTTACAGCTGAGAGAAAAAAAAAAAACTCACACTACTTACTACCATCCAACATCCTGCATTTGGAAGTTTTTGCGATCACACTTCACTTTCCCTGTCTCTATCGAGGTTCCAACTTTTCACATATCATTGAAACACATTTTAGGGCTAGGAGTTAATTTGGATGATACTTGTTTTTATAGCTTCATAGTTTCTCCTATATAGCTAATATACATACCATATATTTTGTAACAAACTATAAAAAAGATAACATCAATTGGTCTAGATATAAAGAATATGGGTGCATATCCGTACCAAATAATGCATGAGTCTAATTAATTAGTTCTCAATTATGGAATACGATGTAGCTATAGCTAGGGTATAAATTATTTAATTTAGGGTGGTCTATATATATATACTTACACAAAGCTATAAGCATATATGGATTCCTTCACATCATCTATACATATATTCTGTAATAAAGGTACTAATACTTTATGAGATTTAATTAATGACAAAGAAAAAGCATAGTAGAGATGAGAGGTAGGATTCGATTAGAATGTACTAATAATGCACTGATTTAATGGCATTGTGGTCTATATGAAGAAACTAATTAATTGTTGGTACTGCTTAGGTTCTATATGTACTTATTACTCCATCCATTTATTATTGAATTTTATTTTAGATAATTTTGCACATATTAAAAAATTACACGATCAAATTACACTCAAATAATTATACTAATAGTTATACTCATTTAATAACATTCTATTTTATTGGATAATATTTTTAATGATGTAAATATATTTTATTAACATATGAAATTATCATAGATTAATGTAAAAATTTATAGATAAATTATATATAATTTCAACAATTGATTTTAAAAATATTCATAACGTGTATAGTTATTGAAAGAATGTAACTTAAATATTCATGTAACTTTTTAAGTGTAATGTAATTCATTATCTAAAAATATAATGTGAATATATAAAAGAGTACAATAACATATTATACTGAAATAAAAAAATGCAACAGTACTCATAAAAAAGAGTATAAAAGTTTTACAAATATCTTTATTAATTATTATCACTACAATATTGATTGTGTTAGACAACACTTGAAAAGTATTGTGAGAACAGTAAAAGAATATTGTTAAAAAGAATAGACAATATTTTGTATATTATCTAAGACAATATCTTTCTCAATCTTTGAACCTGAGTTGACACATATTAACAATATTGCCCTATAAGGTTGCCGGGAAAGGCATACACGAGGAGGCAGCATGTGTGGCTCACAGGTGCAAACGAGGTGGACAGCAAAACATTTTCAAGAGCTATTCTAGCCAAGGTGATCATACCTATTTAACAAATAATTTTTGCTAATAACTTTTTATCACGGGACATTTTACTATTGAGTTTTACCAATTTTTGCTAATAAAGTTGCTTTCATATACTATATTAATTCAACGTCTTGAAACTTAATTTAATTACTAACTAGCTTATCTTTCCTATGGTTTCTCAATTATGACAAATTTTTCCACCGTCTAGAGTGCTCATATACAGGTAACATAATTCTTCCAACCCGTTCTAATTACCAATTTTAATTTGTAGTAATTTTATACTTATTAATAGAAAGCACAAAAATAACCAAAATAATACTTTTTTTTGTGTAACGGTTTTTGCTTCCTATACAAACTAGACTGTGTTGTGCATTCCTATATTGGACGGCGTAGTTGAGATGGGCACAACGGATAAGGTAATTTAACTCTGACTCTTTTCATAATATTAGGGGCACTTTACTTTGACTTTGTAAAAAAAAATTAAAAATATCTTTTATTTTTATTTTTTAAAATTTGTATTTATTTTATTTTGATAAAATATTTTTAAAATAAATCATTGTTGTAGAGATAAGATGAAATATTACTAAATAAATATATATTTCTAATAATAATATAAATAAATTTGTAATATTTTTATTGTTTCTAGCAATGTAGATAATAATTGACTTCAAAAGTCTCTTAATTTTTAATTAACAAATAAAATTAATACCAATTTTAAAAATAAAAACAGATAATATTTTCACAAAGTTAATGTCATCTTAAATTTCTATATTAAATTTAATTCTTTTTTAGAAGATTAATTTGTTGGGTAAATAAGGTGTTATATATTATATATTTCCAAGGGTAGGCTTGAGTATTTCTCAATAATGACACCTAGCAACACATACACTCTCTTTTTAATAAATGTTTTTTAATTACTTGAAATCTAAATTTGTCTCACTACTATATCTTATATAAATTTAATAAATTAATTTAAATTTTAATCAATTAGAAATTATATATTAAAAAATATATTAGTAGTATAATTCTGATTGAATATTTACATAAGCTGTAATAAAGATGAATTTAAACTAACATATATTATCTCTTTTCATCTTATTTTAAATAATTTAAGCAAATGCTAGGATATTGTTTAATAAATTTAAAATAGTAAGTCTTTATCGAAAATTATATATTTAATGCATTGAAAATTAAACAATGTAGTTGAAACATTCCATAAATTTATGTTTGTTTCATAGGTTTATGAGGACCTTAATTTCATCAAACATGTGAAAAGCTTCTTCACAGAGCAGCATTCTCTACCACAAAAACCAGCACTCTCAGAACACTCCACCTCAAATCCAACTTCCTCAACCGATCAAATTCCCACCATCATGTACACCATGGCAGATCCACCGTCCACAAATCTGAATCAAGATGACATGGATGAAGACGAAGATGAGGAAGAAGATGATGAAGAAGAAGAAGAAGAAGAATCAGGATCAGAAGATGAAACGGGTGGGCATATTCGACGTGCAACATCAATGACAACGGGCATGACGGAGCCAAGTGAACTAATGCAAATCGAAATGCCTGATGATATTCGTGTTGGTTCACCAAACGATGGATCAAATAACTTGGACTCAAATTTTCATTTGCTAGCAGTGAGCAACCAAGGGAACCCATCAGGGCAAGTTGACTCGTATAGAACCGAACCGATACAAAGGTGGGGTCCAATTGAAGACCCAATGGGTAATTCGCAACAAGTCCAACTACCGTCATCAGGTAAACTTATAGTTATTAGTACCAACAACCACATGCATGCATATCATCAATTTCACTCACCAAACATTTAAGCTTAAGATATTACGGTAAATTTGTAAGAATTGACACTTATTTGTGAGACTAAAAAATTGATGGAGAAGAACTGGACCACGTAAGGTGAAGCGGGGATATGGGGGGCTAGTCATCAGATTCAAGTACTATACTTTTTTCACCATACATCTATATGGTCCATATTCTAATTAATTTCGTGGTCCTCCTCTTACCCATTTTCGTGGGGTCCTTGTCTATACAAAATCGGATTTACTTTACTACTCAGCCACCAAAATATTTTGTCAAAATCAAAATAAATTAGTATTTATATACACTCACCTACCTAGACCCCGACACCCTGTATCAAAATAAACCTTATAATTATCTACACTTTAAGATCGAGTCTATTTAAGACATAATTGAGTTGTTAACAACTTAATATTTGAAATACATTTTTTAATATATTTTTTTTATTGATTAAAACCCATATAAATTTAAATAGAACTCACACAATTTAATAAAATTCATGTGACTTTTAATCAATTGAATAGTGTGTATTAAAGAATCTGTTGCTAACACTCGTCAAAATAAAATTGCATTAATATTTAGTCTTTAGTTTGTTGTTTTTGATTTTTTGTTTTTTGTTTTTAACCTAAAATCACCACAATAGGAGACAGTTTTGTTGTGGATTAAACTTGATAAAAAGAAATAGTTTTTATAGATTAAAATATATTTAACCAAAAATAAAAATTTAAGGTGATCATTCAATTTTAGTTAAAAGTAAAATGCTAAATAATTTTAGTATTTTATGATGGATCCAAAGTCAAATATGACTTTTACAATAATAATTTGCTACTTGCTTAGTAACAAATTAGGGGGTGAATAAGGAATCGAGTGAGATATATTTTGGTCTAACAACACTCTAAAAGAATCTTGATTGCATATTTTATGAAATTTAACACACAAAAAAAGTTGTTGTTACATTTTGCAGTGCTTGATCATCCACTAGAAGACTTAACACAAGAAGACACACATTACTCTCAAACAGTTTCCAACATCTTACAAAACAACTCAACACGATGGACCCAATCCCCCTCCATCAATTTCATCACTTACTCCCCCCATTCATCTTTCACCAACTGGACCAACCACCACCACCACCACTTCCACCCTCCACCGCCCGACTCCCAATGCCTCCTCAAATACATCCTCTTCACAGTCCCATACCTCCACACCAAAAACCACGACGAAACTTCTCCACAAACCCGCGACACCACCGGAACCGATCCCTCCTCCCGTTTACGCGGCAAAGGAACAACACCTCAAGACGAACTCAGCGCCAACCACGTCCTCGCCGAGCGAAGAAGAAGAGAGAAACTCAACGAGAGATTCATCATTTTAAGATCATTGGTTCCTTTCGTTACCAAAATGGACAAAGCTTCTATATTAGGCGACACAATCGAGTACTTGAAACAACTTCGAAGAAAAATTCAAGATCTCGAAACGCGTAACCGTCAAATAGAAACTGAACAGCAACAAACGAAGAAGAATGGTGTGACCGTTACGTTGGGACCCAGTGAGAAGAAAAAGGTGAGGATAGTGGAAGAATGTGGGGCCACTAGAGCTAAAGCCGTTGAGGTTGTTGAAACTGTTATTGTCACGTCAGTTCAAGTTTCTATTATTGAAAGTGATGCTCTTTTGGAGATTGAGTGTCCTCAAAGAGAAGGGTTGTTGTTGGATGTTATGCAAATGCTTAGGGAGATGAGAATTGAGGTTATTGGTGTTCAATCTTCGCTTAACAATAATAATGGTGTCTTTGTTGCTGAATTAAGGGCTAAAGTTAAGGATAATGGAAATGGGAAAAAAGTTAGCATTGTTGAAGTTAAGAGAGCACTTAATCAAATTATACCTCATGTCAATTACTAGCTTAGTACGGTGTTGGTGTTGGTGTTGCAGCTGTGCTCATTATTAGATTTACAAAGATAGATATTAAATATTTTGATATTTATCTCTTTCAATCTATCTATGTCTCTGTAGTTTGCAGCATCATACAATTAATGGTTTGTAAAGGAACCAATTTCATCTCATTGTGGCTTAATATGTAGATATGTTTCAACTCAAGCCAAATGTGAAGTCTTAGTAATAAACAACGAATGTGTGATTTAGATACTCTTAAGCTATTGCAGCGATTTGAAGGATGATGAGTTAAAAGAAACTAGGAATTTGTATTGTCTTTAGAATTTTAGTGAATTCAACTAGATAAAATGATTTATGATGTGGAAGAATAAGTTGAAATTGATTTACAAATTGTATGTACAATTATTTTCTTAGTAGTATGAAGCTTAGTTATGAAATTATTTATGATTAATTGCATGATTGGGAGAACATTTTGATAAATTAACACATAAGATTGTTTTACTTTAAAAGCTGAGACTAGTTATGCATATCATTAGAACATGTTTTGTAGCTTGCCCCTGTTGTTTTATTTATTTTTATGTGCTTTACTTACATAACATAAGCTACTTTAACTCGTGCCAACATCAAATTTAGTTGTTCTCTTATTCCAAATGAAGATCTAGCTAGTAAGTCCATTCCTTTGGGAGAAATATCCCTTGAGAAGAATATTGATTCTGAGATATAAAATTACATTGCTTAGATGCATCTTTCTGATCTTTTTTCTTTTCTGTTGAATTATTATTGTATGATTCTCTGCATCTTGGTTTATATTTCTGAACTGCAACCAGATGAAAGGCCATGTTAGTTACCTAGCCAATTTTTTTTAAGATTCTGAATTTGAAATATAAGATTTGAATAAATGTGTGAAATCAAATTATGAATTTAAAACAAAAACTTGGTTTTGAGACCTTGCAGTTGCAGGGGTGATATCTGCACACCCAATGTATGCACATTAATATTTAGAGCTTGAACAACTCGGGCCGGAAGGAGGACAGGTGCGCAAGCTGCAAAACAATTATAAATGTGAGTAAGTCAAACATGCTTTTTCATGTAAGAGTTAACTTCCATTTTTTCTAAAATGATAAACGAGCGCACAAGCGCAAATTTGATCAACCTGGCCTATTGCTTTGTTGGAACTTTGTGTCTGCTCTTTGGGGTAAAAATACACCAGTACCACAGGATACATGTCCTGATCCTAGAAAAATAGCTCGCATTCCATTTCCAATGCCACAGTTGGCATTGTTTGGCCTTTGGTAGGAAGATCTTGAGGTGGATTTTGAGTACTGAAGAAGACATTTTGGTAAAATAAGAAGAAGAAGAAGCCATTAGGTATATGAAAATAAAATTGTAAATAGAAGGTAGTGAAACATGATATACAATTAAACACACATTGAGGTGGATCTGGATTGCATATAGTTAGTTAAAACTGCATGCAGTCATGCAATCGGTTCATTGTAGCTGCGAAAAGATTTCATGCTCGAATTTTTAGATTTAATAAAATCTGCTAAAATTTGAACCCTCCGATCTTTAATCGAACAACCATAGATAGATATGCTGACTGCATGCAATCTAGATTTCATTGAAGTTGACTACATTGATTAAACATTCTCATTATACTCTGTCATGGATTGATTATATCTACAAATAGGTAATTGAATTTTAGACCTGTCCTTAATGTTATAGCTTATAGTTTTTTCTTCTAATTACTTGACTATTCTTTATTTAGTCTACAATCATTGTTATACTATGGGGGTTCTTTGTATTACTCATCAAAACCTTAAAATTCCAAACCAGATGGTAAATGTGGTTATGATTAGGCACGCATCACATACTAAGAAGAAATGGATTCAACAAATTCAAAGGAATCAGTACCTGTGATTGTGATTGTTTAGATGATGATTTGCGATATTGAAGATGTTGATGCATTACATGATGGTTTAGAACCTTTTGGTGGTGGTTCCTCATGCATACCTGAAGGAAATCAAATCATACTAGAAGAAATTATAAGAATGATAAAAAAAAACCTCATACATTTGATCAATTAATTCAATCATAGAGTAATATAGAAATGCTTTTGTTATGCATGCCTCTTCTAGAACATAAGAGGGTAAGCAGAGCATTCCTTCTTCAAAACCAACTTCACAATCATCATGAACAGTAGTAGTGGCCATGGATAGAAAGAGATATAAGAAAGATAACAGAACAGCTTATTGTTGTTACACTGTTTCAGATTTTGATGACAGTTGCTATCTTATTCTTGAATATTAGAGAGTACGTAGAGACAGGGTTTTAAAGCTCCAATAAAGTGTACTCTAATCCATAGAAAAGAGTAAGTAACGTTGGTGGGAATGGTTGAGGGACATGGAGGAGGATGTGGGTTGGGTAAACCCCTCTTTCTCTACTTCTTGTTGGCTTGTAGTTATTCAATGTTGGATTGGACCGAAACAAAATCTATGCATTGTTAATGTAATTGCTCCTAACCTTCTCATGTATCTTTTGGTCACATTGACTTTTTCATATATTGTACTAGTATTTTTTTTTTAAAAGTCAACATCTTGTTATTTTGGTGATCTGTTTTAAAATACAATAAGATATACGTACAATTACATTTTTCGTACATTTATTTAACACTTTACATTTTTTTTATTTGTCTCTTCTTACGACATCATCAACATATCACTTATATTATATGATTATTTTGATTTCTTTCTCACTCAAAATGTCAATTAGGTGTTTAAATGTCTATCAATTTTTTCTTTAAAATATGTCATCCCAACTTGTCAAAAGTAAAAAAAAAAAAATACAGAAAATGATTAATAAGCAATAATCTAAAGGGCAACCACTTAGTTCAGGCGTATGTTATCTAGGTTTTATGTTATGTACCAATAAGTGGAAATTCGTAAGTAACATTTTCTAACCCACCACACCAAATCCTCCAAACATCTTTAAAATAATTGTATTAAACAATTGTTTTCTAAGTTTCATCAATAATTTCTTTTTTTTTTTTTCATCAATTTTTTCTTTTCTATTTCTATAGCTTCCTTTTACCGAAAACAATTTTATTTGAGACACGTTAAACTCTAAATATGAGTATCTCTTGATAAAAATTTAAATCCAAATTCACTACGATATAAAAGTCTAACCTCTTCCCATAGACTCAACTTTGTACTGATTAGTTTCATCAATAATTAATATTAATAATAACTAACTAACACTGATGGGTTTCCGCATTGCTTTCTTCTTTATAATTTTATATATTTAATTTGTATTTTTTGTTTTTACTTCTTTCCACTTAAGTTGGAGAATTGGAGTTTCCTTCCTACCTTTTGTTTAAGGATTTAGTTTGTTTAAAGGGAATACTATTACATCAATAAATAGCCATGTCTCATTTAGTTGAAATATAAATCTACCATTATATGTTAAATTCAAGTTCTCATTCTTTTTATTCTATGAAACGTCATACTCTAATTCTCATGAAATCACGATTCATCATTATATAATTTATATTATAACATAACACATCTTTAGAATTTTATATTAAATCAAATCAAACAAATATTAATTGTTTTGGTTCTAAATAAATATTAATTTACTCTGAATTATTTATTTAAACACTCAGCTTTTGTTCTCTAAATTTCTTCTGTCAATACTCATTCTGCACCAGGACAACCTCAGAAATTGAAATACAATGTCTAATATTACTTATGCAAAAGAAGTAGCTCATTTGATCAATTAGACCTACTCATGTCAAGTTATTATCAACTAGATGCCACAAGAATACTATCATGGTGGTGCCACCTGCATGATATGCTCAAGAAGAAATTAAGAGTTGGTTCTAGACATATAATGTTCATAAAAGTTGTCATATATGACATCTAAAATAAAACCCTATCATAAGATTATATTACAAAACATCCAAACAAGAAAGTTATAACCAATATCAATACTATCTGTAGCATCAAGAGCCCTTCGATTATAAAGAGGTTGCTTAATTACACATCACTGGACTGGAGTGGAGGAGCAAAAAATTTAGCCTGCCCCATTTTTAGAATTAAACACCACATCCAACAAAGTAAACCTCAACCATCACATAGATAAGATATAGGTGATTCAATCAAGTCATTTGAACCTGGTTAATGGATATGCAATGAGGAAGGCAAAAATTGGTTCACAGCAATCTCTTTGCTATTCTGATTCTGACTCTTTAACGAGTATTGTTTCTTTCTTTGTCAAGTCTATTGCTTGAGGCAATCTTGCAAAACTTAGAATTCATCATTTGGAGTACCATTTATGCTCCCTTCTATACATTTTATTTGTTGAGTAAAAGGAAGATATATAAATGGAACCAGAGACATATGACAAGTAAATAACCTTCGATCAACAACACTTCACTTTTCACATTACAATTCATCAAAAAATTATCAACATGAAAGGCTTCACAAACTACGAACTTCAAAATTTGTTGTCTAATAAATATTTAATTAATAAGAAAAAACAAACACGATGACACCACCAAACAAGCAACAAAGTACCTTCGGGTCTCTAAGCTATCAAATAAAACTCAGAAAGGTGAGCTTTATCAATTTTACCAATAGAAACTTGTCTATTCAATCACAGAAACAGCAAGTGGGTCAAACCACCTATTGAAATGAATAAATTAAGAGAAAACTTAGATTACACAGATACGTCTTTATATGTAGAGGAAAGGTATATGATTGTCATCCCAAAAAATGTCAACAGAACAGACTTAAAGTCAACTCCTTGTCACAAAAATGCAATGTCATAAATCAAGCATAATGCACTGGTTTTCAAAAACAAAATAAATAAAAAGAAACTCACTAGGGTTCACAGTGGCAACCACTATGAACATGTCATACATTGGAAGACAACTCGGTGAAGGATACAACATGAGGGTCTTCAAAAGAGTAGAAACAATCATATCCCAAATCTTACCAGTTGTCATCATGGCTATCAGAACGGACGAGGGTCTCTAAGCTATCAAATAAAACTCAGAAAGGTGAGCTTTATCAATTTTACCAATAGAAACTTGTCTATTCAATCACAGAAACAGCAAGTGGGTCAAACCACCTATTGAAATGAATAAATTAAGAGAAAACTTAGATTACACAGATACGTCTTTATATGTAGAGGAAAGGTATATGATTGTCATCCCAAAAAATGTCAACAGAACAGACTTAAAGTCAACTCCTTGTCACAAAAATGCAATGTCATAAATCAAGCATAATGCACTGGTTTTCAAAAACAAAATAAATAAAAAGAAACTCACTAGGGTTCACAGTGGCAACCACTATGAACATGTCATACATTGGAAGACAACTCGGTGAAGGATACAACATGAGGGTCTTCAAAAGAGTAGAAACAATCATATCCCAAATCTTACAAGTTGTCATCATGGCTATCAGAACGGACGAGGGAATTATTGTGATCAAAGTGAACAGCACTGCAAATCAAAAATTTTCAAATCTTGTCGGCAATGATTCTTCAACAGGTGAATCCAACATAACTGCTGTTGTAATAAATAATAATGATTCTTCACTATTAACTGGTGAATTTGGTGGCTTTGGCAGAACTGCTTACCACACAACACAGCTAGGTACACCGATGATAATGTGCAACAGATCTATCATTGTTCGAGTATCTCATGCTGGCTAGGGTACTTGTTTCTGAATTTATACCATTCACATTATGACTTCGATGTTCGGGTGAAATGAACTTCTTTGCAAATCTCTCATCAGAAGTATTATGTAAAAGACTTGGAGTGCCTAATATTTTATCATCTAATGGCTATATGCGGTATACCTATGCCGTGCCTCACAAGTGAGGGACTTCTATCCTCCCTCACTCTAGATAGCACCACGCATCCAGACTCGATATTTAGGTCGACAACACTCCCATCTTAAATGGGGTGGGCGGTCATGCAAGTAATTACAACACTACCGATTCTCTGAACAAAAACCTGTAGTTACATAAGGAAATGAACTGGAAAATCATGTTAAAAATAGATTGGGAAACGCATTTCCTCCGCCATGTTAGAGAATCAATGAGAAGTAGAAACTTAACCAATTTCCACAAATTTCAGAAGCTTACTGGTTGGTATCAAGATCAGCAGTGGCTTGTCCACAAGTAGATCAAACCAGGGCAATGAAATTGTGAATTTGTGACACGTTGGAGTGTAGCCCCTCAATGAACCAATTCAGGAAGAAAAAAATCATAATAAGCCGACAACATATCATCAGGAATAAATTGAAGTATAGAGCCAAGGAGTTCATCTGATTCTGCCTCTAAAATCAAGGTTCAGTACTTGACTTCAAAATCGGTATCATTGCAAAAAAATTTACATTCACAAATACCAACAATCCAATTATTGTATGGATGGATACAGCATAAAATGGAAGCCAAAATCATTTACGCCTACCAATTTATCTTAAGACTCCTTCAATGAGTGCTTAGAACAGAAATGGGATTGGTCAGTACATAAAACTGCAGCCAAAAAACATTTCAGCCTCCAGTTTATCTTAAGACTCCTTCAATGTGTGGTTAGGACAGAAACCCCGAAACATCTCCGACACACATTTTACTGGTTAGATCCAAGAGCCTGTGTGTCTCTTCATCCAACTGAACGTTGTCCTTTTTCATCCTCTCAGCGACAATGAGAGGCATTTTACCAGCTGCTGCATAAGTTTTCAGAAATAAGTTATATACATTTGTATTCACATGTTCAGCATCCCGAAGGATAACCAACAATTGTTCTGCTCCTTCAATATGAGCTTGCTCCTGGATGACCGTGAATGCTTCTTGTACTAACATGTCATTGGGAATCCAGTTTTTCACACTAGAAATAGCTTTCCTAAAATAATACAGAAATTTGTTTACGTCCTTCTTTTTCAAATACCCCCATGTAAGTACTTCCCATGTAGTGTAAGAAAGAGAGACACCCTTTTGCTCTATCTGATTACAAAAAATTTCAGCCGTTTCCATCTGGCCTTGATCAACATATGAAGAAAGAAGTAAATTTGAAACTCTGACATCATTGGTACCGGACACAGATTCCCACTCTTTATAGAGATTCTCAACTCCGGCAAAGTCTCCAAGCTTCAAAAGCGATGATATCATGCAAATGTATTCCTCATCATTCATTTTGCGAAAGCAACCCTTCATTTTATTCCATATCCGATTAACTTCATCCACATTCCCCATGTTTGTATGCAAACTCAAGAGAGAGGAATATGCAACTCGAGTTTTTCGACAGGTTCTCTTCTCCATCTCTTTCAAAGTAGATGCTGCTTTTTCAAGGCAATCATCATTTATGCTAGCATTTCTTATGTACAAATTGGTCAATGTACTAAATGTTACCCAGTCCGGGTCTATTTTCGCCTTCTTTAACTCAAGTAGTACTCTTTCTGCAGTTTCAACATCATTTTCCGAGGCACAAGCAGTTAACAATAAATTGAAGGTAACAACATCTGGTGAAGTGTTCATCTTTAGTTCCTCAAAAAGTTTAGGAACCTTTTCTAGCTTCCCATTTGATATGTAGAGAGACATCATGTGATTATAAGGAATAGGACTTTGCAAGTAACCACATTCTGACATTTTCAACATGATGGCCTCTGCTTTGTCAGCCAAATTATTTTGTACGTACGCGTGAAGAAGGGCAGTGCAGGTTGGTTGGCCTCTCATCTTATCAGGAAGATCCTCAAAGAATTTTTCTGCACTGTTTAAACCGCGAACTTTGGTTATCAAGTCTAAGTGAACAGCATAGTCTCCTTCCACTAGTTTTATATCATTTTGCAATTTCATCCATTCACATACCTGCATTTGCAATAACAAAAAAAAAAAAACTTCAATCACTCCATCCAATAATATACACTAAATTTCTCAACATGTTCAAAATCCCTGACATACAAAGAAAAGAAGCCAATCGTCGAAAATTCTCAATTTCAATTCTAATCAACCATTTTCACAATCATGTGTACACAGAGCTATGAAGCACTGACACTTCATTTTCTCAAATTATTATGTGTGTCATGTTGTGTTATATTTGTACTTCATAGTCACAAATTTATAGTGCGCAAACCAATATACTTACAATGTGGATCATCAAAAACATATACATATCAGTGCATAGGGAATCAAATTCGAATTAAAAATCAAGACCCTAGTATAAGAAGAAAAGATTAACTGTAGGATTGATTAAGATGAGAAAACGCGTGGACAGAACGAACCTCGAGCGCATGTTTGTAGCGCTTGTTCTTACGAAGCTCACGAATCATGCGATTGAGCTGGTACTTGCGAGGGAGCACGTGACCTTCTTCCTTCCATTTATTGATGGCGATAACGGCGCTGCGTTTTGGGTATACGAGGCTTAGAAGTCTACGTCCCAGCGTGTCTGCACCGCCGCTAGAGTTGGAGGCGGCAGCAGTTCTTCTTGCTGGCTCTGTAGAGAAATGGCGAACGGCGGCGAGGTATCTTCGGAGGGAACGAAGCGACATTTTGGTTTAACAAGAGAGTGTCAACTCAAGTGCGTCGTAATCATTGGTGCGCCTTCACCTTAAATTAAGTTGTTAAACCCCAACTAGGAACTCAGATCATACGTTCCTTGAACCCTAACATAAATCGAGTACAATATTTTTTTACACGAGAGAAAAGGAATAAAATAAAACTGGTCCCTTGACTTAATTTCAGGTAACGTTTTAGTCCTTTATCTTTTTTTTTTCTCGATTTGATCATTTATTTTAATTTTAAGTGACAATTTAATTTTTTATGTTTTAAAATTTTAACAATATTATCTTTTTTTTTTACAAAAATTCATCAAAAATTTTAACCATAACCCATAAAATTAATTACATTCTTTAATATAATACAAATTTTATCAAATTCGTAACTCAAATATTCAAATAAACTCATATTTTTATTTTTTATTTGATTTTTAAAATTCCATCTAATAAAGAATAAAAATATGAATTTATTTGAATATTTGAGTTACGAATTTTTGTATTATATTTAATAAAATTTTTAGTAAAGAAATATTTTTCCAAAAAGCGTTTTAAAATGATTTGAAATCCAAATACAATACACCAAAAAATAGTAGATTTCCCGTTATTTTTCCTCATAATTTTGGCTGAATGCATGAATAGAATGCAATGTTCTCTTAGAAAATAAAATCCAGGTGCCTTTCACGCATGTCCACGTTCCAGATACACCTATAAAAGAGCACCATTAGTACCAACCCAAAAATTCGCATTTGCATAAAAATCAAACACAAAACCCCTCCATTTCCGTTACTCTTCTTCTCTATTCTTCTTAACAATGGCATCATCACGTTCCAGCTCCATCTCCATCCTTCCTAGTGAAGTTAGAATCGTCGTTCTCGGTGACATGAAAACTGGAAAATCCACCCTCATTGCAACTATGGCGTCGGATTCTTATCAAAACAATGTTCCCTCGTTTCTTTCACCCATTCGCTTGCCTAACAACTCATTCCCGGATTCTGTCTCTATCATAGTCATCGACACTCCTTCCAGGTCCTCACCATCACCATTACCACATTAAATTAAAATTGCTTATTATTGGTTAATCAAATGCAAGCCCTAGTTTTTTCAATTTTAAATGTACATTCATGTGGCAACTCTGATTATTATGTTATTCATGTACCAATCTCGTTAAACAGTTTTTTTTTTTTTTTTTTTTTTTTTT
>JBBPBO010000001.1:18941721-18974259 GCA_037974295.1 Cicer cuneatum
CCTAGTTTTTTCAATTTTAAATGTACATTCATGTGGCAACTCTGATTATTATGTTATTCATGTACCAATCTCGTTAAACAGTTTTTTTTTTTTTTTTTTTTGTTGTTTATTATAGTGAAAGGCAATTAGATATGGTTACTAAAGAACTGAGTCGTGCTGATGCTGTGATTGTAACTTATGATTGTAATAAACCTGTTACCTTTGAGCGTGTGAGTACACACTGGCTGCCTAAACTTCAGAGGCTCGAGGTTGGTGATTGATTTTGCTTCTTTTGATGTTATTTTCAATGTGGGAAATTATGTGAGAAAAATAAGAGGTGGGGTAGTAATTGACTAATTGTTTTTATTTTTTATTTTCTATTTTTTTATATATTTATATAGGTGAAGGCACCTGTGATTGTGGTTGGTTGCAAGCTTGATCTTCGTGATGTAAGTAAGGAAGTGAACTTAGAGAGTCTCACTACAGGTATCATGCAGCAGTTCAGAGAAGTTGTTACTTGTATTGAATGCTCTGCAGCTACACTGTATCAGGTATATTGTTTTTCCTCACTTTTTGTTACTTGGTCATGTTAATTAATCTATCATTTACCCTTTCAATTGAAATTATTGTTGTCAGTCTAGTGGAAAATTAGAAAACAACATCAAAACTTAAGAGTTGTTGTTTTCTTAAAGATACTCTATCATGTGGTTTACTTATGGTGCGCCAGTGCCATGCCGCCATTCGTTGCAGTAGTCGTAAGAAATTCGTGCACGTTTGCAGTGGTGTAGTTGATTTTTTTTTCTTTTCTTTTAGGTATATGTGGAGAGGTTTTAAATTGCAGTTGTGGTTGCATTGAGATCATTGATGTTGCGGAAAATTTTGGTCAAATAGAATGCAATTGCAGTCATGATCGACTCGCGCAGACATTAAAAACCTTGATAAGGATATCTTCTTGATGATATTAGAGTTATTATTTATTTCCTTAGTTTGTAAAACTGAAGTGCATAATCATTAATTTTGGTTATTTTTAGGTCCCTGAAGTTTTTTATTTTGCACAAAAAGCGGCACTTCATCCAGTGGATCCTTTGTTCGATTATGAAACAAATGCTTTAACAGATCGGTGTGTAAGGGCACTGAGAAGAATTTTTAAACTTTTTGATTACAACATGGATGGCACCCTCTTCGATCAAGAACTAAATGACTTTCAGGTTTTTCATAGACTTGGTTCCATCCCTGTCTCCTTTTAAATTTGACATGCTTTGAATATTTATTTGGTTTTGATTTTGCCCCTTTATTTTTGAAAATTTGTGTATCAACAGGTTAAATGCTTCGGTACATCATTGCAGCGGTCGGACGTAACTCAAATCAAAACAATGGTAGAGCAGAATGTTCCCGAAGGAGTCAATTCTGCAGGTCTTACTTTTCGTGGCTTCCTTGAAATCCATAATATGTTTCTAAAGAAAGGGCGAACAGAAACATTCTGGGAGGTTCTAAGAAGATTTGGATATGGTAACGATTTGAAACTGCGGGATGATATTCTTAAAGTTCCACCTAAGCAGGCTTCTGATCAGGTCATACTTTTTGTTTTTGGCTATTATTAAGCTTCATTTTTGGCTTCTTGTTTGATATAATTAGAAGAGTTACTTTAGTGTACTGGCTTAGTCATTTAATTGTTGTAAGTTTCAATACTTATGAACCATAGGAAAACTTAAATGTTAAAACATGGGCTGTACTAGTAATATTGGCAATTAACTACCAATTCTATGTTTTCTCAACATTGATGATTGTTCAAAATCAACAATTATGCCAGAGTTTTGAAAATTTTAGCTGTGAGCTACTTGCATTGCATCACTAGAATGAATGATTATGAAAAATCTTGATATTATATTTGGTCTAGAAAAATAACTTTTTTGTGTTGCATGGTTACTCATTGTCCAGATTCCAGATATTTTGTAATACTTTAGCAATTCATTTTGTACAAATATGGAAGTTTGGATTAGAATTAGTTTCCTGCCATTACTTGACATATAGTTTTATACCTTGTCGATCATTGTTGACTTGAAGAGAGGGATCCAAGTATCTGATGGTACTGTTTTATGATGCATGCTTGTTCAATCAAGTGAATATCTTCATAGAATCATGAGACATAGTATTGCTTTTGGTCATCAAGTCTTGACAAGTTGCAAAGAGGTGTTTTACCATTCCTATTTAACTAGCAATTGACATGTAAGGATATACTTTCTTTGAAATCATTTTGCAGAGTGTGGAGCTGACATGTGAAGCCATAGAGTTTCTAAAGGGTGTCTTTAGATTGTTAGATACGGATAAGGTATGTAATATTTTTTTGGATTATCTTGAACTGAACACTTCTATACTCTTTGAACATCCCACCTAGGTGGCTTTCCATGTGCAATATTTGATATACTTTCTGATTTTCTCTCCGGAAACCTGATGCTTTTCTAGGATCAATTACTTCGACCTGAAGAAGTCGATAATCTATTTGATTCTGCTCCAGAAAGGTGAACTTTCCCTTTAATGGCCACCTAATTTTTTTCCCTCTAATGATATATATATAATCCATGTCATTAACTTAACATTTTTTTTCCATTGATGATGTAGTCTAGAACTTGTTGATTGCCTCCTACAGCTTGAGCTATTGCTTCAGTAGCAAGAGGAGAGATTTTAGTCAATTCGCAGGTTTGAAACTCAATGACATATTTATAGGACCCGAAAGAATAGAAGAGCTTACAAACTTAGTAAAGCAGGATAATGGGTCTGACCCTTCGCTAGACTCTACCATAGTTTTATAGTACCTAGTTGCCCTTTTAGCGAGGAAGGTGAACAAAAGTAGGTGACTAAGAGTATTATTGAATAGGTTAGGTGAGTAGAGAAGTAGAAGCTGAGGCTTAGCATAATAGTAGGATAGGATAGGAGAGGATCAGAGGGGCTCATTAAGAATGTTACTATTGAGGAAAGTAGTGTTGTTCAATGGCGGCGCGCCGCCATTACGCCATGGCGCGGCGGATTTTTGGAAAACCTTCATATAGGCAATTTGTGAATGAATGTCTGCCATGGCGGCGCCATAGGCCGCAATGGTGTGTTTATATGGTGGATTTTTGGCCTTCCACTGTCCACCATCGACAACTCCGGAGGAACCAAGTAGTAGCTCGGTTGTGACAGGGAAACCCTTTGAAGGGGAAACTCTTGGCAGGAGAACTCTCTTCTTTTTTATGTAAGGGTTCAGCTATCAATTACTGTTTCTATCTATTCATCTATTCATTTATTCTCTCTTCCATATTCTCTCTTGACTCTCTCGTTTATCCTCTCCTAATGCATGAGTTTCAACCAATAGGAGGAAGTGTGCTACTAGCATTTTTCTACTGCAAAGAAAAGAGAACTGCTCGAATAAGATACTGATTATCCATGATGAAAATTATTAGCTTCTTTTTAAATGATGACTGTGGTTAGATTATAAGTGGCTTATATGCGTTGTTCTGGGGTTTTGTGCACCTCTGCAATGACATTTTCTGAAGATAAGGTACTGCATACTTGCACTAATGACCATTTTACAATTGTACTGGAGGAAATGAAAGGGGGAAAATGTTTTAACTGAAATATCTAGAAATGGTTGTATAGGGGAGTGACAATTCATGTTATGTCTAGCGATACAATTGAGTTCTTAAATACTTGTTGGATTGTTGCTGTTCATGAAATCTTGGTAATGCTCACATAATTATGATGAAAGCTTATTAGGTTTGGTAAGTACCTTTTAATTAGTTCATCAACTTCATTTATGAAGGGTTTATTTGGGTTTTTATTTTCTTTCATTTAATCCAGTCCTGTAGGCTTGTAAATGTTACTCCCTTCGGTCCTTTTTATAAAAGACATTTAGATTAAAATTTAGTATACAAAAGTTGACCAAATTTTAACCCAACTGTCTCATATAAAAAGGACCAGAGGGAGTATTGATTGATTGTGAGTATGCTGTAGCAGTTCATAGCGGTGTTGTTGTAACTGCTTGACATCTATCTCTCTTATTTTGGGGGAATGAATCATTTCAATTACTTGAGAAATATGATGTGCTGCTTACTCATTTTTGTTGTGACTCCTTGCAACCAATGTGAGTCTGTAACTGTGTGCACGTGTTTAATGTGCTTTTTGTTTCTTAGCATGTACCATTGCCCTTGATAATCACCGATGTCGGAGAGTTGATGTTCACCCTATTTTTTAATTGATATGTAACCTAACCATAATCCTCTTCTACTACTTTCGCTCTACGTGCTACGTCCTAGATTGCTAGCATTTAGCACTTAGCACACTGAAATATTAATACTACACCAATTCCTATGTGCACATCATTCTGTACCTCCATATATGCTACATTTCTTTCCAAGATTTTTTTTTATTACTTTCTGTTTATGAAATTGAGGGTGGTTTTCTTTTAGGGTATAGTGCTCACCGAACTATTTCATGCTATAAGAATTTGCTTGTTTCATTCATTTATGTACAGTTTTGATCTGTCAAGTTTTTTGCAGCCAATCAAATTCTGCTATTAATTGGATGCTTAATAACACGTATATTAAAATAATCTATCTATAGAAGTCTTAGTTTTTCCACCTGAAGTTTTACTTCTCAGGTGTTCTACTTGTTCTGCATTTCAGTCCGTGGAATGATTTTCCATACAAAGATGCAGCTGAGACAACTGACATGGGTTATTTATCTTACAAAGGATTTCTGTCTCAGGTGACTATTTATTACTTTTTGTTTTATTCTTAAACCTGTCGATATCGGATAGTTTTCTGAAAAGATTTTATATTTCTTGATTCTAAGTATTATTATTGTTTATATGATCTGCAATTGTTTTCTGTTACCTCTGTAGTAGAGAGTGAGGTTGTGGTAGGTTCGAAGTCATAACTTAGCAAGTTTGGGGAGAAAATTTCTCAGTGATTATTATAACTTTATAATAAGAACCAGGAAAGACACGACAATATGCCGTTGTCTCATAAAATTGTTAAATTGACTCACCTATCATTATCACTGAAGATTCAAATTTAGCTATTTGAGGTAGTTTCTTCATCTAATTGCTAGGGAAGATGTGTTAAAGGAATTTACTCATTGGCATTACTTTCATTTAATTTATAGAACTCCGGTTTTCTAGTCATCTGGAATACTATCTAGAACTTTACAAGTGTTGTGCCATACCATCTTTTCTCACAAAGAAATTATTGCTTTGTGGTTTTCTTCTGGGAGCACCTCCCTCCCTTTCATCCAATTATCATTTTCCCTCTTTGTTGCGTCTTTTAAATGTTACTATTTACTCTAGCAGCATACCTCTGCTTCATATATTTTTTGTTTAGCAGGTAGATTGAAAAGAATTTTGTTTCTTTACCATTCATCTTCACATTTAGTTGGTAATTGAGTTTATTATTGATATATCTTTGAAATTGTATGGTGCAGTGGGCCCTTATGACATCATTGGACCCACAATATGCCTTGGCCAATTTGGTTTACATCGGATATAGATCTAAGCCTGAGGCAGTATTCCGTGTCACTCGTAAAAGATCAGAAGATCGCAAGAAGCAAAAAACGGAAAGAAATGTATTCCAATGCTATGTTTTTGGTTCTAAAAATGCTGGGAAATCTGCTTTGCTCTACTCATTTTTGGGAAGGTGTGCTCCTGAAGCAATCGTCATAATCAATGGGCCCGAGCTTGTTTCATTTACTTTTAATCTATCACCATGTGAAATCTAATACGCCCATACTCATACTGTTTATTTTGTTTCCTTCAAAGCAATAGTTAACCCTGTCAATTTCACAGGCCTTTCTCAGATAATTATACTCCGACAACTGTTGGGCATTATGCAGCAAACTTCGTTGAATTAATAGGGGTAAGGATAGGTTTTATAATCAAAAAATATTATTGCCATCTCAATCTAATATACCCTATTGCTGATAACTAATAAAGAAAGTTCCATAGATGTAGTGGATATTAAATGTCTACAAGATGCATTCTATATACCAACAATTCTGATGTTTACCATATAGGGAACTAAGAAAACACTCATATTACGCGAGATTCCAGAGGATGACGTGTCAAGTTTTTTGTCAAATCGGGATTGTTTGGCTGCTTGTGATGTCGCTGTTTTTGTACATGACAGGTGTGGTGCAAAAATGATTTTATGTTATATTGCATTATTGTTCCGCTTTAACCACCATTATTAGTAGTAGATCGGAAACATAACGGAACAATATCTTCTGGACCTGTTTATCATATTTTTTTATTGGTTAGGTGGAAACATAACTGAAAGATCTTCTAGAACCATTTCTTATTCTTTAAAATGCCTACCTTACATGTCGAGTTTCCTTATGAGCTTGTTAATTATTCAGTTGATGAAATTTCTAAATTAAAAGCTAATACTTAACTCCTTAAGTAATTAATCTGACCTATGGATTGTTTTAAAATGTAACAAAAATCAATATGAAATCTAATTTGGCTTGCATTTATGTGGTTCCTGCCTTTCTGGAAGAGTATGGTGCAACTGAATTTCATACCATACAATACTTCTTAAGAATTAGGGTAAAGTATATTTATTGAATTGAAATATGTTTGACAAAATCCTTATTAGTACTCCTATATAACTAAATCTCTATTAATACTCCTATACAACCAAATCCCTATACTTGAGAAATATTTTTAATAATAAAATAGAAACAGATTTTGACACTCTCCCTTAAACTGATGATAGAGTCACAAAAAAAATAGGAATAGATAAACAGTAAAATGATAGGTGAAATGAAAATTTATTGATTTATGAAAGAAGGGAAAATTTTGATACAACGTATAAACCAGAGCGTAGCTCCTCTAGAGAAAATAATATTCTCCTAATTCAACGATAACAATAATTATTCCTACTAATGCTCCACTACCCTTCTCAATTTATTCTTCCATGTGTAACTGAAATCCCTAGAATTCAGAGAGTTTCTCTGCCCTGTTATTAATAGAGTGAGTTTTCTCTTTTTTACCATTGTGGACATACGTTATCCACATAGCAGGTTTGGGTCTTTCACTAGTCTTAGGCCCAATGATTCTATCATTACTGTCTTTAGAAAATGCAGCCTTGTCCTCAAGGCTGAAGGATGAAAATTGACTTTTTAGTAATAACTCATCCTCCCAAGTTGTGTCTTCTACAACTCTTCCTTTCCAACGCACCAGCTGTCCGTCTTTCATCACTGATCTTACAGCCAGTAATTCTTCAGGTTCTTCCCATTCTTCTGATTCCATTTCTAACCCGTCTGGTAGTTGAGGTTCAGTATAATAGTCTCCAATAGCTTTCTTAAGTTGTGAGATGTGAAACACTGCATGCACTCTACTTCCTTCAGGTAACTTCAACTTATAAGATACTGCCCCTATTTTCTTTAGGATAGGAAATAGTCCAAAGTACTGTGGAGCCAGTTTCTGATTAATCCTTCTAATCACCGTCTGCTGTCTATAGAGCCGAAGCTTAAAAAATACCCACTCACCTACTTCAAATGAATATGCTTTTCTTTTCTTATTTGCATATCTCTTCATCTATTCTTGGGCTCTGTTCAAATGATACTTAAGTTGACGTAAGGCTTCATCACGATCAACCAATTCAGCTGTTACCGCTTCTACTTTCGTTTCTCCCTGTAAATATCTAACCACAGTGGGTGGTTTTCTTCCATACACTGCCTCAAACAGTGTAGTTCCTGTAGACACATGGAATGTAGTGTTATACCACAATTCAGCCCAATGAATCCATTGTGACCACTCCTTCGGTTGCTCCGATGCAAAAAAACGATATGCTTCTAAGCACTGATTTACCACTTCCGTTTGCCCATCCGTCTCCGGATGATATGACGAACTCATACTCAACAACGTTCCTTGTAAGCGAAACAACTCTTTCCAAAATAGACTCACAAACAATGGATCACGATCACTAATAATGGATCGTGGAACCCCATGAAGACGCACCACCTCTTTAATAAAAATTTCGGCCACCTTCTTCGCAGTATATGAATGTTTTAAGGGAAGAAAATGTCCATACTTGGATAATCTATCCACCACTACAAAAATAGCTTCAAATCCCTTTGACTTTGGGAGACCAGTGATAAAATCCATCGTAATATCATCTCAAATTTTCTCCGGAATTGAGAGGGACTATAACAAACCCATAGGAGATGACGCAGCATACTTTTGACATTGACATATGTCGCAACTCTGCACAAATTCCAGAACTGACTTTCTCATTCCTACCCAATAAAGATTTCCTGCCATCCTTTGATACGTGCGCAGAAAACTTGAATGGCCACCGGTTGGAGATGAGTGAAATTCTTTCAACAATAAAGGTATACAACCTGAATTTGAGGATAACACTAGTCTGCTGCGGTAGAAAAGTCTCCCTTTGATTAATTGGAAGTCTGGCTGGGATGCAGGGTCCTGTTGTAGCTCTGTTATCACCTTCTGCAATTGGGGATCATTCATAACTTCCTGCTGAATTTGTTGCTCTTGCATACATATGGGAAAAGAAGTCATCCCTTTCAACTCCATTTCCTCATGCATTCTTGAAAGAGCGTCAACAACTTTATTATCTGGACCTGGTTTGTACACCACTTCGAAGTGATAACCCAATAATTTTGCTATCCAATTCTGCTGATCAGCCGTAGTGATGCGTTGTTCGAGCAAGTGTAGTAAGCTCTTTTGGTCGGATTACACCACAAATCTTCTTCCCAACAAATACGGATGCCAATGTTGAACGGCCAACACCAATGCCATTAATTCTTTCTCATACGCAGACTTGCTTAAATTATTCTTGGATAAAGCTTTGCTAAAATAGGCTATAGGCTTCTTTTTCTGCATTAAAACTGCACCTATTCCTCGTCCGGATTCGCATTCAATCTCAAAAGGTTGTGAAAAATCTGGTAGTGTTAAAACTGGGACTTGCACCATAACCCTTTTCGGATTCTCAAAAGCTTTCAACTGTTCTAATCCCCAATGAAATCCTTCCTTCTTTGTTAATTCTGTCAATGGCTTAACTATCTTTCCATAGCCAATAATGAATTTTCGGTAATAACCGGTCAGCCCCAAAAATCCCCTCACTCCTTTGACATTATGAGGGATTGGCCACTCCAAAATGCTATAAATCTTAGCTGGATCCACAACCACACCCTGTTCCGATATTACATGATCCAAATATTCCACTTTTCTATTAGCAAAATTGCATTTTTTTCTATTAACGACAAAACAGTGGTGCTGTAAAATTTCCATCACTTGATGTAAATGTGCTAAGTGTTCTTTCCATCCCTTACTATATACTAGGATATCATCAAAAAATACCAAGACAAACTTAAGGAGGTGTGGCTTGAAAATCTGGTTCATTGTGGATTGGAAAGTGGCTGGTGCGTTTGTCAATCCAAACAACATCACTAGAAACTCATAGTGTCCTTCATGAGTTTGAAATGCCGTCTTATGCACATCACCTTCTTTCACCCTTATTTGATGATAACCGGATTTCAAATCAAGTTTTGAGAAATACTTCGTTCCATATAGTTCATCTAGTAATTCGTCAACTACAGGAATTGGATATTTATCCGGCATTGTAACCTTATTTAGTTCTCTATAATCAACACACATCCTCCATGACCCATCTTTCATTTTAACTAAAATGACAGGACTAGAAAATGCGCTACAACTGTTTCGAATTATACCTTGGGTCAGCATGCTCTGAACTTGTTTTTCAATCTCTTCCTTATGGTGGTGAGGATAACGATATGGCCTAACACTCACAGGACCTGCATCATTCTTCAATTCAATTGCATGAGTTATATCTCGTTTCGGAGGCAGCCCTGTATTCTCTTCAAAAACTCCCTTAAAATTTTCCAACAAGTCTTGAAGCTCTTGTTGTTGGTCTTGAGTTAGCTCCTGTAATTCTTCATTTGATGTTTGAACCAATTCTTTTTCCAATAAACTATGCAATGTTTCAGTTTGTGCTTGAAATGCTTTAGAATTGGCCGAGTCTTTTGTGGTAAAGAACTGACCCTGTAGTTCCACCATTTTTCCTTCCCATTGAAAATTGATGGTCATTTTCTCCCAATCAAAAGTCACCTTCCCATATCTTTGCAACCAAGCCACCCCCAAAATCATATCTAAATTACCCAATTCCAAAACAAAGGCATACATTAGTGGTGAAATCATCTAATTGTATTTGCAATTTTCTACGGTTCCCCCTAGTGGACAACGCAGTAGTAACACGAGGTGAAATGAAATTGTGACTGGCGCCGCTATTGATTAAAACCACGATGGAAACCCCTTTTAGACTGTCCTTGAGACGCATAGTGGTTGGAAGAGTATTATCTTTTTTTTTTTTTTTGCTTCAATAATATCAAACAATTCCATGGAATTGCAATCAAGAACTTCATCCTCTTCCTCCATGGCTTCTATAGCAATCACTTCACCTTCTTCGTTAACCGTCTCGTCGTCTCCCAAAATCACCAATCGGAGCTGCTTTTCAGCACATTGGTGAAGAGGATGGTATTTTTCCCCACAACGAAAACACAAACCTCGTGGTCCGCCGCTCCATCAGTTCCGAATACAGCAGATGCTTGAGGTCACGGTTGCGGTCGCCGCTGACTCTTCTCCCTTCATCGTTTCCAGACCTCACTGTATTTTGAGAAGCGCTCGAGTTCGCATTTGAGGTAGATTGAGTCGAACCGGTTTTGCTGTGCATTGACCCGATTAAGTTATTATTAAACCCACTTCCAGGTCGGGTTAAACCCGAGTTATAATGAAATCCAGATCCTTTCTTTCAATTGGACCCTGATCCACTTGACCCACTTCCCTTCCAATTGCGAAGCCCACCTACACTACCTCCTATTGAAATTAGAGACCCACGTAATTTTGTTTCAATATCACGAGCAATCTTCATCGCTTGCATTCTGATTTGTGGATTCAATGTTGTTCTTAAGTCCTACCATGAAGTACCCAAGGTAATGCTCCTCTGGTAGCCTTGCTACTTGTGACGACACATATTCAAAGGTGGTAATGTATTCTTCAACCGTTCCTGTTTGTTGCAAATCTTTCATCTCTTCAAAGGGGTTATCACTTTGTCTTCCACCATACCTTTCAATTAAAGCTCGTTTCAACTTCAAGCAGTTCAAATCGTCCTCTGTCTCATGCAACAAATTAAACCAGTGAATTGTTGCTCCCTCCATGCTTAGCTTCGCCAATCTAACCTTCACCTCCTCCGATGTCCCTTGGACTTCAAAATATGTTTCAGCTCGTGTGATCCAGGCCACAGAATCGTCACCATCAAATGATGGTAACTCAACTTTCTTAACTGCCATCTTATACTATGTCACTGAGTCCTCAGACTGCGCATATTGTTCCACCGTTCCAATTGGTCATTGTTGTAGCAACCTCGTGAACTCGCTCATCATACTTTCGCGAAATTCCCTCAACTCCTGGCGAACAGAGTCTTCCACCGCTGAGAGTCTTGCTTCAACTGCTTCCATTCGATCTGACAACTTAGGTGGCATGTACAATGTACAAAATCATTGGTACTTCTCGAAGATCTGGCAGGTCGGACCAATGATAGAGTCACAAAAAAAATAGGAATAGATAAACAGTAAAATGATAGGTGAAATGAGAATTTATTGATTTATGAAATAAGGGAAAATTCTGATACAGCGTATAAACCAGAGCGTAGCTCCTCCAGAGAAAATAATATTCTCCTAATTCAACGATAATAATAATTATTCCTACTAATGCTCCACTACCCTTCTCAATTTATTCCTCCATGTGTAACTGAAATCCCTAGAATTCAGAGAGTTTCTCTGCCCTGTTATTAATATAATGAGTTTTCTCTTTTTTACCCTTGTGGACATACGTTCTCCATACAGCATGTTTGGGCCTTTCACTAGTCTTTGGCCCTAATGATTCTATCAGCTGATGAATAGGTGTTCTCCATTCCCAACTTGGATACAATTCTTTCAAAGTTGTTGTTTTAGCCCTTTAGTTAGAAGATCTGCAAAGTTGTCTTTGGAGGAGACATATGGAGTGCAAATTAGGCCACTATTGAGTTTTTCTTTGATGAAATGTCTGTCAACTTCAATATGCTTGGTTATGTCATGTTGCACTGGATTATGTGCTATGATAATAGCAAATTTATTATCGCAATAAAGTTTCATTGGTTCATCCCACTTTATCTTCAGGTCCTCCAAAATATCATGTGTTTGACCTTCTATCTACAATTGACCCTGCATAGTCTGCATCAATATATGCTTCAAGAGCCACATTTCCATTTCTTCTGAACAAAATTCCTCTTCCTGGGGTGGCTTTCAATTATTGCACGATTATGAGTGCAACTTGCAAGTGTACCTCCTTTGGTTGGTGCATGAATTGACTGACTATGCTTACAACGAAGACAACATCAAGTCTAGTATGTGACAAATATGAGTCTTCCAACTAATTTTCGGTTGTCAACTGCAATGTCTTCTTATGTATTTTGCAACTTTAAATTTGGATTGATTGGTGTACTCGTTGACTTACATGCTGTCTTGCCCGTTTCTTGCAGAAGATTTGTGATATATTTTTGTTGGGATATGAAAATTCTTTTCTTAGAGTGAGCCACTTCAATTCCCAAGAAATACTTCAATTTTCCCAAGGTTTTAATTTCAAATTCTTTGGCTAGGTGTTGTCCTAACAGTTGTTGATTCTTTTCATCATCACCAATCACTATAATGTTGTTTACATATACCAATAACACTGTTATTCCCCCTGACTTAGAGTGTTTGATAAAGAGGGTATGATTTCCTTGGCTTTGTTTGGAGCCTAGACCCACCATGACTCTAGCAAACCTCCCAAACCACGCTTGTGATGGTTGTTTAATCCCATATAGAGCCTTCTTTAGCTTACAAATGGTGTTGACATCAATATGCTCATTGTATCTAGGGGGTAAGTCCATATAAATTTCTTCTTCTAGATCTCTATGGAGGAAGGCATTTTTTACATCAAAACGGTGCAAGTTCCAATTGTAATTAGCTGCTAGAGATAATATCACCTTGACGGTATTCATTTTTGCAATCGAAACAAATGTTTCCAAGTAATCCACTCCATACGTTTGAGTAAATCCTTTAGCTACCAACCTTGCCTTGTACTTCTCAATAGAACCATCAGCCTTGTACTTTATAGTGTATATCCACTTGCATCCTACAAGTTTTTTTCCATTTGGTAGAGAGACCAAAAGTACCGTTCTTGTCCAGTGCTTCCATTTTGAAGTCCATGGATTGTTTCCATTTCTTGTCAGATAATGCTTCAGATAGAGAGGTAGGTATAGTGGTAGTGTTCAGACTTATGAGGAAGGCTTTATGAGGTAGGTGAGAATTGTTCAAAGCATAGGTAGTTGGATAGAGTGGCTTGTTGGTACATGTCCTAGTATTCTTCCTAAGGGAAATTGAGATATGGAGGTCATCATAAGTTGGTGGTGTGTCGGATTTTGATTCTAGTGCATGGGAAGATTCATAAATCCGGATCACTAGAGTTTGAAGCCTCAAGGAAAGTTATCTCATGTAAAGTCAAATTGGACTCTTGTATATATTAGATTCTTCCCGTATCTTACATATTAGATTCAAGAATGACCTTCGTTCTTCTTGTATATATTAGATTCTTCCCATATCTTACATTAGCGCCAACATTTCGATCTTTCTCAGAATCAATTTCAATCTCAATTTCTGGTTCAAGAGTCAATTCAGGAAGTAGAAGAGACTCATTTTCCATACTTGTATTCTCCCCCTGAAGATGAGTTTGACCAAAGTAACTTTCTTGTTTGTAGAAGGTGACATCACGAGAGACAAAAATTTTGGGATGGTGGATGATAGCATTTG
Organism: Cicer cuneatum; assembly: GCA_037974295.1. NCBI lineage: Eukaryota > Viridiplantae > Streptophyta > Magnoliopsida > Fabales > Fabaceae > Cicer > Cicer cuneatum. Next base: position 18,955,600 of record JBBPBO010000001.1, read on the forward strand.
TAGCCCTTTTGGGTGGAAGAGTACTCAATAAAGGTGAGACTGTCAGCATTAGTCGCCTTCTTAATTTTGGTCAACCATCATAGTCGAATTCTTCTCAGCTAGCATTGTTGAGCTTTCTACAGGTGAGACTGTCAGCATTAGTCGTCTTCTACTTTCTTCACTCCTCACATTAATTCCTGTTAGTTTCTCCTTACCAAGGATTTGCACTCTAACTTGATCAAAATCAGAGTTAAGTACCACCAAGAAATCATAGACTTTATCCTGTTCAATATACTCCTTGAGTAATGCCGCATCTGCTGAACACTTGGCTTTTATGACTCTGTAATGATCCAACGCCAGTGTACGATGGTCAACAACCGCCAATAGTGGTGGGAGAAGTCAAAAGTTGTGTTCACGGCAGTGATGGTTGGTTTCAGGACAACGAAGGCAGCAAAGAGACTTTAGGGATCACAAACAGACTGCAATGAAGGCAGCAAAGGGCCACAATGATGATGGCTAAAGTTTACCGCAATAAAGGCGGGTAGGGTTTATGCGGAAGCGAGCCTTATACCCAGAGCTCGGATACCATCTTAAGAATTAGGGTAAAATATATTTATTGAATTGAAATATGTTGACATATATATACTTGAGGGATATTTTTTATAATAAAACAGAAAATAATTTGACAATACTATATTCTGAAAATCGAGTACGCCACAGGATATACGCCTAAGATCTTTGTTTCTTATTTTCCAGCTCAAATGGATATTCATGGAAGAAATCCATAGATTTGCTCGAGCAGGTTGTTGACCATGGAGAGCGAACTGGTCACAGAGTTCCTTGCCTCCTCATTGCTGCTAAGGATGATTTAACTTTATTCCCAAGGACAGTACTAGATTCAGTCAAGGTAATGTGTTTTCAGCTCATAGGCTCATAGTTATTATACCTCCGAGTTCATAATTTTATTTTCTATTTTTCATTATATTGTAGGTTGCTCAGGAATTGAAAATAGATGCACCTATTCGCGTGAGCATGAAATCAGGTGATTCAAATGGCGTATATAGTAGGATTGTCAATGCTGCAGAACACCCTCATTTGAGTCTTCCAGAAACTGAGTTTGTGAAGAAAAGAAAGCAAAACCAGCAGCTTATGCACTCTATATTTTTCGCCATAGGTTAGTTTATTCTTTCTACCTCTCACCTGAATTTGATAACTTGAGATGCACGAAACGAATTTGCACAATACCGTTTTTCAGTGTTAAACTTTTAATATTTTTCTGTCTTGAATTCACAGCTGGAGCTGCTATGGCGTTCGCGGGCATATCAGTTCGTCGTGCACGTGCGAATAGGAATTCTTCATAACCACATCATTCAACAGCTGTGTAGTTACCGCACAATATTTTGCATTGGACGTTTGCTTGTGGGGTTGTATCAGTTTTGAAGTAAAACAATTAAATCTATTCCTATTGGTTTTGTTATTTTATTATCTTATTATTAATTTTTATCATGTGTTGGTATGAGTAGAAAAGAGTTTGAGTCCCTTTGGGACGTGGTCTTGGATTCTCCATGAAAAACTTCTCTTAAGTCAGATTGTCACAAATTTAAAATATAGTTCATTTTACACTAGAGAGTTCATACAATATCACAAGTCACAATTAATAAATAAGTAAATTTCATAATTGATAAGCTTACAAATACTTTAACATTAAATATGTAATATTGATAGTAATTCTATTAATATGTGGGGTATGGGTGACGTCAATATTTTATAAAGAGTCGATAATTGTTATCAATGAGGTATAGTATAACAAAACATACACTAAGTACTTGATGTTGGTATAGGGCCTCAAGGAACACCCTTTTAGATTATATATGGTATCAGTTTGTCATCAACCGTGAAAAGAACTTAGTGTAGCTTGTGTTTGGGAGATAGCTTCCAAGTTTTTTCCTTCAAATTATCCATCTTATATTAAGCTCCCCAAAATAATTGCACATTATCATAAATATAGAGAGACATACAAATAAAGTGAACCCTATTGTCGAGTCACAATCTAATAGGGATTTGAGTAGATACTTAGTACACAAAAGTAGATGTTATGTGGTTCAAAATTTGAGAATTTATTATTATATTCGTATATTTTTTAAATACTTGGATTGAATGACCTAACTTATTACAATCTCTTTAGGACTAATGTCAATACATGCATATCTATCAATTGATTGTGTGCTACAATAATAGTTGATAAAAATTAACAATATTCTAATAATTAATTCACATTAATTCTACAATCAATTAACTAAATAATTAATCTAACATGCATGAAACTAGAGCATTCATATCAGTTCACATCATTCAGTATGATTCATATCATTTAAATGTTTATTAATTATAGGTTTATTGTTTCCAATTTATGTTAGGCTGATGTTTTTCAATTGATTTTCCTTTGTGGTTAGTTATTTGCGCATTTGATTCATGTTCATTATCCTTAGCAAGATAATATTTTACTCTTAAAGGATATTTAAAGTATAATCATTCTAGTAAAAATTGGTTCATAAACTTAAGAACTTCATAAAGAGGTTCCTCTGGATACAAAAACTTTGCATATTGTGGTTCCTTTGAGCTCTATTTGCAAATGTACATATGTCTCGTAGCTCTAGTGAAAAATTCATTCTTATATCTAGATTCTATAGTCACAATTTTACCATCATTAATCTTGATTGAACCTGGTTTTGAATAACATACTGACATTCCAACCGCATAACCTTCCTTATTTTCTGCTTCCTTTCATGTTCTGTATCTTGGTGTTGATGTACACAATGTATGTTATTGGTCACATTCGTTTTACATATCTAGTTAAAGATCAACAAATAAGATAGAAGAACTTCAACGGGAATGACACATATAATTTATTTCTCTTGTTGAACTAGACATATGTGAAAAAGGACATAACTATACAATTATACTCAATATTTTGTAGAGAAATTTTTTATAATGTTGTAAACATAACTGTAAAAATATCATTAAAAACATATGTTATGTTCAAACATAGACTAAAACTGTTTACAAGATAATTTTGTTGGGAGTAAAAAGATAAGATTCAAATTAAGAAAATATTAAGGTTGGATTAAAATTAACATACGATGAAGATGAAAATAAAAATAAAAATATACAGATAGAGATTAATATTAAGATGAAGATTAAGATTGTGATACGATTAATACTAAAATAAAGATAAAGATAATGTGAGTTTGTTTGTTCATACTATTAAGATTAAGATTATTTTTTAAGTATTTAACTAATTTATTTTAATAAAAAATACTTTTTTGACATATCATAAAAATGTACTTAACTTTATCTTTTACACATTTATTTTATCTAAGGATATTTAAGTCATTTCATAAATATGTTTTTTTTTCATTCCTGTCATATTTTCTCTTGTACCAAACCGTTAATTAATTATCTTATTTTCTACTATTTTTCTCTTTTTCTTACTTTCTTTTCTTTTACTTTATTTATTTTATATTTCTTTTATGAATCAAAGTGGTAAAATTGAAAATGTGATATTTCTTTTAAAGGTTAGTCCAAATTGCCTAAATTTAAGAATTCTTGATATTTTAATAATATATTTATATTGATGTGACTTCATGTGTTGCGCCAGTAGTTTGAAATTGTCATTTATGTTGATGTGGTTACATGTGACTTTTTTGTTTATTGATGCCATTGTATTATATCAAGTTAAACATGTATTCTCATTTGTTACTTGATAAATAGATGATTTCCTACAATATGTTCAAGGAAATTATCTAATCAACTGATTCAAAAATATAACCTCCTTGCTTAAAGAGAGGCATGGCAACTAAAAGTGGAGGGATTTCCATTTCAACAGCCAGAAGAACTCATGACACATGAAGATTTTGGATCTCAATTTGTAATGTTCGAAGTTTCTTTTCAATATTTGATATTTCTTCTTGAATCTCTTCAAGCTTGTTAAGTCTATTCTGCGCCTGATCTTGGTAAGGTTTGCCAATGACTCTCACAAAGGTGTCCAAATTTTCTACAGCTTCAGTCAAATCCTTCTTCATGGCCTCTTCAAGTTCATATGCCAAGGTATCTGCTTTCCTTTTCACCTTATCTATCACACTTCGCCTCCGAGTTGGGAAATTTGATATAGCTAAATACCTGACATAAAACAAATGCAGACCCACATATTAGCTGCAAGTGAACCCAACTATATGACCAATTTGGAGTAATTTTTAACCATTATACCGTATTTTATCTTCAATAGATGAAAAAAACAACAGGGCATGGACGCGTAGTCATAGAAAGGTGCTGAGATTCCTAATGATCTTTTAAATGTTCTTTCAACAGAAACAGTAATTGATATTGATATATAAATAAAAAATTTGTAGTAAATTGATCAGTTTGTGAGATGTCATTACAGTTTCTACAAGAGTTGTTGGAAGATATTTAGAGGTGACCAAGGATGTCCATGTTACTGTAATGGTGCATTTCAAAGCACAGATGCATGCTTCGATAATATTTTACTATTATTTCCTTATAGAAAAGTTGTATAAAGGGCTTAAGACCAAAAGTCTAATCAACTATCCTTCATACATTTTCAATACAGCCTGAGCAATCATAAAGGAGCTGTAATTTGAATATAATACATTACCCTCCAACAGAACAAATTCCAAGTGCAAGAAGATCTTCCAATGTGGTTTGCAGTACAGATGTCAATAGTGAAGCAGAAAAACCAGCCACTCCTAGTTGACCAAAAGTCCCTAAAATCTACACAAAAGTAAGACATTTTATATAAGTGGTGATGGTAGTGGTGGTGGTGGTATGCTAAAACCTAATTATAAAAAACAAAACAAAAAAATATTATATATACCACTGAGGAAGATTCAGACAATATTCATTTGCAGATATCATAACTTATTGTTAATGAGAAAAGGACATCATTTACTTGTTATATAGCTCCATGTGGTGTCACAAAAAATATTCTAGGGACTGCATGAAGGTAACATTAAGTGGCAATGCAAAAGTATAATAAAATCGTAAGACAAAGTAGCAACCTGAATATATCAGCGGTTAATTATTTCTTAAATTTTAAACAAACCTATTAATCATTTATCTAATTTTACACAAACCTATTAATCATTTAATGCATTAATTCCCTTATATACTGTAGTTTTCAAATCGATGCAATAATATCCTTCCATCAGTTTATTGTTCAATTGAAGTAATTTGGCCCTTTGCTGAAGTGGGTATGGCAGAGCTCTCCCTTTTTATAATGACACGACTATATTCTTGCTGATATGTCACAAATCCACATCAGGAAATTTGCCTTTGATTTTAAACCATGAGAGCAAAAACACTTCAACTGAACTAAAGAGACGAAAAATTTAACATCTCTAAAACAAGGGAACCAAAAGAGAACTTAAAGCCTAGATGAAAAGAGTTTTAAATTATTTACTAGGAATTCCAAACTTACCGTATCTCGTACTTCTTGCTCAAATGACTTTGAAGCTGCACTGCTGCTGAAATTTTCAATCACCTTATAGCCGGCTTGATCCCCTTTCTTTAGCAATTCATATGTCTCAAGACTCATTTGACTATTTTCATGAATCAGTGAGGACCATCGTTTCTCAAAAGATTCCTTATATGCTCTCCCTTGTTCGGTATTTTTGGAGCATAACCAACTTTTGTATTCTCCAAGTATTTTCTGTGTCCAATCAACCAAAACATTTAAGCAAAACATACCCAGTTAACTTCAACATAATATAGGATTTCAATTTAGTCCCGCAGTAATATTTGGATGTATTAAGCCATCTGGAGGATATCCAAAGCAAAAGCAGAGTCATGTTTGTGGTTGAATCATTTATTTGGATAACCAATAGTAAACATGACTGCAATACAATCTGGATTTACTGGTTCACAGTTTAACTAAGATTAAGATGGTAACCATACATAAAACAAAACTAAAGTTCTAAAGAGATTACACCAAAACCTAACCTGAACAGATGACACAGAAGGGTCAATTATGTCATTCTGAATTCTTGAGGTAGCAGGCATAGCCTGTTTCTCTCCTTTGAAAACATACGAAGCAATAATATCAACATTTGACAATTGCATTGTAGCTTCTACAAGCTCCACAACACGCGATTTAGAGGATTCAATCTGATAATGTATACCATTGCAATTTAAGAACATACCAATTAAAAGGGAAACAAATTATCCTAAAATTAGAAAATTATGAACTTTTTGTAACATACCATAGATAGAGTTTGTCTCCTCCAAGAAAGGCTCTCACTTTCCATATCTAATGCAAAATCATTTACACTATTGACAAAATCATTTATTGCAGCCAAATCCTGCTTGGCACATCGATAGTCTTGTGTCACAAGTGTTTCACATGCAGAAAATAGTCTGTCTGCAATTGCAACAGGTGTTTCAAGTTTAAGCCTCATTCTATCCATTCCTGGGATTGTTGACCCATCTAGAAAGCTATACAAGAACTTCTCAAGCTCATAAAAGCTGCTGGCACCATATTGAGAACCAGAGACTGACAACTCTTCATTAAGTTTCCCAAAACTAGAGGTAGCCATAAGTTTTGCTTCAAGAGCAGATCGAGCAGATACAGGATATAATATCACATCTTCCGTATTCAGCAATCTCTTGATGTTGTCCTTAATGAAGGACATTGCTTCCTCAAGCTGCATTGATTTGTGAATATATAATGTAAGCCTAATTTGGCAAATGCCTATTCTAATACAAAAGAACTGCTTGAGATAATACCATTATGAAAATACCCAATATGAGTCATGAGACATAAATATACCTCATGATTATTCTGATATATGTCAGCTTTGTTCAAAACAAAGACCACTTTCTTCTTCCATTGCTGTGAATAACGAAGAAAAGCAACCTGAAAAATAACATAAAACATGTCATATCCCTGAGTGGGTAACTATACTATCCAAAAGTAAGCAAGAGAGTATGCCCCATACACAAAAAATGACTAAACATACCTCACTTCCTGTTAAGGGGCGATCAGCTGAAATAACAAAAAGAAGTAAGTCTGCACGAGGCACAAATTCCTCAGTAAGACGCTGCTGTCTCTGAAGAATTACATTAGTTCCAGGTGTATCAACAATTGTCATCTGTTATCAGAAGAACAAAGAAAAATGCTGAGAGACCACTAATTGCAAACAGAAATTGTGACTAGATAGAGGATATAAATATAATTTAAACCATTGTGAATGATGCACGCAAAGAACAGCGAAGAACCAAAACAAAGGACAAAACTAAAAGTTAATTGACTTACATCTCTGAGAATTGGAGCAGGAAGGTAGCAAATAAATTGACCGTCTGGATGCCTTTCAGAACGTTGCTTTTCAATATCTAGGTCATTAAATCGTAAAAATGTGATCTCATTAGTTGTTGGAACAACCCCCTCTTTGAGATATCTTTCTCCAAGAATCGCATTAATCACAGTAGATTTACCGGAATTGAATTCCCCCTGGTAACAAAATGTCAAAAACTTCAGCTCTTTGTAGCATTTCTATTAAGTCTATATAAAAACCAGTTGCTTTTACATCTCACCCAATTGCTTTTTGAGTAAGAAAGTTTATAATAAATAGTGATGGGTAATCCAGTGAATCAAATAACTATCCGTCCTAAGGTGAATGTTGAATAATGACAACTACGGCTGCAATCAAAGCCTTCCATAACATAACAATGTAGGAATAACATGCGACCCAACTAACCCAACATTTTGCATTGTTCCGAGTAGAATAACAAGAACAAAGTACAATGACCATGAACTATATAAAAAAACTTGCCTAAGAGCAAAACAGCTTCTGAAGTTTGTACAAACAGAAAACCAACTACTCCCTGTAAGTAAACCATTAATCAACACTCTAGTATATGCTTATACATTGAAATAACCAATTAAAAGCAGAGGAACAATGAGCAACAACGATGAGAGAAGTCCACAACAAGTAGCACTTATTTGTTAACTAGTTTCAAATTATACATGGTAACAGAATATTTTCTTTTTGAAATTTAGAGCTAATACCAATGTATATCCCAGGAACCAGAATTTGTTGAGATTCAGCACACAATTACCACTATAACCAATAAGAACGGCTCATCAATCTGAGAAACTGCATCATCAAGAAGCGAAACTTCCTCCATCTGTCATTTGAAACCAATCCCAATTCAACGCAAAGTAAACAATGTACTGGTCAAAATACATAATGATGAAAGAAAAAAGAAATCATTTCAAATACCAACTATTTTAATTAAAAGATCACCAGAGGTGCAGCTTTCTTTATAACTTTAATAGCTTCATTCAACACCGACCTCTCCATTTCTATTAACTGTTTCTTTCTATCCTCCAGTTTAATAAATCCACCCACAACCTCTGTTTTGCTCTGCAAACCATTACTATTATTTACTAATTTAACATTATCAATTTTACTGCCACGATCATCAAGTGTTCTCTCGTCATTTGAAAACCCACCATCAAATAGTTTTTGAAAGAAATCATCATCAAACAACCCAAATCCTTCCAAACTAGTAACAAAACCACTAGCACCAGAAGCAAGTAAGCTCAAAGCCTCAGCATATGACATGTTTTTCCCCACACACGAGGCAAATATAGGTATCTTCACATTCTCAACTACTTTACCAATTTCCTGATTTAAACGTTTCAAATCCCCACCACCATATATAAGAAAATCAGCACCTTCTGATTTGGATGCATTTACAGCAGCATTTACAGTTTGGACAAATCTAGCCACCAATGGAAGAACCACCAATTCAGCATTGGAACCTAACATTGTATTTCTAGCAACAACAGTAGGAAGACCTGCAACATATGCATGGAATTTGATTTAATTATTAAAATTGAAATGGAGTATAAGTGTTTGAAGAAATGCTGAGAAGAGAGAGAACAAAAAAATGTAACAAATTATGCCTTGTTTGGATAAACACATATGAGCTATTTCTTTAACAAAAAGATAAAATCAAGTCTAACTTTTTCATATAAACTGTAATGGCTTGTTTGGATTGGCTTAGTTATGAAAGCAACTTAAAACATGTACTTATAAAAACAGTTTGACTTTGAATTATCTTTTGTTATAAAAATAGTTTATACATAATCACTTAAATAATAAGCGTTTATGATGTAAGCTTAATTAAGTTAAGCACTTAAATAATAAATGTTTATGAGGTAAGTGTTTAATTAAGATGTTTATAAGCAATGACAATATGGTAAATATAAAATAACCTTGGTCGGAGAGCAAAACGCCACTGGTAAGCGCGGCGGCGGCAATATCGACGCGCTCGGCGACCAACAGATAAGCGCGGTCACGAACTAGTGACTTCAACGTGCAAGCGGCTTCATAGAGCTTCCCACCGCTTTGTTGATTGCTAGAGAGAACTACAATTCCAACCGATTTTGAAACTGCCTTATCGATCAAGTCTAGGGCGGATTGACCAGCTGTCAGAATCTCATCGGGGTTGAGCTGGAGAATAAGAGTCGGGACTTGAAGTTTAGGCCTCTTGTAACCGCCAGGGAAGAGTGTTCTGGGCTGGGATTGGGCTTGGGCCTGAGGAAAGGGTTTTTGGTTGAAATGGCGAGAGGCATTGGAGTTGATGAGAGAAGATGAGAAATGGGAAGGGCGGCGAAGGGGGAGTTGAGGAGAGCGAGAGAAGGTGACGTGGCGAGCGATGATTGCATTTGCAGCAGCAACCAGTGATGAATAAGAAGAAGGGGTTGTTATTGAACAGGGTACCATGGATGATTGGTGTGTGAAGAAGAAAGAAATAAGAGAAGAGAAGAGAAGAGAAGAAAAGAAAAGATTGCGTTATCTTTGGGGAGAGATTTCTATGAGTCACTGAAATCGCAGTTGTTATCCTTTCTTTGTTCCAATTGCCTCAAACATCGAGGACCGCATGTGCACCAATTGAAATCACAGTCAAATTCAAATATAGTTAATGTAATAATGTCCATTACTCTCATACTTTTTCTTTTAAAATTCAACAAGGACTATTTAATTCACTAAACTCGGGTTGGCCCAAATACAAATTATTACTTTATGTATCATTCAAAAAATAAAATTATGGAATCGTAATAACCACGTAAAACTCACCGCTCACCACATCTAATATAAAATATTTATATTTATTGTTGATTTAGGAATTAAGAATATTTGTGTATTTTTTATTATAAATATAAAGTAAGTAATAATAATTTCTAAGTAATGTATATAATATTAATTAAATTCTACATATAAAAAAATAGTAATTAAAAATTAAATATGATAATCTTTTAATAGGCATTTTTTTTTACAAATGTGCAATTTATTGTGGAGAAATAATTCTTAGATATCCATGAGAATAAAGTGAGTACCAGAATCCTATATTTAGGTTTTCTCCTTTAATTGTCTCAAATATTTATTAAATAAATTTTTAGAGCTACACATGTTCATAAATATAAAAGCCTCTTTTTGAAAAATTCCACAATTCTTTTTATATTCAAAAAAATTAAGTACTTTAATTATTTTCATATCCACATATCTCTAATTGACAAGTGTTAATAAATGCTCAAATAAAACTTGTCAAGGAATCAAATATATAAATATTTAATTAAAAATATATTAAAAGTTGTGTTTTCAAATTTATGTAAAAATTTAAAATTCATTGTTTTAATGTAAAACATCCATTTTTAATTCTTGAATAAGTGTCATAAGAGACATCCATTTTTAATTCTTGAATAAGTGTCATAAGAGAAATTGTTTACGGTTGGTATTGTTTGATAAGTTTATTATTTAAGAAAAGAAAATTATTATCTTCCTATAAATCATAGGCTATTGTATTTGTCATTGATTATATAAAAATATGTAAAAAATAATAACATGTATGAAGAGAAAAAATAATTAATGTAATTAAAAAATATACTTACAAAAATGACTAAATTAATTTTAAGATGGTAATAAAATAATATTAATTGTCAATAATTTTAATATTAATATCGTTTTTTTTAATTTTTGTTAATTGCGTCTTATATTTTAAACGTAAACAATTATTACTATAATTTATTACTTCGTTATTAGACTATAGATGAATGCTAACAGTACAATCTCTAAATACATCTTCTCTAAAATACTATTTTTTATTTATTACAATATTCAGATAATTTCAAAATCTTTACCACATTACTGAAGATCAAAACTCTTTGAATTGTGGAATTAAAGTCAATATTAATTTACCTTTTTTAGTACATTTATAAAGCATACATATATAGATAGTATTGGAAATGAGAAAGGAAGCAGGTTATTATCTGAAACTGCTGGTTCTGATACTCTTAACCACCAATGGCCACACTTGCTTCCTCTTCACCTACCTTACTCTTCTCTTCAACCTCTTCCAATCTCCTCCCTCTTTCATATTCTTCTACTTTCCGCCTTTCTTTCTCTTCTTCTCTTCAATCCTCCTCTCTCTCAATTTCCCCTACCTTTCTATCACACCCTTCTTCAATTTCTAAACGTTTTTCTAATCATGCTTCTACCTTCAGAATCACTGCTACTGCTGCACAGAAGAAGAAAGTGCTTATTATAAACACCAACAGCGGAGGACATGCTGTGATTGGCTTCTACTTTGCTAAAGAGCTTCTTGGTGCTGGTCACTCTGTCACTATTTTCACTGTTGGTGATGAAAGTTCCGACAAGATGAAGAAACCTCCTTTTAATAGATTCTCAGTTAATTCATCTCTCTCATTCTCATACTGATTATGAAAGTCGTTTTCTTTTCAAGCTCAACACAATGATATTTGCATTGAAATAAATAGTATTATGAAATTAATACAACTATTATTGCATCAAGATTTAAGGTCTGTTTCCATTGATTTATTTGAGATTATCTAGTGACTTAAACGCTTGCAAGACTGTTTAGAAGAACTTTTGAAAACAGTTTATAACATATTCATTGACTGTTTCAGCTTATGTCTAACAGCTCTTTAGTATAGTTTCTCAAAACATCTTATAACTTATACAAAAATAAAGTTTGACTTTATTTTGTCTTTTGTTGTAGAAATAACTTATACATAGGCACTTATATAATAAAGGTTTATGATATAAGTGCTTAATCAGGTTGTTTATCCAAATAGGGTCTTAATTTATTGTATGATTTGGAAAATATTCAGGAAATTGTGAGTGCTGGAGGCAGCACAGTATGGGGAAATCCTGCAGATGTAGGGAGTGTTGTAGGAGGAGAAGCATTTGATGTGGTTTTGGACAACAATGGCAAGGATCTTGATGCTGTGAGGTTTGTTGTATTGATTCTTGTTAGCTTTTGTTCAATGATTTTGTTTAAGTTGTGTGCTAACAGCATACTTCAATATTGTTAGAATTCTGTTAAAAAACAGAAACTTGTGAGACTTATCATGATAATCTTCCCTTGTAGGCCTGTGATAGATTGGGCAAAGAGTGCTGGTGCCAAGCAATTCTTGTTCATCAGTAGTGCTGGAATCTACAAACCGACCGATGAACCTCCCCATGTCGAAGGGGTATGTTGACAAAATCTCTGTTGATATCTCTTTAGATTGATTTATTTGAGCTTATTTACTTGCATAAGCACTAGTGCGTCTGTTTGGGAAAGTTTATAGAAACAGTTTATAATAATGTCCGTATATTTGAGCTTATCTAAGATAGTTTATGGAACAATTTGACTTTATTTTATTTGGTGTTATAAGAATAGTTTATACATAAGTATGCTTATGTTATAAACCGTTAAATAAGCTGCTTATCCAATCAGGGTATAATCTAAAGTTGAAAACCACTGTGGAACAGGATGTTGTTAAAGCAGATGCTGGTCATGTTGGAGTGGAGAAATACATTGAAGAAACTTTTGAGAGTTGGGCAGTATTCAGACCACAGTATATGATAGGCTCAGGAAACAACAAAGACTGTGAAGAGTGGTTCTTTGATAGTAAGGGGAAAAATTCTTTTATGTTAAACCTTTAATCTATATTAAGCTTTTTTTTAATATCTAGTCTTATCTACGAAATTTTATGCTAATGAATAATGCTAGCAACGCACAAGTCAACACACTCTCTAATTAGTTAAAATGTATATTTCCATTTGTAGGGATTGTTCGGGATAGACCTGTCCTAATTCCTGGTTCAGGATTGCAACTCACTAACATATCTCATGTTAGAGACTTATCTTCAATGCTAACTCAAGCTGTTGAGAATCCACATGCTGCAAGTCAAGGCATTTTCAACTGTGTTAGTGACCGTGCAGTGACTCTAAATGGAATAGCCAAACTATGTGCTCAAGCTGCAGGGCGTCCAGTTAACATTGTGCACTATGATCCTAAAGCAATTGGAATTGATGCAAAGAAAGCTTTCCCTTTTCGTAATATGGTACTTACTAATATCTTATTTTCTAATCTACATTACAATCTATTTTCTAAGCACTGACACAAACATCAGACACAATACCGATAGTGACACGTAGATATCGATATTAACTTTTAAAAAAATGAAAGTCAATGTAACTCATTGGATCGCATCAAGATGGATACTGACATGTGTCTAGATAATTTAACAATTTATATTTATTATGTATGTTGTAGCACTTCTATGCTGAACCTAGAGCAGCCAAAAGTAAATTGGGATGGAGTTCAACCACAAACCTCCCTGAAGACCTAAAAGAACGGTTTGAGGAGTACATAAAGATTGGGAGAGACAAGAAGCCTATACAATTTGAGCTAGATGATAAGATATTAGAGGCCTTGAAAGTTCCTGCTACTGTCTGATCATTCGTATCCAAAAAATGATCAGACTATATATTGTAATATTTCTTGTTATATTTAAATTTCATGTATTGAGAAAAGTTACTTTTTTTTAATCAACAAGTAACCTATTCAACACCAACAACTCACCTCACTTATTTTAGAAGTACTTCTGAATTTAATTAGGCCGCTTAATAACTCACTAGACTTTGAATCCGTGATTCCACGAGTTTTTTATATATAAAAGAAATGATATTCTCTATTACTTTACAAAGTAGTATCATTTAAAAAAATATAACATAAATAAAAATTGTAAACATATAAATAAAATGTAATTGTTACTGAATGAAAATAGAAACAATAGTCCATTTGTTACAAATTATTAAATAAAATGATTTTAATTTTCAATAGATATTTTTTAAAAGAGTAGTATCTGATGTGTTTGTTCAAGGTAATGAAAATTATTTTTTTTTAACAAAAAACAGTTATGAAAAAATAAATTCTTGAGAAGTCATTCAAAAAACTTTTTATTTGAAGCTGTTTTTATTTATGTATATTTTTTTTCTTCAAAATCTCATTTTTTTAACAAATTTGTAACAAAAGTTCAAAATTTCTAAAATTAATTATTATTAAAATATTTTTTTCACAGAAAAATCACTCAAAACAACTTCTCATTCAAAACAGTTTTTAGATTTTTTTAAAATATAATTTTTATTTTTATTTTTATTTTTAACAAACGGATCAGGATCCCGTTTGTTACAGTTTATTTTTAAAAATTATGATTTTCAAAAATTCACATCTATTTGTTACAACTTTTAAAAAAATCAAAATTTAAAATAAGAATCTTTCTAAAAATAGACCTCCAAAAAAAAATCCATTTTTATTGAGTGGTCCTCTTAATATATTTGCATTTATAATAACGTTGGGAGTTCACAATTCATCATCCTATTATTATTTGATATAGATTTATTTGATTATTGTTTAATCACTATGTTGCTAAGTATAACTAAAATATTTAAATTAATGTAAAAAGTTTATTAGTTAGAAGAATATTAGATTTACGGAGTATAATGTTTTATTATTTTCCTATAGTAAACAATACTATTAATATTTCGTTATCTATAATACTTAATTATTTTTGTTATTTTATTTTATAATTGAAAATATTAATTATTTTTTATTAATTATAATTTATTGTAATGAGGAGAAAAACAGAATACATACTTTAATTGAGGTAGCTTAGACTACTTAAGAATTAAAAAAAAAATAGAATGTTGGACTCTTAGCAACACAGCAGGCTACTTAAATATATGAGTAAGCAAAGTGAGTTAATGGGATAGGAAATGAGATGTGGTTTTTTCTTTTTACAAAAAGAACTGGCTAAATAAATAACAATACATAATATTAATATAATTAGTGGGAGGAATACATTAAAAACACACTTTTAATTAATTTTATTCATAATAATATAATCACTAGAAGGAATACATTAAGAGACAAAAGTGTATAATTATTTGTAGTTCAATGATTTAAAATAGAAAGAAAAACTTTTAAATTATAATTAAATTATAAAATTATTTAGTACTTTATTTAATAATTTCAAATGAATGTATAATATTTTTTTAAAATATAAGTAAATGTCAATTGTCAAATTAAATCGTTACAAATTATATATTTAAATAAACTGTTGTCTGCACCATCATTAATGGATCAATAGTCAAACTGATGAAATTTAATATTTATAATAAATTATTAACTAAAATAAATCAGTTCAGACTTCAGAATAACTATTGGAATACTTGATCCCTCATCACATACTATAATAACTTGAGAAACATTATCTTCAATAAGCAACCAAAGTTCAGGATGGAGTTACTGCGAGTACTAGATCTATACAAACATATTTGAGATCACAGACCAACATAATGACATCCAATCAAACTGAAAAAAATAGATACAAGAACAATGGAAGAAATGTCAAGTAAATTTATTAAGTATCTGAAAAGATGCGATAATTGAAATATGAAGTGTTTTTTCTTGACAAAATATAGGAAACAATGTTGACAATGGTGGATGACAGTTTTTATGGCAGATAGCCAAAATTTCACCATATAAACGCAGGATTGCAACTTATGGTGCTACAATGGCACGTGGCACTTCACAAGTTGCCGCAATTGGCACAAAAATCCATCATGCCATTTCGCTATGGCTGCAAAAAAATAGATTGAGCCAAAGCTACGTTTTCAACAGACTCCTGAGAGAAATTTCCTTGAAACGGTTTCTTACAAAATATCTTTTCAATTCTGCAATCCATGAGCTCATCAAACACACTACCAGCGTTGATTTCAAAACAATTGAAATTTCAGAAAAACAATGGAAACAATTGCAAATCAGACTAGATAGATATATGGACAAAAAAGTATTTCACCAAGGCCCTAACTGTAGATTTTGAATAAAAATGCCATCACTATAGCAACGTTTAACTTGCATGAAATCCGTATGCACAACCGCAAAAAATATGATGCAGTCCTTAATAATAGTAATCTGCATATAGAATCAATTGCAACTATATAAACATGACCCAGCAATCAATTATCAAAGGTAATAAATAATCTGCATATCAAGTTAATTGCAAATATATAAGCATGACCCAGCAATCAAAGGTAATAATTTGCCAGGAAAAGGCACAACAAAGCCCAAAAATTTCTACAGTTAATACCATTTGTTCATTTCTTGTCTTGCCAGATACATTAA
This sequence comes from Cicer cuneatum, assembly GCA_037974295.1. Taxonomy (NCBI): domain Eukaryota; kingdom Viridiplantae; phylum Streptophyta; class Magnoliopsida; order Fabales; family Fabaceae; genus Cicer; species Cicer cuneatum. Next base: position 18,972,136 of record JBBPBO010000001.1, read on the forward strand.
GAGCATATATCTGGCAAACTTTAAAAAAGTCCAGTTGTAGAATAGAAAATCTAAAATACAAAGATTAAAGCTAGCTGCTGGGTATGAAACGAGCATGTCTATCGCAAATATGAATTGGCCTACAAATTAATCTGAAGTAGGAGTCCCGTGCCTGAGTCCTATGAATGTTCTTAAATCTCAAGGCCTTTCAGTTTTGATTCCAATTCATTGTCGTCGTCATCTTCTTCAGCCTCTTCATCAATGTCCTCTCCATCAGGTTCATTCTCATCCAAAGGACCCAGCATGTCAGGTGAGTTTTTAAATATTTCCTTCAACTTGCAAATCCCTTCATCAGAAATGAAATTACCATTAATGTTTAGCAACTTAAATCCAGGTTTCTGAACAACAGCTTCAGCCAACAGCCTAGCTCCTGACCATGTGATCGAATTTGTACTCAGATCAACCTCATTTAATTGGCCACAACCACCTTCCAATGTCTTACTGATTAAAACTGCACCTTCATCCTTCAGTTCATTCTCAGATAAATTTAACTTGGTGAGGAACTGCTTTGATGATATACAGGCAGCCACAGAAACAGCAGCTTTTGCTGTAATGTCATTCCCAGCCATATCCAAAATTTCCAGTGACGGTGCAGATTCCTTAAGAGCATTAGCAATGGCTTCTGCACCATCATCCTCTAAGTTCAAATAACTGAGGTATATCTCTGTAAGATCAACAAATACTGGTATAACTTTACTTAGAGCAACTCCAGCTTCCACACCAAACATGTTGTCACGCAAATCAAGCTTCTTCAAGTACTTGCATGTCCCTAGTGCTACAGCTACAGCAACTCCACCATCAGAGCTTACTCTGGTAGATGAACACCGAAAATCTTCCAAGGCTGTGGAACGCTTTACAACATCAGCTATGGCAAATGCTCCTTCATCTCCAGTCATGTTATTATGGAAATGAAGAACCCTAAGCTTCTCTGTGGAAGGAATCAATTCAGCAACTGCTTTTGCAGCTTCCTCTGAAATGCCATCATTCATCAAATAAAGCTCCTCCAAGTCATTTTGCGATTTTAGGAGTGACCGAAATGCTCTAACCCCCTTTTCGCCCATGGCATTATTTGACAAGTTAAGATATCTTAAAACAGAACCTTCGAGTGCAGAAGAAAATATACTCATCACTTCAAGAGCTTCTGCTTCTGGTCTCCCAGCAATAAAATCTGATAGATCCACCTCTTTAAGTTGATCTTTGATTGATATTAGGATGGGTTCAGCTACATGAGCAGCATCCAAACCAAAACTTCTATTGCTGAAACATATCTTTGTAAAAGAGTTTGGTCCCCTCAATGGTTTCAGAACTTCTGCAGCTTCATCCCCATCAATGAAAGCTCTGCGACCCCCAGATATGTCAAAAACAGTTTCAATGGTTGCAACAGCCTTTTCAGATATCAATTCCCCATCCTCCTTCACTTTTGGTCCTCGTTTCAAAACCTCCAACATAAGCTTACTTGATTCCTTGGCATAAATTTGCACAGCAGAACTCCCGTCACCATCAGGCTCATTTTCAAAATGTTGGGTTGCAGTCACAAAAGCTGCATCCTCAATATCCTTTGCATCCTCTTCAGCCTCTTCTTTGCTAAGCAGTCCATACTTTCTAGAGAAAATGGACGGAGTTGTGAGGTTCTTGGTCATTCGTTCAACCAGCATCAACCTAGTACTCTGGCTAGGTGGCCATAATTTGATTGAAAGTGAGCGATGTTGGTATGACTGCACTGTCGAATCCATGTCAACAGAAGAACCTAGACACAAGTATAACAACATCATTTACATGTTTCTAAATCACGATCTTCACTAATGGCTATAAAACAATAGGAAAATTCATTAATTTGAACTAGTATGTTTCAAAATCAAAGAACCTCAATAAGCATATAACTATATAGTGATATATTTTTGCAACATTAGGGTAAAGATACTACAAATTTAAAATAACAAAACCAAAAAAGATTAATTTGTACAAGTCAATAGCTACATTATAATATCCAAAATATACCAGAAACCCTATACATAACACAAAGACCAGAGAACTTGGGCATTAAATAAACAAGGGGACAGTTAAAATCAACTCTACAAAAAAAAA
>JBBPBO010000001.1:18974349-19041792 GCA_037974295.1 Cicer cuneatum
AGTATTTTCAAAAAAAAAAAAAAAATAGGTTCACAGCCGCGATTCGAACAGCAGCATCAATTATGCAACATCGACATTTTCGATATCAAGGCCACCATGTCGCCCTATTTGACTACAATTCTCCGTAATAATCAAGATGGCACCACAACTACAATTTAAAACCTTTGTTACAGAAATAAATACTGTATCAACATTTAAAGCGAACACTAGTAATAACTATTACCCTACTGAAGGGGACGAGTGCGCAGTCTCAGTGTTTAGAAGTGAAATTCAAACATTCCAAGAACTAAACTAAGTAGGAAAAATCCATGAATAGAAAAAACCCTAAAACTAGAGACAGAAAGTAATAATATAAATAAATAAAAAACGTTATCTAAAAGAAATGAGGGTTCAGATCGAATACCTGAGTGAGAATGCAGTGAGGAAGAGGAAAAATGAAACCCTAGATTAAAGATAAAGTTTGCAGCAGAGAGAAGAAAAGAAAGAAGATTTTGGATTTTTTGAATGATGACAATTAGTTGGAGCCTTTTATGGTGACACTGGATTCTTATGGAGCGGGGAAAAATATAAATTAAATTAATGTTTTTTTATTGGTTTGAAGATTTAATTTAATTTAAAAAATAATAATTATTCGGATATGGGAAAGCGTGCGCGTGGAAAAAATGGAGGGAAATGATTACAATGAAAAAAAAAATGCGATGAATAAAAAATATTCAGCTTTTTTAAAACGCCACCACCATTGAATTGAAACCTCAAGCGTGGGTTTTCCGCTTCCTCCTCACTTTATAGTGCCAGTTAAGATGACAATTTTAGCCTTGTCTTCACTGTATATTTACGTTTTCTTCGTGAATGACGTCACTCAAACCCTAATTATAGTCAGCGTGATTATTTGGGCCTAGAATTGGGCTTGGGGAATCTTCAACTGTACCGGGTTATTAGGTCTCTCACCTTTTTTTATAAATACACCTCACCTTTCCTCTTTAGATTTTAGATTAGGGATGTTTATATATCTTATGAGTGCTAACATTCTTTAAAAGAAAAAGGAGTGCTAACATCTAAATTAATCCAAACAATCATAAATAAATCTAAAATATCCTAGCGGATAAACTGATTTTTATTGTATGTGTTTTTTTATAGTACAATTTTATTTATAATTTTATACTTTATTGTTTAGAATCAATCAGATTAAATCAAAATAATTGTTGATTTTTAAAATTTAACGAAGCTAAATTCAACTGTGTAGAAACTTTATTACTTACATATTTTGGATTGTTTTTTGAAATTGAATAAAAAAAGAGAATTCAACCACATACAAAATTTTTAATGCTTATTTATTGTGTTAATCTATATTTTTACAAATATAAATCTATTATAATGTATTGTTCCATATATTTCCAATTTAATTGATTCTTATCACATTGCAATGTTACTTTTTAGTACGTTACATATGCCAATGTTATGGAGCATATAATATGTTAATTAACGTGATATAAATATGTTGTTGGGTGTCAATAAAATATGAACCATTTAATCAAATTCAAACTGTACTTAAATAAATTGTTTTGAACTTTTTAAGACATTATCCAAACTCAACAAAATCACACATTATTTCAATATTTATATTTAGATTGCTTTTTGTCTCAAATTGATCCCAAACAAATCACAAATACTCCAAACACCCCCTTCAGCTTTCATCCTCCACGATAGCTTTGAATTGTGAACCAGGATTTGGATTTTGAAACTCCGTTATTAGCAGCTTGGAATTAACATATGTGCACACATACACACAAATAGTAAGCCATGTCATAGAAGCGGAATATATATAGAAAATTTCTATTTTATCTAGATGTAAATTTTTACATATAAAATTTAGTATATATCAAACATTTCAACCATCCCTCCAAAAAAAATATATTCAACCAATGACCGATTACTATCCGCAATGTGTGGTTAATGGTTATCATTAACCAAATATATTGTTGACACCATCTGAAGTTGAATGTAGGAGCACTAGGTTAACCCCTTAGTGTCCAAAGATTGACCTTACAAGTTTTGAATATCTATAACTATAATATAAGCTTTTGAACAAAGGTAAGTTTTATTTCCAGAAAATAAACATAGGTTAGGGGTGTCTTAGTAAGAACATAGGTGCTAATAGTACTCCCTATATGTTATTGGTTTTGTCGGACCCTATATTAATATTGTACCCCAAGCTATTAAAAGCCCACATGTTATCACGGTGTGTGGTTCTCATCAACCAAAGAAGATGTTTCTTCATACTTCGAAATGTATATTCTTACTTCCATATTTTAATAAAAATTTAATTTCATATAAAAGAAAAACCTTTTTTAAGTTTTATAGAATATGTTTGTATATCTGAAAACTTAAAAAAAAATTTCGATACACAAAGTTCGATTTTCTAAAACACATTTGTATACATAAATTTTTTTTTAAATTTTTTGATACATAAAGTTCAAATTTTCTAAAATACAAGTGTTCCGGAATTGTTTTTTATATTTGCTAGAACTCAAATTGAATTTAGTGAAATACAAAAAAATTTATTATTTTTTTAAAATAAAATGAGTAAAATAGATAGTTTGCATATTACGTGGAGGTAAGAATACAAAATGTTGGGATATATGGTATAATTTCCTTAACCAAATTGACACCGTCTGAAATTGAATTTTATTGGAATTTTTTACTATCGAGTCTTTGATTTCTTTATTTTGTGTTGTTTTTGAGGTCACCGAAGAAGATAAATCTTGACACACATATTTAAGAAATGTACATTTGTATGATTTTGATCTTAAAGGAGAAGAAAGAGTTTGAAAATACGATAATTAACTCACATAACTGTGAGGTTCCACGTGAGATAAGAAGTTATTGTTTGAATTTTATGTCTTGAGGTAAAATTTAAAGACAACTTGTTATTGTTTCTTATACACTATTCATTAGTTTTTATCAATTAAATTCTATTAATATAAAATAATGATACATATATAAATATTTATGCCAACTTATGGGTCTTAATTTTTTAGCGGAGTTTAACGTATAAATCAAATATAAACTTAAATCAAATATAAACGGATCTAAATTTAAAAGGAAAGAAAACAAACGAAAAAATTTATATGAACTAAAATAAAAATGTCCATATTTGCATGAACATTTCATATATTTATGCTTAAAATAAATCAAAACATATAGAGCACCCACCCCCACAAATTATAACAGAGGGTCTCTCTTGTATAGATCATTGGATCTTTCGCTTACACATGTTTGTGATTTGAGTTCATATTGGCAGATCATATATAAATTCCACTATAAATCTTCAATAAGTTTGTTGGTTCTACTTGACCTTGCATAGATGTATGGTTTAAAAATAAATGTTTTTTATAATTATTAAATAATAATAATAATAATAATAAATTACACCATTTTAATATCTTTTTATAAATATTTGTACAAAATAAAGATAATGTCCTTATTTTTCATGATATCTTCATAATTTAAAAAAAAAAAAAAAGCTAAATAGCACCTGTGGTCCCTTAACTTAATTTCAGTTAACGTTTTAGTCCTTTATCTTTTTTTTTCCCCCCAATTTGGTCATTTATTTTAATTTTAAGTGACAATTTGATCTTTTATGTTTTAAACAAAAATTCAAAAAATTAATCAAAATTTTCAACCAAAACCCATAAAATTAATTATGTTCTTCAATATAATACAAATTTCATCAAATTCGAAACTCAAATTTTCAAATAAACTTATATTGTCATCTCTAATAACATCAAATAAAGAATGAAATTTTTGTATTAGTTTGTTTGAAGATTTGAGTTACGAATTTGATGAAATTTGTATTATATTAAAGAATATAATTAATTTTATGGGTTTTGGTTGAAAATTTTGATGAGTTTTTTGAATTTTGTAAAAAAAAAAGGATAATATTGTTAACATTTTAAAACATAAAAGATCAAATTGTCACTTAAAATTAAAATAAAGGACCAAATCGGGAAAAAAAGAAGATAAAAGACTAAAACATTAACTGAAATTAAGTTAAGGGACCACATGTGCTATTTAGCAAAAAAAAACATAAAAAGTAAATGGTAATATATAAAATTCAACTAAGTAACCATACTTAATTTGTATTCTAGTTAAAATTGTTTTAAGTACACACTATTAGAAAAATAATTAGGTAGTTAACACTTCAGATAACGTTATTTGTCAATACACCTTATTTGTAGATATTTTGTTATGGTTTATTATTATATAAATCTCACTTGTATTCTTTAACTAGTTAAGAGAAATAATAATGAGATTTATTCAGTACATAATATAGTATTAGGCACACACATAATTTCCGCAAGCACATACCTTTGCATTCATGGTTTCTTTTCATCATCGTCTTCAACTCATCACAAGATAAATATTCACAACGATCTTGTTGGTGTTCCTTTACCACCACCAACATCACTGGTCGTTCAAGATCCAACCCTAAACCCCTAAAACCCTTTTTATCTACACCCGACGCGGTTCTTGTCACTCCGCTCCTAAACGACCACAACTACTACAATTGGAGTTGCTCCATGAAACAAGCTATTTCCTCCAAAAACAAACTTTTTTTCATCAACAGTAAGCTCCCACAACCGTCTCCCACCGACAACTTCTTCGATCTTTGGGAACATTGTAATAACATGGTGGTTTCTTGGATAACTCGGACTCTATCCCCACACATCTCTCAAAGTACTATTTGTATTGATAGTGTGTTCGATCTATGGAATGACCTCCGCAAAAGATTTACGAAAGGTAACTATTTTTTATTCTTCGACTTGCTTCATGATTTACATTCCATTAAACAGGGTGAAAGATCCACCTCTACCTATTTTACGGATATGAAGATCATTTGGGATAAAGAATGAAATTTTTGTATTAGTTTGTTTGAAGATTTGAGTTACGAATTTGATGAAATTTGTATTATATTAAAGAATATAATTAATTTTATGGGTTTTGGTTGAAAATTTTGATGAGTTTTTTGAATTTTGTAAAAAAAAAAGGATAATATTGTTAACATTTTAAAACATAAAAGATCAAATTGTCACTTAAAATTAAAATAAAGGACCAAATCGGGAAAAAAAGAAGATAAAAGACTAAAACATTAACTGAAATTAAGTTAAGGGACCACATGTGCTATTTAGCAAAAAAAAACATAAAAAGTAAATGGTAATATATAAAATTCAACTAAGTAACCATACTTAATTTGTATTCTAGTTAAAATTGTTTTAAGTACACACTATTAGAAAAATAATTAGGTAGTTAACACTTCAGATAACGTTATTTGTCAATACACCTTATTTGTAGATATTTTGTTATGGTTTATTATTATATAAATCTCACTTGTATTCTTTAACTAGTTAAGAGAAATAATAATGAGATTTATTCAGTACATAATATAGTATTAGGCACACACATAATTTCCGCAAGCACATACCTTTGCATTCATGGTTTCTTTTCATCATCGTCTTCAACTCATCACAAGATAAATATTCACAACGATCTTGTTGGTGTTCCTTTACCACCACCAACATCACTGGTCGTTCAAGATCCAACCCTAAACCCCTAAAACCCTTTTTATCTACACCCGACGCGGTTCTTGTCACTCCGCTCCTAAACGACCACAACTACTACAATTGGAGTTGCTCCATGAAACAAGCTATTTCCTCCAAAAACAAACTTTTTTTCATCAACAGTAAGCTCCCACAACCGTCTCCCACCGACAACTTCTTCGATCTTTGGGAACATTGTAATAACATGGTGGTTTCTTGGATAACTCGGACTCTATCCCCACACATCTCTCAAAGTACTATTTGTATTGATAGTGTGTTCGATCTATGGAATGACCTCCGCAAAAGATTTACGAAAGGTAACTATTTTTTATTCTTCGACTTGCTTCATGATTTACATTCCATTAAACAGGGTGAAAGATCCACCTCTACCTATTTTACGGATATGAAGATCATTTGGGATGAATTAGTTGGTCTAAGACCTACACCTTCGTGTACATGTTCAACTCTCTGTTCTTGCAAACTTAGTTCTGTTGTCCGCACCTACAAACATGATGAATATGTAATCTGTTTTTTTGAAAGGCCTAAATGATTCTTACCAATATGTTAGAAGTCAGATTCTTCTCATGGACCCTTTTCCTTCAATTACCAAGGTTTATTCTCTTGTTATTCAACAAGATATAACACCTATTCTCACTCATAATGATTCCACCATATGTGCTGTTAATTCTATCAATTCTGGTCAAGGGAAAGGAAACAATAATTCCAGTAGGGGTCAGGGTAATGGTATTTGAAACTCTATGTTTTGTATTCATTGCAAGAAAACAAATCATACCATTGAAAATTATTATTTTAAACATGGTTTTTCCCTAGGGTATACCTCTAAAAACCAATCCACCAACACTAACACGATATCTACTAGTAATGACCAAAAGAACAGTACTTATTCTTCCTCAAATAATCAAGCTGACGATTCCATACATATTTCTAAAGATGATTTCAAATATTTGATTACTCTTCTTCAAACATCCAAGAATGAATCAATCAAACAAAACTCTAATGATACAACTCAACATGTTGTTTCTAGTATCTCCAAATCAGGTAACTGTTCTGATCCTCTTTCTTTTTGGATTTTAGATACAGAGGCTTCTGATCATGTTTGCCCCTTTATACAATCTTTTTCAACTATTAAACAAATATCTCCTATTTCAAAAAAATTTCCAGATGGAAATACTATTACTGCTCATTTATCTAGAACTGTGTATTTCAATTCATACTTGCATCTCGCTGATGTTTTCTATATCCCTCAAGTCAAATTTAGTTTAATTTCAATTTTTAAACTAACCAAAACTCTTAATTGTCAATTAGTTTTCTCACATTTGTCTTGTGATATTCAGGATTTACATACAATGAAGATGATTAGGCATGTTGAGTTATTGAACAACCTTTACATTCTCAATCTATCCCCCAAAATCATTTATGATAGTAGTACCACTTCTAATGTTGATAATTCTTGTATTACATATGTTGTTTTGCCTAATATGATACATACTTATATTAACAATGACAATTTTCATGTTTGGCATTTTAGGTTAGGCCATCCATCACGTGTTGTTTTACAGCAACTTTGTAAGAATTTTCCTTACATTTCTATGAATAAAAATCAAATTTGTGATAGTTGTCACTATGCTAAACAATATCGATTACCTTTTAATCATAGTCTCACTACTATTTCTCATATTTTTGAAATGTTACACATGGATATTTGGGGACCCATAGGTGTTCCTTCTTTGCATGGGCATCGTTACTTTCTTACCATTATAGATTATTATTCTCGACACACTTGGATTCATCTCTTAAAATAAAAATATGAAACTAGAACATGCATTAAGGATTTTATAAACATGGTTTCCACCCAATTTTCTATAAAGATCAAAATAATTACGTCTGATAATGGGGCTGAATTTTTAATGCCTTCCTTTTATTCCGATCTTGGAATTATACATCAAACTTCATGTGTGGAAACTCCACAACAAAACTCCACTGTTGAACGAAAACATAGACATCTTTTGAATGTCACTAGGGCTTTATTGTTTCATGCTAAATTTCCTAAATATTTTTGGTCTTATGTTGTTTTTCTTCTTAATCGATTGCCTACTCCTGTTCTGAATAATTTCACACCTTTTGAAAAATTATACCATAAGCCACCAACATTTCTTGACATAAAGGTTTTTGATTGCTTGTCTTTTGCTTCAACTCTTCTTCAAAATAGGACCAAATTAGATCCAAGGGCAAGACAATGCGTTTTTCTTGGATATAGGTTTGGCACAAAAGGCTATATATTATTTGATTTACATAATAGGAATATTTTCATTTCTAGACATGTTATTTTTTATGAATCTGTCTTTCCTTTTCATAAAACAAATTCTGATCATGCTTCCAATGATACTAATGTTTTTAATTATGAGATATCTATTACAAATGATCCTTTCAGTTTCCTTGATTTACCTCAATCTAATTCAACCGTTTCTCATACTGGTAACAATATGCATGATCATGACTCTTTTGATACTCAAAACAATACATCTAATTTAGCTGCCATGTCTAATGAATCTGATGTCATTACATATGATCCTACTCATGATAATTCTCAACTTGAAAACCAAGCTATTAGGAAATCTGATAGGCTTAAAAATCCTCCATCTTATTTGAATGACTATTACTTGAATACTATTTTGAGAAATGAATGTGTTCCACATGTTATACAATATTCAATCTCTGATGTATTATCTTACAATGGTATTTCATCATCTCATAAGCATTTCATTGCATCCATATCTACTCATTGTGAACCCACTAATTATAAACAAGCTATTAAAGATTCAGCTTGGATCCGTGCCATGAATAATGAATTGGCCGCTTTGGATGAAAATTAGACTTGAGTGATTACTGATTTACCTCCAGGTAAGAACCCCATTGGGTGTAAATGGGTTTATAAAATAAAGTTTAATTCTGATGGAACAATAGAAAGGTATAAAGATCGTCTTGTAGCAAAAGGATTTACTCAATCAAAAGTATAGATTTTTTCGATACTTATTCTCCAGTTGCGAAATTAACTACGGTTAGAGTTCTTTTATCTATTTCCTCATCTCAAAACTGGATTTTACAACAACTGGATGTGCATAATGCTTTCTTACATGGAAATTTAAATGAAGAAGTATATATGCAACTTCCCCCTGGTATTTCAACACATTCTCCTAATAAAGTTTGTAAACTTTTAAAATCTTTATATGATTTAAAACAATCTAGTAGACAATGGTTTGCTAAAAAAATTGTCTTCTGCATTAATCTCAAATGGGTTTAATCAATCTGTCCATGACCATTCTCTGTTCACAATGCAGAAAAATAATTCTTTTACCGTCTTATTAGTTTATGTCGATGATTTGATTCTTGCATGAAATAACATGGATGCAATCAATCACATCAAAATTTTTTTAAACCAACATTTCAAAATCAAGGATCTAAGCACATTGAAATATTTCCTAGGATTTGAAATAGCACGTTCAAAAACCGGAATACACCTTTGTCAGAGAAAATATGCTCTGGACATATTATCCTAACACTGGGCTTCTTGCAGCAAAGCCCTCCTCCACACCAATGCAGAAACACACCAGGCTGATTAGCACATATGGCACACCTCTATTTGATCCAACATCATTTCGAAGATTAATTGGTCAACCCATTTATCTCACAACAACAAGACCACATGTTAGCTTCACCGTCCAACAACTAAGTCAATTTATGACTAAACCAACCACCAATCATCATGCATCAGCTCTTTGAGTCTTAAAATATTTCAAATCAGATCCAGCCAAAGGCATCAAGTTCCCTACAACATCAACACTTCAACTCAAAGCTTTTTCATATTCCAATTGGGCTACATGTTCAGAAACTCGCAAGTCCATAACAGACTATTGTATATTCATTGGGGACTCTTTGTATTATGGAAATCTAAGAAGCAAGCTACTGTATCCAAGTCATCGACGGAAGCTGAAAATAGAAGTATGGCCACCACAGTTTGTGAACTACAATGGCTTTCTTATCTATTGTAGGATTTCAAAGTTCCAATTATTACTCCAGCTCTTCTTTATTGCGACAGCCAATCCACTCGCTACATCACCAACAATTCTTCTTTCCACGAAAGATCTAAACATATTGAAATCGACTACCACATTGTGAGAGAGAAACTACAACAACTTTTCAAACTTATATCTATCACTTCTTTTCAACAGCTTGCTGATGTTTTCACAAAATCTTTAATCCTAATATTTTTAACACTTTAATAAATAAGCTAGGAATGATTAGCATACACTCACTAGCTTGTCGGGGGCTATTAGAAAAATAATTAGGTAGTTAACCCTTTTGATAGAGTTATTTGTCAATACTCCTTATTTGTAGCTATTCTGTTATGGTTTATTATTATATAAACCCCACTTGTATTCTTTGACTAGTTAAGAGAAATAATAATAAATTTATTCAGTAAGTAATACACAATGTAGTGTTAAATTAATATTTTCTCTAAATAATTGTAATAAGAGTTGGGATCCTAACTCTATAAATAATGTTTCAGATTTTTCTCGCTAATTTTGTTCTCTTCCACCGAAGAAAATTAATTTTTCCTCATTTTAATGTTGTTACTATTATTATTATTTAAAACCAATTCTAATTTTTATTAAAATGAATGCTCTAGTTTGACCATAATAAATTCCAAAAAAATACATCTACAACAAAAGAATAAATTTTGTATGATTGAAAAGGAAAAGGAAAAGATAAACACAGCAACAAAATAGACAACGAAAAGAATCAAATGCTTAGAGTTAGGCATAAAGTATGAGGGAGGCAAGAGCTGTATGCGTCTCTAATTGCCAATAATAAAGAGAATTGAAATAATAAAAAGGTCACAATATTTCAAAAGAAAAACAAAATTAACTACAAATAAAAACAGAAAAATATAACAAAAAATTAAAACAAACTAATAGTTGAGCCATTTGGGTCTTGTGAATTATTCATCCTTTTTTTTCTTTATAATAAGCTGGATTATTTACCCTTAATATATACCAATGATAAATTTATGGACTAAATAGCACTCGTGGTCCCTTAACTTAATTTCAGTTAACGTTTTAGTCATTTATTTATTTTTTTCGATTTGGTCCTTTATTTTAATTTTAAGTGACAATTTGATCTTTTATGTTTTAAAATGTCAACAATGTTATCTTTTTTTTTTTTACAAAAATTTAAAAAATTCATCAAAATTTTCAATTAAAATCTATAAAATTATTTATATTCTTCAATATAATACAAATTTCATCAAATTCGAAACTCAAATCTTCAAATAAACTCATATTTCCATTTTTAACAACATCAAATAAAGAATAAAATTTGATGAAATTTTTGTATGAGTTTATTTGAAGATTTGAGTTACGAATTTGATGAAATTTGTATTATATTAAAGAATATAATTAATTTTATGGATTTTGGTTGAAAATTTTGATGAGTTGTTTGAATTTTTGTAAAAAAAAAGATAATATTGTTGACATTTTAAAACATAGAAGATTAAATTGTCACTTAAAATTAAAATAAAGGACCAAATCAGAAAAAAAAAATAAAGGACTAAAACGTTAATTGAAATTAAGTTAAGGGACCACGTGTGTTAAATATTATTACTTTTTTTTTTAAACTACCATATACTCTATTTTTGTTATATGCTAGCTTAAAACTTTACTCTGATGGTGTGTTTCATTTTTTCTCTAAATTTTATGTTTAGTTTATAAGATTAAAGAAATGCACCATCACCATCACTTTGCCAACATCAAATATATGCATAACTTTCTTTTCAATTTTTATTTGATTTGTTAACAACTTTTGAATGTAAAATAACTTTAAATTTGTAGTGTATAGTCTTTAATCTCTTAATTTATAATATGTATTCCTTATTAAATATTATTTTTACTAATCTATACAGTTATATTAAATGTAATCATGAAAAGTATTTAAATTATTATACATCATAAAAATGAAATTTCTAATTTTAAACGAGTAAAAATAACATTTATTGTGATTAATGTGAGACGGATTAAGTATAATTAAAATTTATTGTGATAATTACACGTTTAAAAGTAACTTAATTTTCTCCAAACTATCCAAACAACTTTAATTCATAAGAATCGTGTTTATGTTTAATATAAATCAATTTATATTATACTGATTTTTGTCAAAATTAATTATCTCGCCGCATAAATAAAAGAGACACTACTTTTAGGCAGTTTCATGTGGGGTTCAATATGCCATATTTTAACTCGTTTTTCTTTACTCCACACTTATTTTTTTGTCCTTTACGTCCTTTGTCTCTCCCACACTACTATACTATTATTTTATTTTTTGATAATGTCTCTCCTATCCTACTATATTATTTTACTTTTTTAATTAATAATGTATCCCCACACTAATATAGATCATAGGAGTAAAGCCATCATTTTTATAATATTAATCTTATTTGTACTAGCTTGTAAATGACAATGTATATGTATGATGTATATCTATCTCTCTGTTTTTTTTTTTTTATTTCTCTTTTATTTTCTCTTCTTTATTTATATTCATGTGATTTCTCATCAAAGAAAAAAAATGATCCCTCCTCTGGCTCTTCTATATGTGTGTTTGTAAACTACAAACACAATCTGGCAAATTGGCAAGTTGTCATGTGATACGCACATTTTGTGAAATCCTATATAACTCAGATGCTATTAATTACTACCTGCTGGGGCTGCATTATGGTCGTATCCTTGTCTGTTTTTCTATTGTTATTTTTGCAGTGTTTGTCGCAGCTGCCAAAATATTTATATACGTGGGAGAGTTATGGCTAGAGCTACCAGTGTTTAGTAGGTAGGAATCAAGCTATTGAACTTCAATATGGGAACGAACACTAGAGAAGATCCACTTAAATTAAGTTACTAAAATAGGAATCATAGATACAACAATTTGCATTAAATTAAAATACTTGTATTAAAAAAAAACAACTTTTATAACAAAAAGAAAATTGTATCTTGAATATGGCTTTAGTGTGGGTTGGAGTATTTGTACTTCCCTAAATAAACTATTTTGTTTATAAGAATATTTATTTTCGTTTATTTTTTACTTAGTATTAATTTTAGTTTTTTATTTTATTTATTTATTTATTTTGGTTATTTATTTTTTATAAGTAATGTATTTTAGTCATTTTCATCGGAATTCTTTAAAAAAATTGTATAATTATTATCATGAACTATTGAGATCAAATCTTATATCAGTTATAGCTTTAAGCGCGCAATACTGCAATTTTAATAAGAAAATTTTGATAAATATTATTCGTTTCAAATAGTTTATATATATTTCAAAGCACCAAAGAAAAATATTTTTAAGTACAAATTTATTATCAGATTAAATTGCTGTTTTTTTTTGAAAAAACGATTATACTAAATATATAATAATATTCAATATAATTTTTTCACCTAAAAGCCCAATTCACCTAATTCTCTTTATTAAAAAAGTTATTAAATGCTTCAAGTAAAAAAAAAAAGTTAAGTCTAATGACTATACACTTATTGTATATAAACTTTTTTTATCAGTATATTTACACAAATATCAATGTTATAACATATGATTGGATGATGGTTTAAATTTTTTACATTATCTACATGTATCTTCGTCAATTTGTTGTATGTTTTAACATTTCAATTTTATTCTAAACTATGAGGTTTTAAGAATCCATGTGCTTAAACCTTTAACATCAAAAGAAAAATAATAGAGAAATGTGAAACTAAGAGTGTATTTGGAAAACTTTAAAATCACAGTAAAAAATTATAAGTATTAAAAGTTACACATTATGATTTCTAAAAAATATAGTATGACACTTTAATTAAATTTACAATCGCGGTGAACAAATGTCAAATCAAACATATGTTAAATATTAATGAAATTAATATTAATAGTTTATATTTCCTATAGTTTTAAAATTTAGTGATGATAGCATGGAAATCATGTAAATCATGTAATAGAAAAGCAGAGGTTCTCAAATCTCTGGTAGCCCAATCTGCAGCATATACTTGTTGAATATCATGTGTCTTGAAAATACTTTAGAGCACTAATTTTCTGTTCTGTTAAACATCAACATTTTTGGAAGAGACTTGGCATACATGCAGGTATAGTAAAACCGGATTCGAAACAACTCGTGTGCGTAACTAAAATCAAATGGTTTCACCCAAATCAGATTCTCTTTTTTACCGGTTTCTCACGTTTATATATTCGGAACATCGATAATCGTACGATTTTAATTTGATAATTAAATAAAATATTGATTTAACTTTTTTATGTATAAATTAAAAAAAGAGAAGAGAATAAAATAGAGAAAAAAATGAACCTTTTTGTGTGAGATTAGTGAATGTGGGCGAGGGCTATAGCCCTAAAAATGATTATTAACAAATAGCTAGGGCTTCGACCCTTGAAAATATTAATATCATTGTGCGTTTGCGAGGGCCCTAACCCTTAATTAGTTTCTGTCACAATATCGAGGGCTGTAGCCCAAGGAAATGTCCAACTTTGGAAAAAACATACTTCTCGCCCATAATTTAATCGAAGGCTTTAGCCCTAACAATGTTTTAATGTAACAATATTGAGGGCTTTAGCCCGAACAATGTTCTAATGTAATAATATTGAGAACTTTAGCCCTAGCAATGTTTTAATGTAACAATGTCGAGGATTTTGACCCTCGCAAACTCAAAAAAGCCATATTTTTCTATGGCTTTGGCCTAGAAAAAATAACTTAACCATTTTCCTAGGGCTTTGACCCTCAAAGAATACCTAGAAAGAAAATATTTTGAAGGCTAAAAAAGGCCTAGCTATTTTCTTAGGGTTGAAAAGCCCTAAGAATGGCCCTAGGTATATCCATTCATTCTTGTAGTCTCAAAGTTCAATAACTCTATATACAAAGATAAATGTCACACTCTATGAGGTTAGTCACACTTTAATTATCTACCTTTTTGTGACTTATTATATAACTACATGTAAGGGGAAATTTATTATGATATTTATGACAATATCAATATTTGTCGGTTGAGTTATGCCTTACAATCTGAAAACATATAATACAAAGTAAATTATAAATAATAATTAAAATCATTAAAAAAATAGTAATATATATACATACATTTGCACCAAGATAAAAACTCCACAATAGCAAAGGCGTAGGGAAAGGGGGCCATCAAGTGTCATTGTCCTACCATGTTTTATATGTTTCTTTAAGTTATATATAGTCAACTATTATATGTCATGTAATACGTTAATCATTAGGCAATTTTTACATAAAAATATAGTCAAATGTGTATTTTATAAATCATTTTGATCTTTAAATTTTTCTTTTATTAGTTAGTTTAATTTTCAAATGTATCTTTTATTAGTCAATTTGGTCTATAAAATTACTAGCAAAATAGTGATTTGAGTATGTGTTTAATTTCGACACATTCATGAATATAGTGATCCTACCTCACATTTAAGAAACCAAAGTGACGTTTTATTTTTATATAAATATTAGATTTTTGGTCAAAGCTCCTCTAAATATTAATTTCTTGTTTGAAAGGGGTTCCTTAATGAGTTTTGGGATGAGATCAAGGGTGATTTTATACGGTTTCCTTGTGAACTTCATGCAAATGGTAAGGTGGTAAAAGGCTCTAACTATACTTTCACTGTACTTACACCGAAGAAGGACAATCGTTAGCAGTTGAATGACTTCCATCCTATTTCTATTTTGGGGTGCATGTATGGAGCTAAAGTCCTAGCTAATAGATTGAGAGGTGTGATTGGGAAGTTAGTTTTAGAGAATCAATATGCCTTTTATCAAGGGTAGACATATTTTGGATTGCATCTTGATAGCAAATGAAGTGGTTGACGAAGCAAGGAAGAGGAAATAAGAGTAAATTATGTTTAAGGCTGATTTTGAAAAAGCTTATGATTTGGTGAAGTGGAATTATTTAGATTTGGTGTTGGCATTGATGAATTTTCTGTTAAAATAGAGGTGTTGGATTTTTGAATGTTTGAGTTTGGCTTACGCGTCTGTGTTCGTCAACAAATGCCCTGCGAAAGAATTTCCTTTGAGACATGGTTTGAAAATTTTAGGTTTATAGTTTGCTGACGACACAATTATAATGGGAGATAATAGCTGGTCAAATATTAGGGTCATCAAAGCCAATTTACTTTTTTTTTTAACTTGGCTTTCTGTTTGAAGGTTAGTTTTCCCAAGAGTGTTTTAGTGGGTGTAATTGTCTATGTGTCTTGGTTGGATGAGGCCATCAAGTTGTTGAACTGCAAGGTGGGGACAATTCTGTTTAAGTGCCTTTGTTTACCTATAGGTGATAATTCAAGGAGACTTTCTTTTTGGAACGCTATTATTGAGAAAATTCAAATAATGTTATCTAGGTGGAGATATTGGAACTTGGGTATTGGAGATCGTTTGGTTCTTATTAAATTTGTCTTGTCTATATCAGTTATGTATTTTCTTTCTTTCCTTAAGGCTTCTTTAGGTACTATATCAAAAATTGAACCCTTTTTAAATCTCTTTGTGTGGGGATGTAGTGAGGAGGTTCGTAAAATTAATTGGGTCAAATGCGAAAGGGTGTGTCTTAAGTGTGACAAAGGTGTGTTAAGAGTCTGAAACTTGCATGTTTTTAATGTGGTGGAAATATATTATGAGTGTGGGGTTTGATGGTGGGGTTGATGGGGATATTGATTCTTATAGCACTTAATGGGCAGCATATGTAATGGGAATGCTACGTTGTTTTGACATGATTCGTGGGTGGATGGGGAACCTTTAAAGACTAGGTTTAGGAGATTGTTCGGCGTGGTTCATGATAAAAATGTAATTGTGGTAGATATGTATAGGTTGGGGTGTCTATGAGATCAAAATATGTTTAAAGTACAAAATATCCTACTTATTTTGACGATAAGAAAATCAATTTGTGGGAACAATTTTATGAACTAATGTTTCATTTAAGTTTGCAGTGCATGACCCCAATTAATATTTATGATATTATAATATATCCTCTGATGATTGGTAAAAAACACATGGAAAATTCCGCATTCAAAATTGGTGAAAAAACGCCTCTGAAACACTACCTTTGATGTTACAAAGCAGTAGACTACCTATGATGGTACAAGATGGTTTGCCAAGCGTGCATCTGATTCAGTTATGTTCTCAGTACATCTCTTGAAGTATGCCTCTGGCGAAGAGACTTTGGGAAAGTCTACTTCTGATGAAGCAAAACAAACTTCGGGAAAGTCTGCCTCTGGTGAAGTAATCAAGCTTCTGGTCAAAATGTCTCTAATAATTTTCCTTTAGTAAAAGTCAATAGTATGGCAAAAGTCAACGCCCAGAAAAAATCATGGGAAAAAGGCAAAACCCAAAAAAGTCAATGGCATGACAAAAGTCAACAACAACAAAAAATCAACATTTGGAAAAGGTCATTGCCTATGGTAAAAAGTCAACATTTGAAAAAGTCAATGCCTCTAGTAAAAGTCAAATACTCTGACATGGTCAGTGCCTCTGATAGTCTACTTTTGGTCATTCACCTTTGATTTTGGTGGTTGCCTCTGGTCCAACAAAACTTATTTCTAGTGGTTGCCTCTGGTCCAGTAAAACTTGCCTCTGATCCCATAAAACTTGCCTATGATCCCATAAAACTTGCTTATGATCATCGCTTCTGGTATGTAATTATGTCTTTGGTTGCTCCATGCCTCTAGTCAAGTGAAGTTGCTTCTGGTCAAGAAATCATGACTTTGATGTTGTTGCATCTGGTCAAGTTAACATGACTCTGATGTTCTTGCATCTGGTACTCATGATTGTGGTCAATAAATCATGATGTTTGTGTTTGCCTATGGTCTAGCAAACTTGATTATGGTGCTTGCCTATTGTCTAGTAATTGTGCCTCTTGTGCTCCTGCCTCTGGTTGTTCCTAAGTTTGGTCCAATGATTAAGCCTCTGGTTGTTATTTGCCTTTGATCAAGTACATTCTGCTTGATCAAAACTGAAATTCCAAAAACATTTAGAAAAATTCTAAGTCTCAGTTTTATGCTCAACGGCTATAATTGAACACAACGGTTATAATTTTGAAGAAAATGAAGCACTATGCTGAAGAACAAACAAACCATGTCGTGATGGACACAAGACTATTCCTTGAATGACATTCAACTATACTTTGAAGGACAAAGGCAATGCTACAGAGGCTTCTATAAATTGAACCAGATTTGGAATTCAAATAAGATACTCGATCACAACAACTTACAACATTCATTCAAAGTAAATTAATCTCAAATCAGCAAGCACAAACATTGAGTTTCTAATTGTCAAATTTATCTAAGTGTTGAAAAAGAAAAATCTGATAGCTTATATTACAAACACACTCTAGTTAGAGAGAAAATTCTGAAACCCACAAACATTGTTTCTTTGTAACCAAACCCAGTGGTGGCTGATTATGTTCCTCAACGGCTTGACGGCACTAAGCCAAAAGTTGAGAAGACTTGTTAGAACTTGTTAACTCAGTCTGGCAGTGGCCTCCCTTTCCTCAACAACTTGACGGTACAAATTTGGAGGTGAGAAAATTGAACACAATCATCGTGACTATCCAAGTGTTCAAGTGAAAGTTCTAATCATAGTGGATTAAAGCCTTCAAAGGAAGGGATTGGACGTAGCTATTGGATTAGTAGTGAACTAGGATAAAATTGTTGAGTCATTTATTTTATCATTTATGTTTTATCACTACAGATTTAAGTCATTCGAAATATTTACAAAAACTTTAAACGCAATCAAACCTCCTATTTCTTTTTGTTTCTTGACCAACAGTGGCAAGTTGAGAGGCTTGGGTGGAATTAGAGGCGTAACTTGTTTGATTGGGAGGCAGAGTTATCGGTGAATTGAGTTGCATTGTTTGCTTCTGTTCATGTGCAGGTTGAGGACAAGGACTCGTGGCAGTGGAACAAATCTCACTCATGACTATATTCTGTAAAGAGACACATTAGTGTCTGATGCAAAATGTGGGAGATGAGTTTGTTACTTTTTAGGAGATTGCGTAGAACAAATTAGTATTGTTAAAGGTTTCAACTTTTGCGTAGTGATTGTTGAGCAATCGACTTCCTACAAAGAACAACTTGATGGCACAAGGCATTGTCGATCAAGGTTATAGATTATGCGTTTGAGGATGTGGTATGGAAGAATTTTCTAATCATTTATTTTTTGAATATTCGATATTTGGCACAGTGTGGGGTCGCTTACTTGGGTGGCTAGGAATCCAAGGCCCCTTTTCTAATGTTACATCAACTCATGCTCAAAAATTTGGAGGGTTAGGCAACTTTGGTAGGAAGCATCGTATCTTATTTAATCTCATTTGTCTAGTATGTGTCTGGGTTTTGTGGAAAGTGAAAAATCATATTCTTTTTTGTCAGGAGTCTTTTGATGGTCAACGTGTGATGGAGCAAATTAAAGTGTTTAGTTTGTGTTGGCTAAAATACAAATGATCTGGATTTGAGTATGACTTCAATCAATGGTGGTCACATCCTATATGTTGTTTATTTATTTAGTTTGTTACAATTTTGTTTGTTTTAATTTTTTAAGACGAACAACTGCTAATGTTCACTTTGTTAAATGAATATATCCAGAATTCTTTTATTTAATATATATCTGGTTGACTATTTAAAAAAACTATATTTCCGCCACCAGACACTAGTGATGATAATTTAGATAAAAATGTTTGATTTTAAGGTTGAGCTACTCTAATTAATATGAAAATGCGATCAATTGCCATTAATTTCTCCACACAGTAAATTAGTGAGTTTACGGCATATGACGAATCCCATAAAAAAAATTAGGACAAATGTCACTAGGCTTGTCTTCATTACTGATTACTATTGACTAAACCTTGTCTTATGTGCCGTATAAGTTGGATGCTTTATTGTTTTGAGAAAAATGTTACCTGTACACCTCTTAAGTTCTATGTATTTTGACGGCGAAGTAAATAAAGAGATAAATGTGATTGATATAATGATATGTAAAAAAAAATGTTGAATGAGTATAAAACTAATTGGGTGTACGTTTATTATTATTATTTTTATGTTTAATTGCAGTTTGATCTTTATTATTATCAATTTACAGAATTGATCAATTTATTTTAAAAGTTAACAGTTTTAGTCTCTTTCTTATATTTTTGAATTAAAAAAAATGACTATTTGACATATTTTAAATGATGTGATATACAATTTTATTATATAAAACCATATAACTGGATTAATCATTCATATATCATTAATTAAATTAAAAATATGAAAAATTTATGAAGTTGAAAGCTAAGTTTTTAAAGTATTTTATTTCAATTTTATGGGTATTAATTATTTTACATCATCTTATCATATATCACGTTATTTAAAACATTTCACGTCATCATTTTTTAGTTAAAAAATAAGAAGGATGACCTAAATTTGTCGATTTTTAAAATAAGGGGATCAATTTCGTGAATCGGTAAAAATAGAGAGATTTAAAACTACACTTAAACCTTATTTTTATAATGGGCAAAACAACATCATGTTTCCTTATACACTCTAACATTTTATGTTTAAAAATTTCAATAATAATGTTAAACCAAACTTCATTTTTCATCTATGTATAACTGTAAAAGACTTAATTAACTACTCTTTGTATCATATTAAATGTCTCGTTTGTAATATTTGTGTGTCTCAAATTAGATGTATTTTGTATTAAATATCTCATTTATAATATTTATTTGATTGGAATTACATGTATTTGTATTATCCATGAAACATTAATTTTTTTTCCACTAATATACTGTTATTTATTGTATCTCAACTAATCTAAGTACTCCACTAATTATTATTATCAATATGGATATATTAACAATTAAAACTCAATTTCACATTGAAATCAACACAACTATTTTTTTTTAAATTGTACACACTCAAAATGACACAATTATAATTAGATGAATGTCATAGGTATTTAAAAAGGCAAATTACATATTCAATTTATCAAAATAACATAAATTATAGAAATTAATTTTCATACACTATTAATATAAAAAAATTTAAATTTTCAAAAGATCGTGGTCATTTTTACGTGTGACTTTAAAAGTAATTATTATTAAAGTTAAAATTTCTAATGATTTAATGGTTATTAATAGATAGTATAAAAAAAATCTATACATTAATAGTGTATATAAATTATTCAATATCAATAATTATAAATGATTGGATATTCGTTCACACATGTTATAACTTAAGATTAAGTAATTTCACAATTAATAAGTTATATATAAGGTGTGCTTCCCCTAATTTAGATTTTATCTTAACTAAAACAAAATAGTGTACATAATAAATTAAATCCTAAATTATATCATAACGGCTATTATAATATTCATCACTCAACATTCTAACTAGACTTTCATTGACAACAATGATGTCATAATCTTAAATAAAATGACACACAAAAAGTGATAGGAACGAAATTCTAAAGTAAGTTAAAAGTTACATGTACAATTCTGCTTTTCTCTTTTTATATAACTTGTAAACTTAATACTGTTCCTAAGAGGAAAAAAAGAGAAGAAGAAAAAAAGGTCAAAATATCTCTTATAAGAAGAAAGGAGAGTATTTCAATTATGACCAATTATATTCAGGATTTTGCATAAAGGGGCGTTAATTAACACCAAAACTATTTTTGGCAGTTTAAAAACAAAATACTAACGTCAAAACTTAAATATCCCATTAAATGTGCATTTGATTTTGTGGTGTTTAAAATTGATTTTAATTTAATTGAATTAAGTTAAATATAAAATAATTTATATTTAAATACATTTGCACAAAAGTGAGTTTAACTATTTAGAATAAAAATTACATTTAAACTAAAAAATTATAAATTTTAATTTCAAATTAAAATTAATTTTAAAAACAAAATTAATTATACTCAATAATAACAAAACATATCAAAATTAATTTTATACCTTTAAAATTAATTTTGGCTATCAAAAACATGAAAACGATCTCGGTCTGTCGTAGAAGGAAAAAAATGCATGCAAGTCCTCGACAAAAGAAACTTTTTATATATGAAAAAAGCAATGAATTGATAGGAACTAATAACTGCAAACAATATTGAAATTTGTCATTGATTGAAAGAAATTCCCATTCCACATGTATTAAAATCGAAGCACACAAATTTAGCTGAGAATAGTTGGGGTCCCCCCTTTTCATTCCAACCATAAAAAAAAACCCTCACTACTCTTTCGGTGAAACCTATAACTTAATACTCTGAATGTCGTAGAATCCTATATCCAAATTCTGCTTATAAGCCAGGTTGTCCAAAAACCAATGGCAGAGTACCCTGTTTTTATTCATATTGGTTAAACCGTGAATGAACCTTGTCTTTAATTAATACTAGAGTATATATGTTGTGCCACAAAGCTATTGCTACTTGTAATAAATTGATTAATTAATTAAGAAAAGGGCTTTTATTTATTTATTTATTTTTTGGAAAATAAAAAGAAAGGAAGAACTGGACATAATAGAGGCTATTTAATGCCGTTTGGATGAGCCACCAGCAGTGGGTGGCTATGTCATGGTAAACAGTAGGAGAAAAGTACACTACACTGAGCAACCACCAAACTCAACCACCAAATCAGATATAAGAGAACTACGAGGTGCATCATACTATAGACAAAAAACGCTGAAAAAGTTGTGTTAATGGACATAAAAGTTTGTTTTCATTTCTTATATGCATGTAAAGATGGTGGCTGAAGTGGCTATAGTCCCCACTATATATATAGATATATATCTAGCTAGTGAAATTATTGTTTGTTTCTATCAATTCTGCAATTTTTTATTTATATATTATATACTTTTTTCTTTATTATTTTAAATAAAAATAAGATTTAATTGCAGTTTTGGTCATTTTATTATTTTATCAATTTATATAATTGATCTCTTATTTTAAAAGTTGACAATTTTGGTCATTTCTCAAAATTTTCAACTAAAAAATAACGATTTGACATATTTTTAATAACATTGACATATAATTCTATGATATAACACCATCTAATTGCATTAATTATTCATATGTCATTCGTTAAATTAAAAATATGAAAAATTTATGAAATTGAAATCTAAGATTTCACGACGTTTAATTTCAATTTAATGAGTGTTAATAATTCTACATCATCGTATCATATGTCACGTTATTTAAAATATCTCACGTCATTATTTTTTAGTTAAAAAATCAAAAGGGGACCAAAACTATTGACTTTTAAAATATGGTGACCAATTTCGTGGGTTAGTAAAAATAGGGGACTAAAATTGCAATTAAGCATAAAAATAATTATTTTCACAGTCATTAAAAAATTTAGTTAAGTGCAATTAATTTTTTAGATTTCATGTAAAACATAATTAAATTTACTAAATTGTCTATTTAAATGTCAAATATTCAACTATCTTTTTATTAAATTTACTAAATGATTTTTTTTATTAAAGTAAGGGGTATATTAGAAATATTAGCATGAAATGAACAAAAAACAACTATCTTTTCTTTATAATAGTAACCAAGATTTATGACATTTTTTTACTTATAATAGTAATCAGTTGAAGTATTTATTAACTTTGAACTCTTTTTTTTCACTTATAATAGTAATCAGTTGAAGTATTTATTAACTTTGAACTCTTTTGTATACTCATAAACAAGTTAGATGATAGTTGCAGAAATACTTTATACTACATTTGTCCTTAAATATAGGGCCTTTTTGTAATGGATGTCATTTAAGTATTAATGTAACCTTAATTGTATTTCATCTGTCTCATAATGGATGTCATTTTAATAAAAAATTATTTTAAAATAAATATTATTTTTTAATTTTTAATGTAACGTTAACTATATTTTTCAATTGTACCATATAAATTATATTATGTACATTATTCTCAATACATTAGAGGCCAGTTTATATTTATGATATAGAGAAATACACCAATAATTAATAAAAATAACATGGTAAAATTATAATTTTATCATTTTCTCTTTTATTTATAGTACTTTTTCTATATATGTATGAAATGATAAATAAATAAATAAAAAAGACCCTCATTATAATATGAATGGAGTAACAATTATCTTATCACTACATTAATAAATTAATTATTTATACAAGTAGATAAGTTGACATTTACTTTAATTAAATCTAACAAGTTTAAACATTTTTTCACATAAAAATTAGGAAGAAGTATATCCATATACTCCTTCGATCCATATTTACAAGCAAAAGTGTTTATGCATTATATCTAAAATTTGAACCAAATACACTAATACTTTTGTTTGTAAATAGAAATGGACGGAGTATATCCAACTATTAATATTTTTTATGATAAAAATCGAGATATATTTCTGTTTGAAAAATCTAGTCGCCTCTCACCTTATACCTCTCTACTTCTTCATTTATAAGAGAGATATGATTTGGAGTCCTTTTTGGTTTAGAATCACTATTCTAACTAATTTTTTGTCTTGTTTTAACTAAATAAATTGTTTTTACGTAGATTTGATTTTTGTGTGTGTATTTTGTTCGTGATTTTGTCATTAGAGTGCAATTTTTTTTTGTTTATCGTCAGGGTACAATATTGTTTGATTTCTCGTCTTGTTGTAGTGTTTATTTACTTCAAATTGACTAGTTAACTTCGATCTATTACACATTTAATTAATGATTTTGATGTCATCAACACTATAAATCTTGAGACAGATATTCTAAACACTTAATTTTGTCACATATATGAGCATTTTACCATGTTATAAATTATTAAATTTTGAGTCTGTTCGCAAATTTATCATTTTATTGTTTTAACAACTTTGAATTTGTATTATAATCAATGTGTTATACTAATTTAAATAATGTATATAATTTTTATTAAAAAAGTTAGGATGTAGTATATCACATAGATATTGTACGTAGCACCAGTAATAGTAGTAAAGTATTTATAACTTATGATGTATCAATCGTTTATGTTAATGTCTTTTGGAGTAGTACTTTTTTGCACATTAGTTAACAAAGTTATTACATATTGCTATTATGGAGTCTGGAAAGTTACCTGAACGAGTTACATTCCCACCAAGCATTTACATTAATTGTACCATTTCGTGTGTAGTGTACTAGCATCCAACGAACAAAGAGATTAATATTATTTGATTTATTATATAATAATTGAATTATTTAATTATTTTATATATATATTTGAAAAAATATATAAATAAAATATATGATATTATTTTTATTAAATTATTTTTATTAAATTTTAATGTATTATCAATGTTATAAATATATAACAAAAAAATATTATATTAAAAGTAATACAAATATTATAAATTAAATTGTACAATTAAAAAAAATGAATTGAAAATTAAAAAAATTATTTATTTTGACACAATTTTTTTAAAAAATATGTGTGAAACGGAGGAAATATTATATATGAAATGAATGAAGTGTGGCACAATAAACCCAGAACATCATCATCATTTTATAATTGTTTCCTTTTTCCCTTCATATTTGGCCATGGCATGCGTGCGAACTGCGAAGTGATGAATAGTATTGACTTCTGAATGCCATCGTTGGTCCCGACGGTGTCCACATACACCATAACTCATTGGTCCAAATTGTGGCACTCAGCTCAAGAGAAAAGAACGAGAGAGAAGACAAAAAATCAATACTATTAATTTGTTTACAATATGATATTTCAACCGTATTCCTAAATTTTCAATGATCATATTTTCAGTTTTGCAATGGAATCAATTAAAACACTTCACCCCTTTTTAAATTACAGTTAAAATAAATTTAGTCAGGGTTTACAATGTAATTGAACTCAAGCTAGTACTAGTAAGCCTATAATAAGCCTATGAGAACGGTTAAACAAAAGATATTTGTACCAAAAGCGACCGATAAATGTGCAACTAATTACTACTGACTATACTATTACTGTATACCATATACTGGACAGAATACACGATGGTTGGTTGGTTACAGCTTTACAATTTATAGTAGGAATAATTCTAGAATTGAATGCATTCGTTTCTCTTATGCACAATAACAACCAGCATTTAGCAAAGCATCTTTAATTTTTCTATGAGATAAAAAATATAGCCCTGTCTCTGGTTCCATAAATTACATTGCCATTTTAGGGATTTCACAAGTCAATCAAGAAAGAAAACCATAATCCTCCATTTCCAAAATGTTTGATAGTTTTAATATTCTATTTTTATTCCCAAAAAGAAAATGTATTTTAGAAGTTCAAGATATAATTGAACTTTATTTGTTTTATTAGTGCTCCTAGAATATTCATATTATTTATATTAAAATTAGAAATTATAAAATGAATAATGATCAAATTATGTTTATTTTGATAAAAAAAAAATATAGGCTAATTTAATGATTTCTTAATTTATGCGTAAAAACATGGTAATAACTACAAATTCTACAATGATATATGTATGTTAATTATTTTTCTACAATTATTTAACACTATATTTTCTCTATAGCTCTTTGTTTCTAATACATTAACATATTAAATTTATCACATTCCTCTATCTATTTACTTCTCTCTTTAAATATATATTAAGTGAATAGATGTCTACCGATAATTTTTCAAAATTAAACTAAGTTAATCATGTTAACGCAACTACTCCTTCCTCTGCTTCTCTAAAACATAATCAGAAGCAAACATGGAAATTTATAGATAGAAAAAACAATACACTTTCTTAACACACATTTTCTATTACATCAAATACATTCTCCACAAAAATTATGTAAAAAATGTGTGTTAA
The DNA here is from genome assembly GCA_037974295.1 of Cicer cuneatum. Lineage (NCBI taxonomy): Eukaryota > Viridiplantae > Streptophyta > Magnoliopsida > Fabales > Fabaceae > Cicer > Cicer cuneatum. The sequence goes on from JBBPBO010000001.1 coordinate 19,000,828, forward strand.
AAAAATGTATTAATAGCCGAAATCACTCTAAGAACAAAAAAACAATTGCCTACATACAAGCTAAATTATTAATTCTGGCAGCTAGCAGCTGGCATGGCTAGGTAAAAAAACCCTGGTTACAGCGTTAAAAAAGCTAAAAAAAAAACAGAGAAATGTAAGAATACAAAAACTAGCGGCCGTTAGCGAGAGGCTTAACGGTGGAATCCTTGCAAGGACTAAACGGTGGGCTGGGTTTCCCGGTAGCAACAAGACGTTGCACGAAGCTATCGATTCTGTTTCCGTTAGTCTCCGTCAGTAATCGCTTCCCGCCAAACGGTAACGACTCAAGTCCTCTCTCTTTCAGCACTTCCTCTTCCGTCACTCCATTTTTCCTCACTGCTTCGTTTCCCAAACCAAACGCCTGCCAAAAAACAAACGCCGTCAATTCATTAGTTCATTTTCATTCTATTTTTATTTTATTTTCCTTCATTTTCTATGAAACCAAACAGAAGTACTAGTAAAACAGTAACTGGATTATGATTTGATTTCTATTTCTATTTTCTGATTTCTGAACCGAATGCAGAAAACAGAGATACAGTGTAGAAGAAAAAGTAAAAAAAATTTAACGTACCTGAATTCTGACGTAATCCGTACGATTCCAACAGAATGCGTTTCCTAACATTTGGTCAATGGTCTCGGAAACGCCGTCAAGAACAATGTCAACTACCGACGGCGTTGAGCACGTGCGGCTCACGCACGTTTTCGAGTTCGACGATCCGTTTCCCAAGGAAAGGACCAAAAGATCCTCCACGCCGTTTACCGATGGGAAATCGCGCTTGTTATGGAGAACATGCGTGACCGCCGCGGCTGTAGGATTGTTCATTACCAGACCACCGTCTACGGCGGAGCAAGAAGTTTTGCCGTCAACGGAAGTGAAATTAAACGGCTTGAAATGACTCGGCGTGGCTGATGTGGCGCGGCATACTTTCCATAGTTCGAAGTTGAAGCTCGGAGATTCGGACGCATCGGCTCGAGAAAAAACGAATGGAGCCGAACTCTTGAGGTCAAAGCAAGGTATAAGCAACGGTTTACACGTGTCCTTTAAAGTCAACAAACTTCCATCCTCTTTTTTAACGAACACTTGCTTCAACACGTTATCCATGTTCCTCGAAGAGAATCTCCGGCGCCGGCGAAATACTCCGGTGGATTTGAGTTTATAGAGTTCGGAGTTTCTCTCGGTAACGATACGTACAGCGTCCTTTGCAGTGTAAAGAGGTCTACCGAAGGCATCGGCGGCGGTGATCATTGCTGCAAGAATAGCGCCAATGCCGGTACCGGCAACAATGTCAAAGAAATCTGCTACCTGAGCCTGAGGATCGGAGGTTTGCTGACGGATCTGATCCTCGAGATTGATTAACGAAGCTCCGGCTACAATGGCGGTGGTTCCACCGCCGTCAATGCTGAGAATGCGTGTTTTGTTGGTGTCTTTACAATGAGAAAGCCATTTGTGTTCAAGTTTGGAGAAGATCTCTAGTGTGACTTTGGTGAGATCCATTACTGAATGTCACTTAGTGAACGTGAATTTGTTTATTAATTGAGTTTTAATTTCCGAATTTGATAGTGTTGCAGTTGCAAGTGTGTTGGAGTAATGTATAGAAGAGTGGAAAGAAGGAGTGGAAGGTGAGATAGAAAAGAGTGTGTCACGTTTTGGTGATGAAAGGAATAAATGGGTGAGAGTTGTGTCCGGTACTACCCTTTGCTATCTTTGATTCTCTGTTTTTTGTGAACAGAGTGGGTGAGAGTTAAAACAACAAGACTGAAAGCTGTGTTTGGGGAATGGCTGTAGTTATGTTATATACCCGACCCTTTCCTCCTTCTACCTTCTTATTTATTACGCTGCCCCTACTACTATTTATTTACAGAAATGTTTGATGCACACTGATTAGGCAAGATTAATCTTTTAATTCATATATAAAAATTTGGAATCTATATATATATATATATATATATATATATATATATATATATATATATTATTGTTTATTTCTTACTTTCAATATAAACAAATAATATATCAACTTTATGATTAGCTTTTATTTATATTTAAAGATAATCCTCGTTAGTTTCCTGATTTTTTTAGATCATAGTGATTTGATATCTCAAGACAATTTATTATCATTTTTATAAAGTGAGGTGATATCATAAAATACTAAAATTTTATTGGATATAAATATAAAATTATTTTATATTGTTAAATCTTTTTTTATATTATTACATTATGTTATATAAATTTTTGGGTTGATTGAACTTTAATATCGTATTTCATCCACCTCAATTAATATACTAATAATAAAAGTGTTTGTAGGTACATCTTCGTCATCGAGCATCATCTCTACGGTCGATTGCGCCACCATCTAGAGTATTTTTCTTTCCATCTGCCATTGTTGTGATATATGTGTTGGGGAGTCTAAGAAAGTGCGGGGAGTACTACCATGCTAAACTTCTGAGATTATAAGAGACTTTGATACACATTTCAACCCAAATCATTAAAATAATAAATATGTGGGTCACTACTATTATATAATCAACATTTACCACATTTATAATAGATGCAAAACTTAATTACTCCTGTTTGAATAGTAATAAAATAAACAAGTTGCCATGAGATTTAAAGTGTATAGAGATTTTGTTTTTGTTTGAGTTTGTTTAGCCCCCGTTAGGACTGTCCATGCACGTGCAACCGCGCATGGTGTTATTGAATTGCGAGTAGCGCGAACCAGGGGTCTTCCTTTTTATTATAGAGCTTATTCAGTAAGTCAATACAGTATTAGCACCTTCCCCAGCACAGTAAGTATTTTGTAGTACTAGAACTACTCATTCTCATTCCCCTCGTTTATTTCATTGTCTTTTTTTCCATTTTAGTTTATTTCCTTGCCTTGCTTTTCACACATTGCCTCCTTATTTAACTGCATAATATACTTACTCAACATTTCTGGCTGTCTTGCATTACGCCTAAATTGCTCCAAATTTTGTCCTTACATTTTAAGGACTATATAATATGTTAATGCGTATCTTTTCCTTTAAAATATTCTTTTTATATGTTTTAATTTTAAAAATATTAAAATTTTAAATGTTTTTATTAAGTAAAAATACTAAAATTTTATGGTACGCGGTTGCTTTAATGGATTTATTTTCGAACCGATCCTATCTTCTATCATTTATTGTAACATTTCTTTTTTATGATAAGACACTGAGAATTGGTATCAGGAGTATATCACAGCATCGTGAAGATCTATTGAACATAAATTATGAAAATATTTTTCTTAACAATACATATTTGATTAATTTTAAAAATTAAGAACTGATCTCCTGGGAAAATATTCGAATCTTAAAAGTTCTTTATTATTACTTATTAGTGTAAAAAGATTGAATCCATAACCAACAAAGAAGTTAGTTATTATAGAGATGATTGAGAGATATCGAAAAAAAATTATTAATTTTGATGATTCAAATTCGTTATAATATGATTTAAAAGATTTATGCTGATTAAAAAATGATTCAACAGATTTTAAAGATATTTGGAAGAGGTTTATACATTCCCAATCTATACTGGTGACACTGATAAATAATTAGACCTCTTTATTTATTTTTTTGGGATGGAAAACCTCTTTACTTTATAAGGCTGTTTTCTATTTTATGCTTTAAAATTTGAGTTTCAGTCCTTATTTTTTAGTCTAAAAATTAGTCTTTAAAAAAACAATTATAAAATACAAATAGAAGGGAAAATAGATCAAACATTATTTTTTACTATATCTTGAAACTATATTTTTTATGGTGTAGTAGTAGCAATCACTGCTAAATTTAAAGACAAAAATTATAACATGTTCGAACTCAATGATTAAATTGAAATTAGAGACTCTTGTCAAGTCCTTAGATAAATTAAAGAAGATTGTAATTTTAACAACAATAATAAAGATAAATTTTAAGAGTTACATTAAGAGTTACACTTATTTAATAACATCGTGTCCGAGTAATATTTTTTAAAATTGACCGATATATTTATAACTAATACCATACAAAATATACCGATAAATTTTGACATTAATCGATAATAATTTCATATTCATCATGATATCAATGTTAATGATGTAGATACATATAAAGTTAATTTTGATGTATCTTGATGACATAGTAAATAAATATCGATTAATGCCAAAATTTATAGATATGATCTATATGATAATAGTTTTCAATTTAACAGTTGATTTTAAAAAAATATTAATCGAATATGGTATTATCGAATGACTATAACTCTTAGTATAACTCTTAAAGTATAATTTGATCTCTCATCTCTCTATATATAGTTATTTCTCTTTAGTTTATATAAAAAAAACGTTAAATTTTGTATATATATGTCATTTTAGGTTTGTGATATGGTTGTGAACAACTCCAACATGCTCTCCCACTAGACAAAAGCATTGTCGCTAACACCAAATTAATCCCAAAACATACAAACTCAAACACAATTGTTACATTCTTTAGCTTTGCAATTTTTTCTCTTCTGTCATTCAATCTTCAAATCTCATTCATCAATAATATCGCCATCAAACCATTTAAAGAAATTGCAACATTTATCATTATAATTTTTGTAGTTTCTACATCCCCAAAATTGATACTTGTAATGCCAGTATCAATTTACCATACAACTGAAGTAGCAAAATTGATTTACAAGGAAAGGAGATTGAATTGTAAATCTCTTTTTTTTTTTAAATTTCCTGAAAAACTTAAGATTTGAACTCAAAAATGTTCTTGGTTAAGAAAGCAAAAAAACGGAGAACGTTCTTGGTTTATCAGAAAAACAAAGAACGTTCTTGATTAGTTGTAAAACAGAAAACAATTTGTATTTTTTAATCTTGAAAAACAATCAAACTGAATAAAGAGATAAAGGATAAGAGATACCACACACGGATGTATCCTGGTTCACCCAACTTGGGCTACGTCTAGTCTTCACAACTGTGAGATTTTCCATTAAGTGTTTAAAACAAGAACCTTCTTGGTTTTACAGCACCTAGCTTAGATCAACCTTGATCTTTGTTAGAGACTTTAATCTAATTCCACCCATAAAGAGATTAATCAAATCACCTACCAACTTTGATAGGATTTCTTACAATCTACCCCAAACTATACTTAACTCATATAGTTTGAGTTTTACAATAATGATGAGATTGTTTTGTTAGAATCTGAGATGTCTCAACTCTTGTTTGAAATTCGATTCTTTACAAAGAATTCAATACAAATGTATCAGAGTAAATAAGAACTTAATCAGACTGATTGTTTTAAGTGATGAGAGAGTTTCAAGTATGTAAATGTGAATGATTTTGAGAGACTTGTTAGAACTTGAACTTCTGCGTTTTCCTTGAGCTTTGGCCTTCCTTTGATAGGCTTGAGAGCATTAAATGGAGGTCAATAGAGCTGTTGGTAGTGCCCTTGTTAGGCTTGACCAGAGGCAATATTTCTGATTAAAAATAATTCAACTTTTGACTATTTTTAATTTCTGTTTTGACTGAGCTATGTATTGCATTTTAGATCAGATTTTCTTGAGTATTAATGATCCTTTAATGTTTCAGATAAGTGATAATATTACTGGCTTGAACTGGAGCTTTTGATCAATTAAAACAGATTGGAAAAGATCATGAATACTTAATGTAGGAAGCTTGTACTGAAGCTGCTAAAACTGACTGAAGATTGATGATTAATTTGGATATTTGAACTTTAAGTATCCTGGAGACTGATAATCAATCTGGACGTTTTTTCTAGACATACTGGAAATTGTCTTAACTTCAAGATTGTTTAACATTCTTGACAGTCATTTCCAAAATTGTTTGGACAGGCTTGTTTGAGAGTCTTTTTCTTTTGCAATTCGAATGTCCTCTTTGATTTGAATAGATCCTATGTGTTCCCTGCCATGTAGCGATCATATCCATGTAACTTCTAGAGGCAACAACTTTGTTTAATTGATGGAGATTGATGGTTTTTTATGCTGCCATGACCATATTTGAATATGAGAACATTCTCCGTTTTCCAGAATATGTCAAGAATGTTCTCTGTCTTTGTTTATGCTGATTTCTTTGATTCTTTTGAAACCTATCTTTGAATTAATACACTCAAAAGGACAGGTTAAATTAACAATACATTTAGAATCATAATTAACGATATTTAATTAACCTTTGTTTATTTTCATCAAAACTTTAAAATGAGAGTTTATCTTAACAACAACAACCTCATGGCATAGAAATTTCCCAAGCTCTACGTTGATGTGAGTGAGAATGGATGTTAGAACTCTCGGTGGCGCTGGACATTGTCCACATCATATGGGAAGATTAAGGAGATGAAGAAAGTGAAAGACATGAATAAGATGGGTGAGATAAAGAAGAGGAGTGAGATGAAGCAAACTCTAATCTTGGTCTACATCTAAAACATCTATTTATATATTGCTAACTCATAAATGTTTTTAGCCTTGCACTCTTAGCCTTTTAATTGTTACTTGGGCAACAAGAAAAATGAAAGATATACATATGAATGAATGGTAAGACTTGTGTATTTCATAGATTGTCAATCCAATTTATACATAAGATATTTTTACACATTCTAACTATAATTTAACTAACTGATTGATTATTTAGTTAGTTATTACATTCAATTATTACATTACTTGAATTACAAGTCATCTAATATTTTCCCTTAATTTAAGTATCTAAGTGATACTACTCATAGCATTTGTCTTAGCTCCTCAAATATGTTTGTCCTCAATGCCTTAGTCATTATATTAGTATCTTGCACTTTATTTTGGCAATATATGAGTTTAAGTTTGCTCCTTCCAACTTGATCTCTTAAGAAATGAAACTTGTCTATATGTGTTTGCTTCTTCCATGAGATGCAAGATTCGTTGCTAGATTTATGACTGAGATGTTATCAATCATGAATGGCACTGGCCTGCATACATCAATCCTCAGTTCTTCCATTAAAGCTTTGAGCCATAAAGCTTGACAGGTTGCATAGCTGCCAGCTATATATTCTGCTTCATATGATGATAAGGCTATGACTGGCTGCTTCTTTGAGCTCCATGCAATTGAGGATTTCATGAATTTGAATTTATAGTCAGATGTGCTTCTTATATCACTCTTATATCCACACTAATCAGAATCTAAATAGCCAATCAGATCTCCATCTTCTTGCTTCAAATCTTGTGCAAACAGAATTCCATGTTCTAGTGTCCTTTGAATGTATCTCATAATCCTTTTGGTTGTAGTCCGATGAGTGTGCTTGGGATTCTCCGTGAATCTGCTAATGACACCCCACATTATAGTATAGGTCAGGTTTTGTGTTGCACAAGTACCTTAGAGATCTAACAACCAGCTTGAATATGGTGGTATTAGTCAACTCATCTTCAACTTTTTTCCCTAGCTTTGCGTGTTGTCTTAGTAATTCTATTCCCAGGAAATAGGTCAGCTTTTCCCAGTTGAACCTTTCAAATTTGTTCTTCATGATCTCCTTGAATTCCTCAATTTCTTTCTTGTTTCTGCCAATCACTAATAGATCATCAATGTAATACCCCGACCCTTCAGCGTTATCGGCGGTGCTACCGTAACACCCAGTGGAAATAGTGAGTTTTTGCCTTCCGTGGGAATCGAGCCCGATACCTGGGGGATAAGTAACCGTCTCCTCACATTCCCACTATCAATTGATCCGAGTAACATCGCCGATAACGCTGAAGGGCCGGGATGTTACGGTAGCACCGCCGATAACACTGAATGGTCGGGGTGTTACATTAAAAGGCGCCTTTTTAATGTAACACCCCGAACCCCACTGTTATCGGCAGTGCTACTCGGTCTTCTCACCCCCCTAACCACCCAGTGGAAATAGTGAGTTTTTGCCTTCCGTGGGAATCGAGCCCGGTACCTGGGGGATAAGTAACCACCTCATCACATTCCCACTACCAATTGATCAATGCTGATTAGGAATGAGTCAATTATTTTGTTCCAAGCTCTTGGGGCTTACTTCATGCCATATAGAGTCTTTCTCAATATGATCACGTTATTCTTCTTTCCTTTAATCACAAATCTTGGTGGTTGAGAGACATACACTTCTTCTTCAAGTAATCCATTCAAAAATGAAGATTTGACATCAAGTTGGCACATCAGCCAGCCTCTAGCACTAGCCAGTGCTATTACTAGTCTGATTGTCTTAATCCTGACCACTGGAGCAAACACTTCAGAATAATCTATTCCTCCCCTTTGTTGAAATCCTTTGGCAACCAATTTAGCTTTGTATTTGGCAATTGACCCATCTAGATTTAGCTTGAGCTTGTAGACCCATTTGACTCATCTCTGCTTTTGTTTTTGGAGGTAAGTCAGTCAAGTACTAAATCTGATTCTTTTTAATTTCCCTTATCTCTTATATCATGGCTTCTTCAACATTTAGTGGTTATGTGTTTGCAAATAAGGCAAAGTGCACTAAATCTCCACTATTATTAATCTCATTGTCATTGTATACTTCAAACTCACTTAAATGTGTTGGTGACTGCCTTATTCTCTGGGACCTGCTTGATTCTATTATTTCTTTAATTGTTTCTTTGTTGACTTGATGATCATTCAGTAGTGATGCAGGGACTTGTGTCTATTGGCTGATGTTGTTGGTTTTCAATTTCCAATCCTAGTTTTCTTGCTCAATTATCTTCACATCTTTACTAACTACAATCTTCCCTCTGGGAGGATCATATAGTTTGTATGCACCAGTTGGATGATATTCAACTAGGATCATGACTTCACTCTTGTCCTGCAGTTTTCTTCTTTTTTGGTCTAGCACATGCTTGGAGCATATGGCTCCAAATGTTCTCAAATGTCCTACAATTGGCTTCTTACCACTCCAAATCTCCTCTAGCACTTTCTCATGTAGTCTTTTTGTTGGACACTTATTGAGGATATAGACAGCAATTGATGCAACCCCACCCCAAAAACTTGTGTGGTAATTCCTTTCCTTTCAACATACTTCTAGTCATGTCTAGCATGAATATGTTTCTTCTTTTAAGAAGTCCATTATGTTTTGGTGTGTAGGGGCATTCAGTTCATGTTCAATCCCATTTTTTACACATAATTCCTCCAACTCATGTGATGTATACTCACCATCTGCATATGTCCTTAAAACTTTGACAACTTTTCCACATTGTTTTTCAACTTTCACTTTGAAATTATTGAACATTTCAAATGCTTCATCTTTGGTTTTATAAAGTATATCCACAACATTCTACTAAATTCATCAACAAATGTTATGAAATACTTATTACCTCCCAGTGATGGCACTTCAAATGGTCCACATATGCCACTATGAATCACTTCAAGACAACCCTTTGCTCTTTCTTGCACTTGTGATTTGAAAGAGTTTCTTGATTGTTTTCTTGCCATACACACATCACACACCTTCTCAAGACCATCAATCATAGGAATGTCATTCACCATCTTCTTTGTACCTAGTTGTTGCGAGCTTCTAAAATTCAGATGGTTAAACCTTAGATGCCATAGCCAGCTTTCATCAATTGAACTTACTGCCTTCAAGCATTGGATGTCTGTAGCCTGCATATTTATTACAATATTTATTTTCTTTGAGAGGTGGACCTTCAGAATCATTCTCTTATGTCTATCATACATTTCTAGTGTATCATTCTTCATTATCACTTGAAACACCTTTTGAATCAGCCAGCCTATACTCAACAGATTGATTTTCATTCATGGCATATACAACACATTCTCAATCACTACTGTCTTTCCATTCCTTTTTCTGATCACTATGTTTCCATCATTTTCAGCCTCCAAGGTTTTGTCATTAGCAAACCTGATCTTGCTTCTTTTTATGTGTCAATGTCCACCAGCCATTCTTTGTGACTGGTCATGTGATTGGAACAACTAGTATCAAGTAACCAGAATTGTGATTGAGAAGGTTCCTCATTTGGTGTAGCAAACAACAAAAATGTGTCTGAAACTGAATCATCTTCTTGTGCAACACATGCCTCATCCTCATCCTTCTTCTTTTGTTTGCCTTTCCAGCCCAACACTCGTCAGCAAAGTGGCCAAACATCCCACAATTATAACACTGTACCTTCTTATTGTCAAAGTTCTTTGATTTTCCTTTGGGTTTACTACTTCCACCTCCTCCTTTTGATGAGGTTTCAAATTTATCATCATACTTCTTGACTTATTCTTCTTCCACTTCTTTTATTGATCCCCTTTCTTATTTACTAGTGTTGCCAGTGCTTGATCCCTAGACTTCCCTCTATTCATTTCATCCATTCTCAATTATCATGCTTCTAATGTTCCCTGCAATTCCTCAAGACTCAAGGTTGAAATGTTTTTAGATTCTTCAATGGCACACAATATGTAATCAAACCTGGAATGCAAGGTTCTTAAAATCTTCTCACACTATTTTTGTTCAGTCAGCTTCTCACCACAATCATCCATATGATTTGTGATGCTTCTTAATCTTGAGATTAGATCTGATGCCTTTTCTTGCTCCTCCATCTGCAGCAGCTCGAATTGCCTCTAAAGAGTTTGCAACTTTACTTTCTTCACCTTTGCTCCTCCTGAATAGTATTTTTCAAGAATATCCCATGTTTCTTTTACACTTCTTGCTTCAGAAATCTTGTCAAAATTGGTTGTATCAAGACATTGATGAATAATGAATGTAGCTTTGCAGTTTTTCTTCTTGTTTTTTTTTTTAAATTGATCTTTGTGCTTCTGTTGGATTGGCTCCCAGTTCATCAAAGCCTTTTTCTATGATCTCCAAGACTTCTTAAAATCCAAATAATGCACGAATTTGAACTCTCCATCTATCCCAATATTTTCCATTGAAGTGTGGCATATGGAGTGGAAAATTTTCACTGCTTGCACTTGAATCCATCCTCACTTCACTCGCTTTTTTCACTCTGATTTGGATCAAAACCAGTAGCTCTGGATACCACTGTTAGCCTTGCACTCTTAGCCTTTAATTGTTACTTGTGCAGCAAGAAAAATGAAAGATACACATATGAATGAATGGTAAGACTTGTGTATTTCATAGTTTGCCAATCTTATTTATACATAAGCTATTCTTACACATTATAACTGTAATCTATCTAACTAACTGATTGGTTAGTTATTTAGTTACCACATTCAATTATTACATTACTTGAATTACAAGTCATCTAATAAATGTCACATCACAAACCTAAAATGACACATGTATAGAACTTAATTTTTTTAGCAAAAGAAACTAACAAAAACGACTAACTTGACTAACAAAAGTATAATTAAAGTATCAAGATAAATTAAGACACTAAGAATGTAATTTAACATGTATAATATAAACTAAAACACTAAAAGGTGCATTGAAGGACACTGCTATTTGTACCATTATATATAAGTAAAGCAAACATAGATGAAATGTTTGAACTTTTTGAATGAATTGAGGCAAAAAAAGTCTTTAAATTAAAATGTCATCCATACACCTGTTGATATTGATATGTCATAAATTACAACTTGAAAACAAATGTGTTCATGTGTTGATCAACTAAGAAGTGCATAATGCAAGAAAAAGTGTCAATAATACCTAAAGGATATATACTAGATTAGCTGACTTAGTCAATTTTAGTTATTTCGTTTTATCTCTAAATCTGTTAGGCAGTTAGTAACTATATTATATGTATTCATTAATTAGTTGAAATCTCCCTTCCTTGTATTTATCCTATATAAGGATATCTATTGTAAACAAATAATCCAATGAAATGCAAATGAATCATTCGATTAATATGAAGTTTTCTCAAAGATTCAATAATATCAAGAAGGATTGATAGATGTCAATTACAATGAACTTTAGAATTTGGGTTGAGTCCCACACAACTTTTATTATGATATAAGAAGTATCTAGCATTTATAAATACTTTGTCAAATCTTATCTTATTTAATGTTAGACTCTTAACAAAAATAATTAAAAACATGAAACATAAGAAAAGAAAAAGAAAAAAAAAATCAAAGATTTAAAATTGTGGTTCAATAATTGTCATTGTGTTGTAATCGCATTGCGATTCTTGATTAAAAAAAATGCAGTTGATGTAGCTATTGCGATTAGAAAATGATGATGTTATGACACAAATTGTTTTTGCAGACTTTTTAAAAAACATGTTTTTGTAAATATTTCTACAATGATATTGCACAATTATTTATGAACCTAAATCAATGATGCAACTAAATCATATGAAATGCGAGAGTGACAACTTGTACACTTTAATATTTATAAATTTTGGAAGATATTCATCAAGTCACATGTATAATTAATCAACAAAGATTTAAAGGAATATGCCGAAAAATGTATTATTATTATATAAAAAATGTATTAAGTGAAGAACATACTCCAACATGGAACCTTTTAGTAGAAGTCCAATTTCTATAGAATTATGATAGTTCACCCAGCAGAATCTCCCACTCTGTAAACAGCACTTGTAGAATCCCCTGAGAGACTAATCAATATCGCTGTCATCAACCCGTAGCCATTTGATTCTTAAAAATTAAGATACCATGAGATAAATTAAGAGTGTAGTGAGCTTATTAAACAAATATGAGATTAATTGGGATGAAAATTAAGATACATTGCATAAGGAAATGGAAGTTGAGTAGTTTGGTCAGTAAAATTGTATGAACTTTTATATAATCTATATAACACGATATATTTTTTAACGAAAAAATCACGGAAGTTGATAATTTCACTTACATGTTTTATTTACCATCTCTAAGGAATTTTCCTTGGTGATGAAAGATTAGGAGATACGCCTCCGGGCCAAAGAGATAAAGGAATTTGTCATTGTCCCTAACAAAAATAATGCTATGAATTTACTAAAACACCAAGCACCCAAAGAAACCTAATTTACTCTCGAATAGATATTTTAGTAAATAATCAAAAGATACTCTTTGAAAATATTAAAGATGAAGATAATATAAACTAGTACTATGTCTAATGACGTTCAAGATTAATTGGAAACAAAATTACTAGAAAGACGATGAGAGTGATTTATGGTTTGAACGGTAAGAAACTAAAAATAAAATTAAAAAATATAAGAAGTTTTTGAATTAATTTATTTTTCGTTTTCACTCTTATGTTTTTCACTAAATATAGAAATGACTATGACAAACATTTAATAAATTTTGAGAACTCATTATTTTTGTCAAAGATTTATTTCGAACTAACTAGCACCAAGAAAGATAATTAAAAAGCAGTGTATACATACGATGAATACATTATTTATGCATTTTGTGATTGAATAATATTATTCCAATACAAAGTTTGACACAAAATAAACACAAATACAATTTTTTGACATTTTATAAAAAATAAAACATGACTATCATTAAATTTTATATATATTAATATTATTTTATATTAAATTTTATATTACAATAATATTACTCACAAAACATTGGTTCGTACCATTAAACATTTCATATACATATCGTATTTATTGCGGACATAAATACTTACCATCAAATTGGTGGATATGATCATGTGAGCATCAAAATGTTCTATAAAGATTTTTATATTGTTGCAATTTGAAATTGAAATTTATGTTGGAGATCACTTGGTTAAACTGAAGAGACTCAAACTATTTTTTTTCAGCTCTCTTATGCAACATGGTTGCAAATTGAGCCAACTTTACTGAATACAAAAATATTTGTCCATTTTTTAAAATCTTATTAAAATGTGGAAGTTTAACTTCCTGTAATTTTTTAAAAAATTATCAACAATACAATCTCTTTTTTTCTTCCACATTTGACCTTTTATTAAAAACATCCATGACACTTTTTTTATAATTAAAAAATATTTATAGTACTTACCATATATATTTATGAATTGTGTATATGAAAATAATATAGGTAAAAATCTATTGGGCTTGGGTCCAAACTTGTTAGGTACAATTTATCCCGGAAAGTTTTATCCCGTACCCTTCAATTATACTTATACCCCTACATATTTTTTAAAATGTCAATTATACCTTACATTTTTTTTTACTATTTTAATAAATTAAAATTAACTTTATTTTTACCTCCCAAAGATTTCCGGAACCCAAAAAAATAAGATTTCCAGTAAGTAAAAAGTTTTTCGGTAGTTATTGGAAAACTTTTTCCAAGTTTTCCAGTACAGAAGGCTTCTATCGAAAAACTTGGAAAAAAATTTCCGGAAAATAAGCGTGCATTTAACACCACCGGAAAACTTCCCTCCAAGTTTTCCGAAAGTATTTTTTTTTCAATTTTTTTTATTGTTTTTTAAAACTTTTTTTTAATTTTAAATTTTGATAAATATGGATAATCCACTAATATTATCTGATAAAACATTAAAAGATGGCTCAGGATGGACAGTAAAAGTAATTGTGGAGTTCACAACCATGAATTACCTGATACTTTGGAGGGACATGCATTTGAAGTAGCAATATCGATTTACAAGAAAGGGGGGTTTGAATTGTAAATTCGCCCTTTTAAAATTCCTGTTAAAAACTTAAGAAAATAACTCAAGATTGATCTTGGTTGTGAAAACAGAAAATAGAGAACGTTCTTGGTTAGTTAAAATCAACAGTTCAGATTATCTATTTAACTTGATAATTAACAGACTGAAAGTAAATAGAGATAAGGGAAGAGATATCACACACATATATATCCTGGTTCACTCAACCCGGGCTACGTCCAGTCCTCACCACGGTGAGATTTTCCAATAAGTGTTTAAAACAAGAACCTTTTTGGTTTTACAGCACCTAGCTTAGATCAACCTTGATCTTTGTTACAGACTTTAATCTAATTCCACCCAAAAAGAGATTAATCAAATCACCTACCAACCTTGATAGTGATTTCTTACAATCTACCCCAAACTATATTTAACTCTTATAGTTTGAGTTTTACAATAATGAAGAGATTGTTTTGTTAGAATCTGAGATGTCTCAACTCTTGTTTGAGATTCGATTCTTTACAAAGAATTCAGTATAAATGTATCAGAGTAAAAAGAATTTAATCAAACTGATTCTTTTAAGTGATGAGAGATTTTCAAGTATGTATATGAGTGATTGATGATATATCTTGGCACTTGAATGTCTTTGATTTTTGGACAGAATCTGAGTATGCTCAACTCGTGTTTGAGATTAGATTCTCGACAAAAGAATTCAGTAGATGATTCTGATATGAAGAAGAAAAACAGAACTGAATCTTTTGTTTGTGATTGAGGAGCTTTCAAGTTTGTAGATGTATGTGAATGATGTTTTTCTCTGTACTTGAAGCTGCATTTTCTTCTTGAGCTTTGGCCTTTCTTTTATAGGCGTGAGAGCATTTAATGATGGTCAAATAGAGCCGTTGGTTGTGCTCTTGTCAGGCTTGACCAAAGACAATATTTCTGATTAAAAATAATCCAGCTTTTGACTATTTTTAATTTCTGTTTTGACTGGGCTGAAACCTTTGATTCTTGATCAGATTTCCTTTGTTTAATGATCTTTTGTACGTCAAATATATTTGTTAATATCTTTGATTTGATCTGGAGTTTTGATTATGTCAAAACAGCTTGGAGAATGATGATGAACTTCTGCAGAATGTTAATGAAAATTCTGGAGATTGATAATCAATCTGGAGTCCTAGTATTTGAACTTTCTGGAGATTGATAATCAATCTGGATGTTTAGCTTTGATCATTCTGGATGTCTTCCTGATCTTTTCTTGGATCTGCTTTGATGTAAATATACTTCAAGATCGTTCAACGTTCTTGGCAGTCAAGTTGGAGAATGATGTTCAGTATGCTGGAGAATGATTGTATCATTCTGGACTGATGATACACTGTTGGAGAATGATGTTAAACATGCTGGAGATTTGATTGTTAACATGCTGGAGATTTTATTGTTAACATGCTGGAGATTAATGCTTGATCATTCTGAAGATAGTTGTTAATAATGCTGGAGAATGATAATCATTCTAGAGATTGATGATCATTTCTGGAGACTAATGATCATTCCTAGAGACTGATGATCATTCTTGATAGAAGATCATTCTGGAGACTGTTCTGATCATTCTGGACATTCTGATGTCCAAGAACAGACTTGGTTCTTCTTCTGAATGTATTTTCTAGAGATATCCTCTGATATCTTTTTTTGGAGGTATCCTCTGATAGTATTCTAGAGGTATCCTCTGATATCGTCTTCTGAAGGTATCCTCTGGTGACGTCTTCTTGAGGTATCCTCTGGTGACGTCTTTTGGAGGTATCCTCTGGTATCCTCTTCTTGAGGTATCCTCTGGTGACTTCATCGTCCTCTGGTGACGTTATCATCTGGTGATGTCATCCTCTGGTGATTATATCTTCTGGTGACGTCATCATCCTCTGATGATGTTATCCTATGGTAATGACTTCATCCTCTGGTGATAGCTTCTGGTATCCTCTAGAGGCATCTTCTGGTATCCTCTAGAGGCATCTTCTGGTATCCTCTGGAGGTATCTTCTGGTGATGTCATCGGGTAACATCTTCTGTTTTTCCAGATTGTGTCAAGAGTGTTCTTTATGCTAATTTCTTGGCTTTCCTTGAATCATTAACATGTTGTTAATTTTGGACATTCTGGAGACTGTTCAGTCTTGCTTTGGCAGCTTGATTCATGGCCTTTTTCTTTGTGATTTGAATGGCTTCTTTTGATTGTAATTGATCACATTTATGCATTTTGGTGAAGTGAATGGTTTCTTGCTTTGTTCACTTATGAGTTCATGTTCCTTAAACAAAACTTAAGTGAAATCATTTGTAGACCACCATTCATAAAACTTAATCATTTAAGTTTTTATATATATATATATTTATATAAATATATATAAATATTTATTTTGGAGGTTGGATTAAAATAATTGGATGAAGGATAAAATAATTTAATTACGAGTAATTAAATATCGGACAGTTAATTAAGATGTTATCTGTTAATTACCACGAGAGTGGTTAAGTACTTAGGGTCAAACAATATTATAATATTAATGTGTTGGGTGAGGTGGCACATATATGCTTATATATATGAGTGAGAAACAAGAAAACAAAGGCAGAAACATTTCCTTCCTCACTGCATGCGCCAATTTCCCTTTCTCTCCCCATTCTGTTTGTGTTGGTGTTAACAAAAGAGCATTCTCAAAAGTCAAATTACTTGGAAATCCAAGCGCCGAACCAGCAAGTGTCCATAACAAAAGTTGTTCCTCTCATCGTTACGGAGCTAGAGAACTAACTTTTGTAGCGGCGACGCGAACGGGAGTTTCACCGACTTTTGTCGCGGTAACGTGAACGAGCGAAGAAAACGTAACAGAGGTAAGGGGCATCTTCCACTTTTTAGATTGCATTTAGGGCTGTAAATGCATGTTGATGTGTGATTATATTTGATTTTTTTTTCTGGTCTGGAAATGAAATTGTTGTGCATGTTGTTATGAATCATGAAAATGCATGTTGTTGATGTTTTTGATGATCTGTGTTGTTGTTGTTTTGGTTGATACATCAATGATGTTTTGGTTGTGTGTGGATATTGGAAAGTGTTTTGCATGTCGTTTTGGGGATGATCAAAATGAATGAATTGGAATGTGGCTGTACTGTTGTGTTGTTAACATTCTGGTGTTGGTTGTAACACCCCGAGTTTAAAACACAGCGCAAGTGTATTTTTTTTTTCAACCGAAATAAATAAATGAATTTTCGGAATTTAATTCAAAGGAATTAAAATAAGATTAAGTCATTTATGAAAATAATTTGTCGTAATCCAAAATGATCAAATGTAATTAAATAATTACATCACGATTAATCAAGTAAAATATTTTTGGGAATTTAATCTTCAAAATATATCAAAATAAAGATACATCCAAAGGTTGTATCCTGGACCCACCAAAATATTATCAGAGTGCGGAAAAGTTTAGCGGAAAAGATATACAATAATTCCCAAAATAAATAATTACAACCCTCAACACAGGCCCTACACAAAAAGTCTAGTCTTATCATGCACTAAGCTACAGTAGCAAGTAATTTCCACCGCCTCCTCCACAAGTCTCGTCTTCACCCCAGTGGTCTGTCCCTCTACATTGTCCACGAATACTCCATACGTGAAAATCAGGGGAAACTAACGACGTCTCCGTCGTGAGTGTAACCGTCGATGTGACGGGTTTGGGTATCATCTGAGGGCAAAGCCCAATTTCCACAATAATAGTAAAGGGTCACCGACCGAAATTAACATATACCACATAGAATTTATGTTAACAATAACAAATATATTCATGGCATATCATATAACAATGATGAGAAATAAGGATGCTCAATTTTGAAAATACATGACATTTGTACCTTTGCAAAACAGCAACCATTTAATACACAAAATCAAGTTGTAAGTATGAATAACAATTCAGCAATTACACCAATTCATCAGAAATTCAAGATTTCATAAGTTAATTACACACATCGATTTCCAATCATCAACACATATCCAAATCATAATTCACCGGTCAGCCACCCCGATGCAATATGTATATGCTCATGTACTCAATTTCTTGGAATTGCCAAGGTGCAATCGCTCACAGACCAGCACAATTTATATATATTTGACTTTAATGACCAGCATGACCATGGTGCAATCGCTCACAGATCAGCATCAGTGCAGTCGCTCAACAGACCAGCACTCATGCAGTTGCTCAGCAGACCAGCACGTTTTACATATACCAAGGTACATTCGCTCACAGACCAGTACCAGTGCAGTCGCTCAACAGACCAGCACACGTGCAGTCGCTCAACAGACCAGCATGTTTCACGTATGTTAGCCTCTCACAGGCCAGAACATACAAAAGTTAAATCCTCACACGGATAGAATGGACCGTCTAATACACACGGAACTACTCTGACCCCGGATAGAACAGACCGTCTAATACATGCGAAACTATTCTATAACCCATAGTTACTACTTAACTTCGCGGCCCATCACGGTCACCGCATCAACTCTGTGGCCCATCGCGGTCACCACCTGACTATGCAATACATGGACATGCAATGTTTTCTCTTCACTAAAAACAGTATGCAAACATCAGAAAAATTCAGCCATTCCATCACTTCCCCAAAACCATCTTAACCCAAATAATTTCATTATCATCACATCAACAAAAATATTCAAGCACCACATCATTACCACTTCACACTATCTCAAAACCCCATTTTAATTCATCACAAGTCTCCCCAATGTTTCCCCAACTCTTAAAGTTTATAAACACATGTTTAAAACTGAGTTTTCTGGAAGAAAAAAAAACGAATATGTATTCGAATACAGCTTCCTTGTATTCGAATACAGAAGCTAACACAGTGCAAAATCAGCATTTTTCACAACATCAGTAAAGATCTCAAAAACTTCATCACCACCACTTCAAACCATCACAAAAACTCCATTTTAATTCATCACAAACCTTCCCAATGTTCCCCAACACTTAAGGTTTATAAAACAATGTTTAAAACTTTGGATTTCTGAAAAACACGAATCTGTATTCGAATACAGCTCCCTTGTATTCGAATACATAAGCTAAAATAGTGCAAATTCCACACTCTGTATTCGAATACATCATCCTTGTATTCGAATACAGAAGACAAAACAGTGTAAACTCAGCATTTTTCCAACATCATTAAAGGTTTATAAAACAATGTTTAAAACTTTGGATTTCTGAAAAACACGAATCTGTATTCGAATACAGCTCCCTTGTATTCGAATACAGCTCCCTTGTATTCGAATACATAAGCTAAAATAGTGCAAATTCCACACTCTGTATTCGAATACAGCATCCTTGTATTCGAATACAGAAGACAAAACAGTGTAAACTCAGCATTTTTCCAACATCATTAAAGGTTTATAAAACAATGTTTAAAACTTTGGATTTCTGAAAAACACGAATCTGTATTCGAATACAGCTCCCTTGTATTCGAATACAGAAGCTAAAATAGTGCAAATTCCACACTCTGTATTCGAATACAGCATCCTTGTATTCGAATACAGAAGACAAAACAGTGTAAACTCAACATTTTTCCAACATCATTAAAGGTTTCTAGAACCTCATCATCTCCTCTTCAAAACTATTTCAAAAACTCCATTTTAATTCATTAAAAACTTTCCCAATGTTTTCCCAACTCTTTAAGTTCATAAACCATTGTTTAAAACTGAAATTTTTGAAACAATGTTTAAAACTTTGGATTTCTGAAAAACACGAATCTGTATTCGAATACAGCTCCCTTGTATTCGAATACAGAAGCTAAAATAGTGCAAATTCCACACTCTGTATTCGAATACAGCATCCTTGTATTCGAATACAGAAGACAAAACAGTGTAAACTCAGCATTTTTCCAACATCATTAAAGGTTTATAAAACAATGTTTAAAACTTTGGATTTCTGAAAAACACGAATCTGTATTCGAATACAGCTCCCTTGTATTCGAATACAGAAGCTAAAATAGTGCAAATTCCACACTCTGTATTCGAATACAGCATCCTTGTATTCGAATACAGAAGACAAAACAATGTAAACTCAACATTTTTCCAACATCATTAAAGGTTTCTAGAACCTCATCATCTCATCTTCAAAACTATTTCAAAAACTCCATTTTAATTCATTAAAAACTTTCCCAATGTTTTCCCAACTCTTTAAGTTCATAAACCATTGTTTAAAACTGAAATTTTTGAAAAAAAACAAGCTGAAACTTCAACACATTTTCAAATTCTTTTCTTTGAAAAACCAACACAATACCAGAACAAAATCACCCTTCTTTTGAAACCACAAAACTCAAAACATTTTTCATCATCAACAGATTTTCCAGAACACCTTCACCCATTTAAATCCTTCTCCTTTAAAAATCACCATCAACATAATCAACAACAGATTTTTAACAACACAACCGAAAATAGAATCATCAACACCAGAATCACCTCACTGTTTTTCTTTAACCACAAAACTCAAAACATTTTTCATCAACCACAGATTTTCCAGAAAACACTTCCACCATTTTAAATCCTTTTCTTTTGAAAACTATCATCAACACCAGATTGTTTTCAACATAACAGAAACAGAATCACCAACACCAGAACAACATCACAGGTTTGCTTAAACCATCAAAACAGAATGTCAATCACCAAAATAGTACAGCACAAACCACTCATGCATTTGGATCATCCTCAAAACAACATGCAAAGTATTTTCCAGTATTCTTTCACAATCAAAACAACATGCATAACATTTTCCAGCTTTCCCCTCACAAACAGAACAACATTAATGCATTAAGCCAAACAACAACATCACAGAATCATCAAACATCAACAGGATGCATTTTTTGCATTTTATAACAACATGCACAATAGTTTCGTTTTTCAAACCAGAAACTAAAATATGATCACACATAAAACATGCATTTACAGCCCTAAAATGCAAACTAGAAAGTGGAAGGTGTCCCTTACCTCTGTTACGTTTCTGCTCCCGTTCACGTTTTCGCGACAAAAGTCGACGAAGTTTCTGTTTGCGTTTGCCGCTACCAAAGTGGGTTCTCTAGCTCCGTAATGAGGAGAGGAACAACTTTTGTTCTTGGTCCTTGGTGGTTTGAGCAACTCTTTTTTTTTTCTTTCTATAAACGTGAAACAGAATGGCAAGAGGAAGAAGAAATTTACTGTTTCATGTAGTAAGGAGGAGGGAAGGTTTCTGCCTTTGCTCTTGCCACTCCTTCATATATATAGGCACATATATGTGCCACCTCATCCCACATTAATAGTATAATATTACTTGACCCTCCATCACTTAACCAGTCTTGTCGCAATTAGCAGATAATCCCTTAATTAACTGCCCGATAATTTAATTACTCGTAATTAAATTAATTTATCCTTCCTCCACTAATTTTAATTCAACCTCCAAAATAAATATTTATATATATATATATATATATATATATATTTACACAAAATATACATATATTAAATATTTTACAATTATTCCTCAAAATACTCTTAATATTAAATCCATAATTTAATTTTTAAATTTAAGGGTCTTACATTGGTGGTTAAAGAAGCTGTGATTTTGTTTTGGTGTTGATGGTGGTTTTTCAAAAGAAAGGGATTTTAAACTGGGTGGAGGTTTTCTGGAAATCTATTGTTGATGTGTTGATGAGTAAAATCATTTATATGTGTTGAGAAATGTTTTGAGTTTTGTGGTTCAAAAGAATGGTGATTATGTTTTCTGTTGTGTTGTAACATTCTGGTGATTATAGTGGTTTTCAAAAGAAAAGGATTTTAAAATGGGTGGAGGTGTTCTGGAAATCTGTTGTTGTTGTGTTGATGAGAAATGTTCTGAGTTTTTGTGGTTAAAGAAGTTGTGATTATGTTTTGGTGTTTGTGTTGGTTCTTCAAAGAAAAGAGTTTGAAAAGTGTTGAAGTTTTCTGGAAAATCTCACGGTTTTCGAAGGTGTATTCGAATACGGCACTGGTGTATTCGAATACATTCTTGTAAAATCCCTGTTTTACTTAAATTTGAACTTGTATTCGAATACGGCCCTCTGTATTCGAATACAGATAAGTGATTTTTGCTTCTAACTTAGCATCTGTATTCGACTACGACCCTGTCGTATTCGAATACAAAATTGCAATTTTTGCCATTGTATTCGCATCTGTATTCGACTATGTAACACCCCGAGTTTAAAACACAGCGCGGGTGTGTTTTTTTTTTTTTAAATAATTAAAATGAGTTTTTCCAAAATTAATGTAAAGGGAATTGAAATAAAATTTTCATCAATTCAAAGGTTATCACCCAATCAGTGTCAGAGTGCAGAATAATATAGCGGAAAAAGTAATACATTAATTCCCAAAATAAAATTACATTTCCCAAAACTCAAGACCCTATACAAAAGTCTAGACTGATCATGCACTAAGCTACAGTAGCACGGTCTCCACCGTATTCTCTATAAGTCTCGTCTTCAGCCAACCGTTCGTCCCTCTGCGTTGTCCACGTAGACGCCGTACGTAAAGATCAGGGGAAACTAACGACGCTTCCGTCGTTAGTGTATCCGTCGGTAGGACGGGTTTGGGTAACATCTGAGGGCAAAGCCCAAAGTCCACAATATAATAGCAAGGATCACCGACCGAAATTAACAAATAAGCACATAGCATATATCTCACAACAACACTTATATTCATGGCATAATATATGACAATGATGAGGAAAATAATAACGCTCATTTGAAATTTAATGACATATATGCCTTTTCAAAACAGCAGCCAATTATTATGAAATATGTGGTAAGTACAAACAACACCTCAGCAAATCACAATCATTAAATCAGAAATTCAGATTCTGAACGGTACTCACACACATTCAATTTCCACTCATCATCATAATCCAGTCGTGACCCACCGGTCAATCCCCCAATGCAATATGTATATGCTCATGTATACAATTTTCTTGGAATCACCAAGGTGCAGTCGCTCACAGACCAGCACACGTGCAGTTTCTCTCAGACCAGCACGATTTATATATGTTAGACTTTAACGACCCTCAAGACCAGGGTGCAATCTCTCACAGATCAGCACCAGTGCAGTCGCTCAACAGACCAGCACGACTTCACAAATGGAATGGACAATCTAATACACGCGGAACCATTCCGTAGCCCGGATAGAATAGACCGTCTAATAC
Source organism: Cicer cuneatum (assembly GCA_037974295.1). Lineage (NCBI taxonomy): Eukaryota > Viridiplantae > Streptophyta > Magnoliopsida > Fabales > Fabaceae > Cicer > Cicer cuneatum. The sequence continues at coordinate 19,024,550 of JBBPBO010000001.1, forward strand.
CCGCGGAACTACTCTAAACCCGGATAGAATAGAGCGTCTAATACACGCGGAACTATTCTATAACCATCATGGTCACTACAATTACATGTATTAGCCTCTCAGGCCAAATACACAGAAGTTAAATCCTCGCACGGATAGAATAGACCGTCTAATACACGCGGACCCACTCCGTAGTCCGAGTAGAATAGACCGTCTAATACACGCGGAACTATTCTATAACCCACGGTCACTACTTAACTTCGCGGCCCATCACGGTCACCGCATCAACTCTGTGGCCCATTGCGGTCACCACCTGACTATGCAATGCATGAACTTGCAATGTTTTCTCTTCACTGAAAACAGTATGCGACATCAATGAATTTCATGCATTTCCACCATTTCTCAAAATACCTCAACACAACCAATTTTATTATCAACACATCAATGCTTAAACATTCAAGTAATCATTAACAATTCACATTATCTCACAAATTCCATACTTAATCATCTCAAGTCTTTCCATTGTTCCCCAAACTCTTAAAATTCACATAACAGTGTTTAAACTGAGTTTTTTGGGAAATACGAATCTGTATTCGAATACAGCCTCTCTGTATTCGAATACAGGGGCCAAAACAGTGCAGAATTAATACTCTGTATTCGAATACAACCCTCTGGTATTCGAATACAGAGGCAGTCTCAGTGCACAAATCAACATTTTTCACTACATCATTAAGGGTTTTCAAAACATCATCCTCTCTTCTTCAAAACTATATCAAGGACTCCATTTTAAATCATTTCAATCCTTCTCAAAGTTTCCCAACACTTTAAAATTCACAAGGCAGAGTTTAAAACTTGATTTTCTGGAAAACACGAATCTGTATTCGAATACAGCTTCCTTGTATTCGAATACAGAAGCTAAAAACTGAGTTTCGGGAAAAACACGAATCTATATTCGAATACAGATCTCTTGTATTCGAATACAGAAGCTGAAACTAGTGAAAATCTGCAATTTTAACATTTTGTATTCATATACAGCATGCCTGTAGTCGAATACAGAAGACAAAACCAGAATGATCAACATCAGAACATCAGAAACAGAACCAGAATCAGAATGATTAACATCAGAACATCAGGAACATAACCAGAATCAGAATGATTAACATCAGAACATCAGAAACAGAACCAGAATCAGAATGGTTAACATCAGAACATCAGAAACAGAACCAAAATCAGAATCATCAACACCAGAACATCAGAAACAGAACCAGAATCAGAATTATTAAAATCAGAACATCAGGAACAGAACCAGAATCAAAATGATTAAAATCAAAACATCAGGAACAGAACCAGAATCAGAATCATCAACACCAGAATATCATAAAACATAACCAGAAGGATCAACATCAGAAACAGAACCAGAAGGATCAACATCAGAAACAGAACCAGAAGGATCAACATCAGAAACAGAACCAGAATGATCAACATCAGAAACAAAACAGAATGATTCACACCAGAATCATCAGAAGCAAAACAGAATGACTCACACCAGAATCATCAGAAGCATAAACAACAGAATGATTCACCCAAAATCATCAGAAGCAACACAGAATGATTCACACCAGAATAATCAGAAGCAGAAACAATAGAATGATTCACCCAGAACCATCAGAAGCAACACATAATGATTCACACCAGAATCATCAGAAGCAGAAAACAACAGAATGATTCACCCAAAACCATCAGAAGCAACACAGAATGATTCACGCCAGAATCATCAGAAGCAGAAACAACAAAATGATTCACACCAGAATCATCAGAAGCAACACATAATGATTCACACCAGAATCATCAGAAGCAGACACAACAGAATGATTCACCCAGAATCATCAGAAGCAACACATAATGATTCACACCAGAATCATCAGAAGCAGAAACAACAGAATGATGCATCCATAATCATCAGAACAGCACAGAATGATTCATCCAGAATCATCAGAAACCACACAAAATGATTCACACCAGAATCATCAGAAACAACACAGAATGATTCATCCAGAATCATCAGAAACAACACAGAGTGATGTTGGAACCAAGTTGGTTCTAAATAATCTGGGTTTTGATGTGTACAAATACACTTTATGGAATCTTATTTTGAACTTGAATTACTACGTTAAAAACCATCAGAAGATGAATGTATCAGAGGATACATTCTGAATTTATAGAAGATGCATTTCTGGAATCATCAGAAGATAACTTTGGAAGCTTTTATCAAACAGAAACAAAATTAGAAGAACGTTTGGAAAATATCAGAGGGAAGGCTGCCATAAATTGAATTGCTCCAAACAAGAATGATTCAAATATCAGAAGCAATCAAGAAGTTATACTTATCAGAACATAGCCTGGCAGTGTAATTTCAACACAGTCTATACTTGTCCATAAGTGACCAGAAGATATCTTTGATGGACTATATCAGAGGGAATAAATATCAGAAGATTCTTTGGACCATACTATTGTGAAGCCTGCCATGTGGAGAGTTGTTCCAGGCCATAAGTTGTCAAAAGCAAGAAGTAATCCAGAAGATAATTTGACCAGAACATGGCATGACAATCGAATTTTGAATAACCCAGACTTCGCCCAGACTTCATCCAGAATTGATCAGAAGAAGCACATAATGGTTCATGCCAGAATCACCAGAAGCAGAAACAACAAAATGATTATCAGAATCATCAGAAGCAGGAATCAGGATGATGATCAGAATCATCAGAAGCAGAAAACATGATGATTATCAGAATCATCAAAAGCAGGAAATAGGATCATGATCAGAATCATCATAAGCAGAAAACATGATCATTATCAGAATCATCAAAAGCAGGAAATAGGATGATGATCAGAATCCTCAGAAGCAGAAAACATGATGATTATCAGAATCATCATAAGCAGGAAATAGGATGATGATCAGAATCATCAGAAGCAGAAAACATGATGATTATCAGAATCACCCGAAGCAGGAAATAGGATGATGATCAGAATCATCAGAAGCAGGAAACATGATGATTATCAGAATCATCAGAAGCAACACATTTCAAATGGTTTCTTAAAAAAAGACAACCAAACATTAAAACAGACTCTACATTTTTCCAGAAAACACTTTCCTCATTTAAAATCCCTTTTCTTTTTAAATCGTCAACCTCACCAGAATCACTTAAAACAGAACAGAATCAGGATTATCAACAACAAGTCATCCAGACTTTCAAAACATCAGAACATCATACAGCATTTCAGCTTTGACAACACATCAGATTAACATGCAAGCATTTCAGCTTTCATACATATCAGAATAACATGCAAGCATTTTAGTTCCCACAACACATCAGAAGAACATGCAAGCATTTCAACTTTCACACATATCAGAATAACATGCAGCATTCACAGAGCAGCAACACACAAACAAAATGCATTTTTGCATTTGAAAACCATTTTCAAAACAGTTTTATGAACATGCATTTTTAAATCATGTTTGAAATAACATTCAAGATATTTTCCACTTTCCCACATAAACAGCACAACTTTAGTGCATTCAGCTCAAAACAGAATCATCACAGAGCTTTAAAACGTCAAAAATGCATTTTTTTCCATTTCTTTCAAGCACAGACAAACCAGTTTCAAAATAGTCATGAAAACACTAGTAATGCCATGAAAATTATGCACTTACAGCCCTAATGCAACTAGAAGGTTGGAAGGTGCCCTTACCCTTGTTGCGTGTTCTGCTTCTGCTAGAGTGTGTGCGTCAAAACGGTGAAACTGCAACTGGCGTTTGCTGCTACGAAACTGGGTTCTTTAGCTCTGTAATGGTATGGGGAATAACTTTTGTACTGGGGGTTTTGGTGTTTCAGTGCTTGGATGTCCAAGTAATGGCACTTTGAAATGTTCCCTCTTTTCTTTCTTTGTAATCGTGACTGGAAGGGGAAGGCAAAAACAGCACACAGGATGGGAGGGAAAGGTACTGTTACATGCAACACTATTACATGCAGTATGGGCAGTGAGGAAGGAGGGATGGTGTTCTGATTTCACCATCATGCTCACTCCTATTTATAGGTTTTTGAGGTGCCACCTCACCCAAAAATATTGTTAAAATAATGTTGAATCCTTCAGCACTTAACTGTCTTGTAATTAACCACTAATCCTCAATTAACTGCCCAATTAATTTAATTACCCAATAATTTTTATTCATCCTCCAAAATAATTATTTATATATATATATATTCACTCAAAACATACATATATTAAATATTTTACAAATATCCCCAAAAATACCCTTAATATTAATTCCATAAATTAATATTAATTTTTAAGGGTCTTACAGACTACGACCCTGTTGTATTCGAATACATATTTGCAATTTTTGCCACAAACTTCGCATCTGTATTCGGCTACGACAACCTCGTATTCGAATACATAATGCTGATTTCTCACTGTTTTAGCTTATGTATTCGAATACAAGGAAGCTATATTCGAATACATATTGTTTTTTTAAAAAAATTCCAGTTTTAAACATTCGTTTATGAACTTAAAGAGTTGGGGAAACATTGGGAAGGCTTGTGATGAATTAAAATGGAATTTTTGAGATGGTTTGAGGTGGTGATGATGAGGTTCTTGAATTCTTTTGTTGATGTGGTGATAATTAAATTGTTGAGATGATTTGAGATGGTTTTGAGGTGGAAATGGAAGTGGATGGACTTTCAGCTGGTATTTGCATACTGTTTTCAGTGAAAAGAACACATAGCATGTCCATGCATTTCATAGTCATGTACTGCGATGGGCCAATGAGTTGATGCGGTGACCGTGATGGGCCGCGAAGTTAAGTAGTAACCGTGATGGGCTACGGAATGGCCGCGTGTTCGTGGTGGTCCATTCTATCTGTGCGAGGATTTAACTTCTGTATGTTTTGGCCTGTGAGAGGCTAACATACGTAAAATGTGTTAGTCTGTGAGCGACTGCACGTGTGTTGGTCCATGAGAGACTACACCTTGGTATACGTAAAATGTGATGGTCAGTGAGCGACTGCACGTGTGCTGGCTTGGGAGAGACTGCACTGGTGCTGGTCCGTGAGAGACTACACTCTGGTAATGTTTGGCCTGTGAGAGGCTAACATGGGTAAATCGTGCTGGTCCGTGAGAGACCACACGTGTGCTGGTCCGTGAAAGACTGCATCTTGGTAATTCCAAGAATTGTGTACATTGGCATATACATATTGCATTGGGATGGTCGACCGGTGAGTCATGATTGGATATGATGTTGATGGGTGGAAATCGTTAGGGGCATGTAACTTATGAACTCTAAGTGCTGAATGAATTGTTGTGTTTTGTTGAATGTATTTGTACTTGCAACATGACTTATATGTTAAAGTGTTTGTGTTTTCCAAAAATGTCAATATCATACATTTTAATAAGTGAGCATTTTTATTCAATCATGTTGTCTTAAACATTGGAACATGCCATGAATATACTTGTTATTGTTGACATAAATGCTATGTGGTAATTGTTAATTTCGGTCGGTGACCCTTTACTATTATTGTGGAAAATTGGGTTTTGCCCTCAGATGATACCCGAACCCGTACCACCGACGGTTACACTAACGACAGAAACGTCGTTAGTTTTCCTTGATCTTCACGTACCAAGTATTTGTGGACAACGCAGAGGGACGGACAACTAGGTGAAGACGAGACTTGTAGAGGATGCGGTGGAAACCGTGCTACTGTAGCTTTAGTGCATGATCAGTTTAGACTTTTGTATAGGGTCTTGAGCTTAGTGGATGTAATTATTTATTTTGGGATAACTGTATATTTTTCCGCACTCTATTAAATATTTTGGTGGGTCCAGGATACAATTTTTGATGTATCTTTATTTTAGTATATTTTGAAGATCAATTTTCCAAAACTAATTTACTCGGTTAAAGTTATGATGTAATTATTTAATTACGTTCGTCATTTGAATCACGATGTATTATTTTATGAAATAACTTAATTTTATTTTCTTTTAATTCTTTTGAATTAATTTGAAAAATTCTCTTATTGATTTTGGTTGAAAAAAAAATACACTCGCGCTATTTAAAAACTCGGGTTGTTACAATTGTGGTATTAGAGCATTTGGTTAAAGTTTTGTTTAAAGTTTTGGTTAGAGCTCTGGTTAGATTGTTGGTTTTGATTCGTTATCTGATCATGCATAGGAGCAAGTAGTTAGAGTGTGAAGTCTTGTATAGTTGTGGTGTGTTGAAGTAATGATGTTGTTAAAGTTAAATTTTGGGATTATTCTAAGTGGTGTGAGATTTATACTTGATGATGGTTTTGTAGGGAACAATGCCTCCAAGAAGAGACGACACTGCAAGAGCTAACGTCAGCTGGGAGGATAGGATGGCTGAAGCGATGAATAACATGGCTGCGTCTGTTGCTGCACAGACGGCTGCGAAGACTCAACGTGATCTAGAGAAAAGAGAAAGATAGATTCGTGCTGCTGAATCAAGAGGACTAGCGGATTTTCGTCGTCATAATCCTCCAAAGTTCAAGGGCGATGAGGGTCCAGAAAGAGCGGACCAATGGATTCAGGAAATGGAGAAATTTTTGAAATGATTAATTATCAGGCAGCGGTAAAGGTCAACTATGCTACATATTTGCTACTAGGGGATGCAGAGTATTAGTGGAGGAGTACAAGGCTACTGATGGGATCAGCTCATGAGGAGGTGAACTGGGAGTCGTTTAAAAAGAAGTTTTTAGACAAATACTTCCCGATGAGTACTAGAACTAAGTTGGGTGATGATTTTCTGAAATTACACCAAGGAAACATGACGGTGGGTGAATATGCAGCTAAATTTGAATCTTTGTCAAGGCATTTCAGATTTTTCCGTGAAGAGGTGGATGAATAGTTTATGTGTCATTGTTTCCAAAGTGGGCTGAAGTATGAGATTCAAGACTCAGTTTTACCCTTGGGCATTCAACGTTTCCAAGCATTAGTGGAGAAATGCAGAGAGGTTGAGGATATGAAGAACAGGAGGGCCAACCGAGGAGGTAACTTTAATTCAGGAGGGTCGAGCTAGATGAATTATCAGAATAATAAAGGGAAGCAAGTTGCTAAGCCATATAACCGGCCACAGAACAACAATAGAGGCCATAATCGGCCGGGAAATCAAAATTTTGGAAGACAATAAGGACAAGGGGTTCGATGTTTTGGAAGACAATCAAAATTTTGGAAGACAATAGATTGCAAGGTTCCGAAAGTGGAACCAACAGTGAATGCAACTAGAGCTACTCGTCCTATTGCTAGGGGACGCATCTATCACATGGGTGCTGAAGCCGGGAGTCAAGCTCCTAATTTAATCCAGCAAGATTGCGAGATTGCAGGTAACACACTAACTGCACTTTTTGATTCGGGGGCAACCCATTCTTTCATTGCTATGGACTATGTGAATCGTTTGAAGCTATCTATGTCTCCTTTGCCTTTTGATTTGGTTGTTTCCACACCTGCTAAGACTTTGACCGTTAATTCTGCAAGTTTACGCTGTCCTGTAACTATTTAGAATAGAGATTTCTTGGTTAATTTAATTTTTTTACCCCTACAATCACTCGAGATCATTCTCGGCATGGATTGGATGTCGTATAATTATGTAGTCTTGGATTGTGCTTGCAAATTAGTTCATTTTCCCAAACCTGGAGTCGTTCGGTATTTGGCTGCTAACAAGCTCGGAGTGTCACTGAGAGAAGGAACTCAAGAACTTTTATCATTGGCTAACGTGGAGACCAAGATGGATGTGAGCATAGAAGATATGGTGTTAGTCAAAGAGTATCCGGACGTATTTCCAACAGAAATTCCAGGATTACCCCTAGTAAGAGAGGTGGAGTTCTTCATTGATCTACACCCAGGAACTGGACCTATTTCAATTGCGCCGTATCGGATGTCGCCTTTGGAATTAAGCGAGCTTAAGGGTCAAATTGAAGGTCTGTTGGAGAAAGGATTTATCAGACCAAGTGTGTCGCCATGGGGAGCTCCGGTGTTGTTGGTTAAGAAGAATGATGGAAGTTCGCGTTTATGTGTGTATTATAGGCAACTTAACAAGGTAACTATTAAGAATCGTTATCCTTTACCACGCATCGATGATTTGATGGACCAATTGAGAGGAGCCGCGGTGTTTTCAAAGATCGATTTGAAGTCAGGATACCATCATATTTGGGTAAGAGAAGGAGATATTCAAAAGACTGCTTTCAGGACCCGTTACGGACATTATGAATATCTCGTTATGCCATTTGGAGTTACGAATGGACCAGCGATTTTTATGGATTATATGAAAAGAATTTTTAGCCCATTCCTGGATAAATTTGTTGTGGTGTTCATCGATGATATATTGATTCATTCAAAGGATGAAGAAGAACATCGAGAGCATTTACGTCAAGTTCTTGAAGTTTTACGAGAAAAAAAATTGTACGCCAATCTGTCGAAGTGCGAGTTTTGGCTAGAGAAAGTAAATTTCTTGGGACATGTGATAACAAAAGAAGGAATTGTTGTAGATCCGACAAAGATTGAGACAATTCTTGCCTGGAAATAGCCTCAAACCATCACAGACATACGAAGTTTTGTCGGACTGGCAGGATACTACAGGAGATTTATTGAAGGATTTGTTAAGATTGTAGCTCCTTTGACACAACTCACCAGAAAGAATCAGCTGTTTGCATTGACTGAGAAGTGTGACGAAAGTTTTCAGTTGCTTAAGGAAAAGTTGACAACCTCACCAGTATTGGTCTTGCCACAACCAGAGGAACCCTATGAGGTTTACTGTGATGCATCTCACCAAGTTTTGGGATGTGTTTTGATGCAACACAAGGAAGTTGTAGCCTACGCCTCAAGGCAGTTGAAAACTCATGAACGAAACTATCATACTCATGATTTAGAGCTTGCTGCAGTAGTGTTTGCATTAAAGGTCTGGAGGCACTACTTATATGGATGCACGTTCACGGTATTCAGTGTCCATAAAAGTTTGAAGTATCTGTTCGATCAGAAAGAATTGAACATGCGTTAGAGGAGATGGATGGAGACTCTCAAGGATTTTGATTTTTCATTGCAATACCACCCTGGAAAAGCCAATGTGGTGGCTGATGCATTGAGTAGGAAAAGTGTGTCAGTATCTTCAATAATAATGGCTAGACAACAAGAGTTGTGGGAAGCATTTAGAGATATACACTTCGCATAGAGTTTGCACCGGGAATTTTAAAGTGTAGAATGATAAAAATTTCGAGTGGTCTACTTGAGGAGATTGCAAACTTGCAAGATGACGCATTAATCCAAGAGAAGAGGAACCTAATAGTGCAAGGAAAGACAACTGAGTTCAGGATTGGACCAGATAATATTCTGAGATGTAATGGAAGAATTTGTGTACCGGCAGTTGCAGATATGAGAAGAACGATTTTGGAAGAGGCTCATAAGAGCAAATTGAGTATTCATCCTGGAGCGACCAAGATGTACCAAGACTTAAGACAGAATTACTGGTGGCTAGGAATGAAGAGGGACGTAGCGGAGTATGTATCGACTTGTTTAACTTGTCAGAAAGCGAAAGTGGAACATCAGTGACCTGTTGGAATGTTGCAACCTTTGGATATACCGGAATGGAAGTGGGATAGCATTTCCATGGATTTTATAACCGGATTGCCAAGGACAAGGAAAAAGAATGATTCGATTTGGGTAATAGTGGATCGATTGACAAAATCCGCACATTTCTTGCCGGTAAAGACCACTTATAAGGTAGATAAGCTAACGGAGATCTACATTGCCAAGATTGTGAGATTACACGGAGTTCCATCGAGTATTGTATCGGACCGTGATCCAAAGTTCACATCTCACTTTTGGGGAGCGCTGCATGAAGCGTTGGGAACGAAACTGAAATTGAGTTAAGCTTACCATCGGCAAACAGACGGACATACTGAGAGAAAAAATCAGTCCTTGGAAGATCTATTGAAAGCATGTGTGTTGGATGATAGAGGAAACTGGGATGAGGTATTGCCATTGATTGAGTTTACTTACAACAATAGTTTTCACGCAAGTATTGGAATGGCACCCTATGAGGCTTTGTATGGACGCAAGTATCAAACGCCTTTATGCTGGTATAAGGATGGAGAAAGTATGATTGTTGGACCTGAGATGGTGCAACAGACTACAGAGAAGGTCAAGAGGATACAAGAGAAAATGAAGATTTCACAAGATCGTCAGAAGAGTTATGCGGACAAGAGTCGCAGACCTTTAGAATTCGAACAGGGTGATCATGTATTTCTAAGGATCACGCCTACAACTGGAGTTGGCAGAGCTATTAAATCAAGAAAGCTGACTCCAAAATTTATTGGACCATACCAGATTACTACACGAATTGCACCAGTGGCTTATCGGATTGCTTTACCTCCAATCCAATATTCACGACGTATTTCACGTGTCGCAGTGAAGGAAATACATTTCGGATTCGTCACGTGTGATCGAACCAAACACAATTCAACTGAAGGATAACCTGTCGTTTGAAGTATTACCTATAAGAATTGATGACAGGAAGATTAAACAGTTGAGGAACAAGGAAGTCCCACTAGTGAAAGTGATTTGGAATCCGACTATTGGAAACGCGACTTGGGAACTAGAAAGTAAGATGAGGGAACAACATCCTCAGTTGTTTATCGACATGTAATTTCGAGGACGAAACTAATTTAAGGGGGATAGTAATGTAAGACCCTTAAATTTAAAATTAAATTATGGATTTAATATTAAGTGTATTGCGGGAATATTTGTAAAATATTTAATATATGTATATTTTTATATATATATATAAATATTTATTTTGGAGATTGGATTAAAATTATTGGATGAAGGATAAAATAATTTAATTACGGGTAATTAAATATCGGACAGTTAATTAAGATGTTATCTGTTAATTACGACGAGAGTGGTTAAGTACTTGAGGGTCAAGCAATATTATAATATTAATGTGTTGGGTGAGGTGGCACATATATGCCTATATATATGAGTGAGAAACAAGAAAACAAAGGCAGCAACATTTCCTTCCTCACTGCATGCGCCAATTTCCCTTTCTCTCCCCATTCTGTTTTTGCGTTGGTGTTAACAAAAGAGCATCCTCAAAAGTCAAATTACTTGGAAATCCAAGCGCCGAACCAGCAAGTGTCCATAACAAAAGTTGTTCCTCTCATCGTTACGGAGCTAGAGAACTAACTTTTGTAGTGGCGACGCGAACGAGAGTTTCGCCGACTTTTGTCGCGGTAACGTGAACGAGCAAAGAAAACGTAATAGAGGTAAGGGGCACCTTCCACTTTCTAGATTGCATTTAGGGCTGTAAATGCATGTTGATGTGTGATTATATTTGATTTTTTTTCTGGTCTGGAAATGAAACTGTTGTGCATGTTGTTATGAATGATGAAAATGCATGTTGTTGATGTTTTTGATGATCTGTGTTGTTGCTGTTTTGGTTGATACATCAATGATGTTTTGGTTGTGTGTGGATACTGGAAAGTGTTTTGCATGTCGTTTTGGGGATGATCAAAATGAATGAATTGGAATGTGGTTGTACTGTTGTGTTGTTAACATTCTGGTGTTAGTGGTAAAAGAAGCTATGATTTTGTTTTGGTGTTGATGGTGATTTTTCAAAAGAAAAGGATTTTAAACTGGGTGGAGGTTTTCTGGAAATCTGTTATTGATGTGTTGATGAGTATAATCATTTATATGTGTTGAGAAATGTTCTAAGTTTTGTGGTTCAAAAGAATGGTGATTATGTTTTCTGTTGTGTTGTAACATTCTGGTGTTTATAGTGGTTTTCAAAAGAAAAGGATTTTAAAATGGGTGGAGGTGTTCTGGAAATTTGTTGTTGTTGTGTTCATGAGAAATGTTCTGAGTTTTTGTGGTTAAAGAAGTTGTGATTATGTTTTGGTGTTTGTGTTGGTTTTTCAGAGAAAAGAGTTTGAAAAGTGTTGGAAGTTTTCTGGAAAATCTCACTGTTTTCGAAGGTGTATTCGAATACGGCACTGGTGTATTCGAATACATTCCTGCAAAATACCTGTTTTACTTAAATTTGAACTTGTATTCGAATACGGCCCTCTGTATTCGAATACAGATAAGTGATTTTTGCTTTTGACATAGCATCTGTATTCGACTACGACCTTGTCGTATTCGAATACAGAATTGCAATTGTTGCCACTGTATTCGTATCTATATTCGACTACGATCCTATTTTATTCGAATACAGATTTGCAATTTTTGCCACTGACTTTGCATATGTATTCGGCTACGACAACCTCGTATTCAAATACAGAATGCTGATTTTTCACTGTTTTAGCTTTTGTATTCGAATACAAGGAAGCTATATTCGAATACATATTGTTTTTTTTCAAAAATTCCAGTTTTAAACATTGGTTTATGAACTTAAAGAGTTAGGGAAACATTGGGAAGGCTTGTGATGAATTAAATGGAATTTTTGAGATGGTTTGAGGTGGTGATGATGAGGTTCTTGAATTCTTTTGTTGATGTGGTGATAATGAAATTGTTGAGATGATTTGAGATAGTTTTGAGGTGGAAATGGAAGTGGTTGGACTTTCAGCTGGTATTTGCATACTGTTTTTAGTGAAGAGAACACATAGCATGTCCATGCATTTCATAGTCAGGATGTGACCGCGTTGAGCCACAGAGTTGATGCGGTGACCGTGATGGGCCGCGAAGTTAAGTAGTAACCGTGATGGGCTACGGAATGGCCGCGTGTTCGTGGTGGTCCATTCTATCCGTGCGAGGATTTAACTTCTGTATGTTTTGGCCTGTGAGAGGCTAACATACGTAAAACGTGCTGGTCTGTGAGCGACTGCACATGTGCTGGTCCATGAGAGACTGCACCTTGGTATACGTAAAATGTGCTGGTCTATGAGCGACTGCACGTGTGCTGGTCCGTGAGAGACTACACTCTGGTAATGTTTGGCCTGTGAGAGGCTAACATGGGTAAATCGTGCTGGTCCGTGAGAGACCACACGTGTGCTGGTCCGTGAAAGACTGCACCTTGGTAATTCCAAGAGTTGTGTACATTGGCATATACATATTGCATTGGGATGGTCGACCGGTGAGTCATGATTGGATATGATGTTGACGGGTGGAAATCATTGTGTGCAAATAACTTATGAACTCAAAGTGCTGAATGAATTGTTGTGTTTTGTTGAATGTATTTGTACTTGCAACATGACTTATATGTTAAACTGTTTGTGTTTTCCAAAAATGTCAATGTCATACATTTTAATAAGTGAACATATTTTTTCAATCATGTTGTCATAAACATTGGAACATGCCATGAATATACTTGTTATTGTTGACATAAATGTTATGTGGTAATTGTTAATTTCGGTCGGTTACCCTTTACTATTATTGTGGAAAATTGGGCTTTGCCCTCAGATGATACCCGAACCCGTACCACCGACGGTTACACTAACGACAGAAACGTCGTTAGTTTTCCTTGATCTTCACGTACGAAGTATTTATGGACAACGCAGAGGGACGGATAACTAGGTGAAGACGAGACTTGTAGAGGATGCGGTGGAAACCGTGCTACTGTAGCTTTAGTGCATGATCAGTTTAGACTTGTTGTATAGGGTCTTGAGCTCAATGGATGTAATTATTTATTTTGGGATAATTGTATATTTTTCCGTACTCTGATAAATATTTCGGTGGGTCCAGGATACAATTTTTTATGTATCTTTATTTTAGTATATTTTGAAGATCAATTTCCCAAAACTAATTTACTCGGTTAAAGTTATGATGTAATTATTTAATTACGTTCGTCATTTGAATCACGACGTATTATTTTATGAAATAACTTAATTTTATTTTCTTTTAATTCTTTTGAATTAATTCGAAAATTCTTTTATTTATTTTGGTTTAAAAAAAAATACACTCGCGTTGTTTAAAAACTCGGGATGTTACAAGGTACACCTTCGAGTCGCACTAGCAGTGGATGAGACACCCGGTAAAACCACTCCAAATATCCTTCCCGACACTCGGATGAATACGTAGCTGGATGGATCCTGTGATATAACTTTGTGACAGGAGTCACATATCCCATCCATTCCACATTTGCATCATATAATCTAGAAAGAGTTGCAAGTGGTTGTGGTGGAATATGTTGGATATATCTGAACTGTCTCAAACACTTCTCTGGCATGTATGCCACTGATGTGGTACATAATCGGAGGTGATCAGTGTAGATCATGATATCATCAAAGGGAATGACATCCTTATGATTCTCCCATGGTCTCCATATGACTTCAGCAGGCGACAGTGCGTCAATCATATGTTTGTACTCAGGGATCTTGTGTTTGCCTTGTTTGTAGCTCCATCTATTCATCCGAGCAAAGCAGGTAAGATCAGCACTCTGGTCACCTCTATTACAAATAATTGGAAAATATTCGTATATCTAGCACTGTTGCAAATAAAATTAAATAAATTAATTATAAACATACAAATTAATAATTTAAAAATAATTAAAATATTTAATACATGTAGTAGTGACACATAACCACATAACTGTTTGGTGGCATAACGGCAGGCATCCGAGAGGTAGTCATAAAAGACTACGAGTGCACCTGTACCCCAGGCATATGCACTTGTACCGTCCAAATCTCTAAATAAAGGGAGGTACTTCGCATCAATAAGAGTATGACTCTTATCTGTGAAAATAGTATTCCATACTAAATTCAGCAGATACACCTTGGTAGCACAATCAAATCTCTCTGCTTTGCACTGCCTCACGAATACCTCCTTCAACCAATCCAATCGGTAGTGCACCCCTTTGGTATTTCTGGTCTCCTCCCAGATCTCTTCCGCAGGCACTCCTAATAAAGTAATGGCAAGATGACATGCCATTGCTCTATCTACATCAGGTAGAGTGTAGAACTGACCCCTGACAGGCAATCCAAGAAGATTGGCAACATCATCCAAAGTAATCGTCATTTCACCGAATGGCATGTGAAATGACGATGTCTCAGAATGCCATCTTTTCACAAATGCGGAAATCAGGTTGTTGTCAACCGTCTTCAAACTACCCCGTTGTAATGGGGCCAATCCCGACAAGTTCACCCAGTTCTCGATGACTCGCGAGAATACATGCGGCGTAAATTGTTGCAACTTTTCCCCATGCGTAACAATTTTCTACATTGGTCGCTCCTGTATACAAAGAAAATATATGACATTAAAATTAAATATAGAACAAAAATAATAATTAATTTAATATACCTGATCAAACCATAATCTAGCTGAAACATGTTGATCGTATCGAGTAAGGACAGACAAATCATATGGTCCTCCAGCATACTGCGTCCCCTGAGGTCCATCATATCCCTCCTCCGTATGCTCTCTCTCCTCCTCCTCATGTACTACAGGAGGATCCTCCTGCTGATGCGTAGTAACATCAGCCCCCGGGAAAACCATATGCTCCTGGTCTCCCTCGTCATCTTCTTCTACTCTCATCCGTCGTTTTCTCCTTGTCGACGATGTCGGTCGAATCTCTCCAGAGGATGCATCATAGATGATGAAGCACCTTCTTCGCGTGATGTTCGGACGATTATGCCGTCTCTACCTCGTGCACCAGCACCCACTAAAATTAAAAAATAACAAGAAAAAAATCAGTTAAAATATTTTTTTTAAAAAAAACTTCTGGAAAACTTGATTTTCAAGTTTCCCGGTAACTATCGGAAAACTTGAAAAAAAGAATTTCCCCAAAAAAATGAACTACCGGGAAACTTAAAATCAAATTTTCCGAAAGTTTTCTGGAAATTCATACTATCAGGAAACTTAAAAAAAAGTTTTTCGGAGAACACTATAACTACCAGAAAACTTCGTCCAAATTTTTCGATAGATTTACCAAAAACGCGCTCACTTTTTCTGGAAAGCTTAAAATAATGAATGGTAAAATTTTCAGATTTTATGCTTTATAGAATGGCAAGAACGTCTTTTCTTTAGGTTTGTGGGGGTATAAGTATAATATGGGGGGTATGAGGTAAAACTTTCTTTATCCCGTTAGAATGATATATTTCAGATTTTCCTCACAATACCAAACCAAGAATAAAGAGTAATTTTGATTAAAAAAAAGTAACTTTGATCTTTGGATATATATAAAAGGATTAAATTTATGTGCATTTTTTTATGTATTCTTTTCTATGTTTTTAACTTAATCAACTATAATTTTATTAAATTTATAATTTTTTGAAAATTTGTTATAATTACAAAAAAAACGTATTTTATGTTAAAAACTATATGAAAAGCACTCAGGAAATGCACCTAAATTTTTTCTTATATAATAACCTATCACAAATTCACTGATCTTTAAATAAATTCAATTACAAAAATATATCGAAATATATTTTTTATTAGTTAACTTGACTCTCATGCGTGTATTAATTTAATCCTCATATGTGTTTTATATAAGTCAATTTAATTTAATAAATTAAAAACATATATTTTTATTCTAACTTTGATATCTTCAAATACTATAATAACTATATTTTATGTATTTGATTAAGGGACTAAAATTACTATTATGCTTCTAAACCGCTAACTTGCAGTGATATTTATAACGTATGAACTCATATGATCAAAGTAGTTGACGGAAAGATACTTCTATCAATAGCTTAAAAAAAATTTCCACTAACTTATCCTATTTTTATCCACAATAATTGATCTATTTGAAGAAAAAATAATTCAATAACGAGTGATTCTAATTTGTCTTATTTTTACAATTTCTAATATACTTTTTTTAATTATATAATTTAATTAATACTATTGTATAATTTTTAATACAATATCTTTCGCAATGCATTTATGATATTGATAATGCACCAATATCTAAAAAAGATAATTTAATAAAAATAGTATTATATCTCTTATAAATTTTTTACTCTGTAAAATAATCGAATGATTCAATTATTATGGAAACCGGAGTATCATTTATCTCCCAATTTTATACTCATTATTTTAATTGAATGAATTAAAATATTACTAAAAAATATATTTTAATAATTTATATTATTTTATATTTATTAGTTAGTTCAACTGGCAATTTTATTAAATAGTTGCAATTCAACTTATTACCTTATCTATCATCAACTAAAATACATGTCATTCACTATCTTTTTAATAAACCAAATTTTTTCACATTTTTTAAATCTTTCTATATATATATATATATATATATATATATATATATAT
>JBBPBO010000001.1:19041831-19064539 GCA_037974295.1 Cicer cuneatum
TTTTCCTTATACTTTTTTCGGTTTTGAATGAGACTTACATAATATAATAAAAAAAAGAAAAAGAAATACATCATTAGTGTAAATTAGTTTTATATTAATATCTAATAAAATTAAAGTGATGTTGCTGTTAAAAAAACAGTTATAACTATTTACATAACAATATGATAGATTATGATTAGATGGTCATAGATTATGATTGGACGGCGGTATAAAATTTCTCTGATAACTTTTATATATATATATATATATATATATATATATATATATATATATATATATATATTATACGTAGTAAAAATCAAATTTGAATATTTAGTTTCCTATAATAATAAGGACATACTATTCTAGAATATTAGTAAAATACTCAATTTGTCATGTTTTGTTGGTTAAAAGTTTTTATGATGACAACAACAAAATAAAAATTAACATATATCGGTTTAGATCACATTTTCATGAATTGCTTGCTAAACAATTTTGGTTGTTTTCTCCTTTGGAATATTAGTTTGAGGGCATTTCGATATCCTTCATAAACCGGCGGGAAAGCGTTGTATCTAAAGCACCATTTGACGTTACGGTATACATACTATCTCTTTGTTATGGACTTTGGTATGCTTGGAATAACACTTGTTTTTTAATGAAAATATTTTGAAGCAGTGAATATTGTCCAAAAGGCTAGGAACATCACAAAATTATGAATACTCACTTTAGAGTGGAGGCAACTATTTCATTACATTCCCCTTCTGTTTGGAGCCCCCTCTCTGGCTCCCTTCAAATTGAACATTGATACATCCGAAGCAATTAATAAAAAATGAGATGTTGGGGCTAATGTTAGAGACTCAAAATGTCATGTCTTAGCATATGTTACTTGGAATTTTGATGCACTTGGTGATGTTAATATTGTTTAAGCTCTTGAATTTCAGGGAGCAATTCAATTTTCTCATGATATGGGTTTTCGCAATAATGTAACGAATGGTAATTCTCTTAATATGGTCAATACCTTGATTTTGTTTATAGATGATAAATCTTAATTTGACTTAGTAACTAATATTGTAAGACCTTTGATTGTTTATTTTATTCGTTTTTAGTTTTCCATGTGAGAAGAGTCAATAAATTCTCTAACTATATTTGCTTTAGTTTCAGTTGATTCTATATTGATTGAGAAAATACCCTCTTATATTGCTTCTTTTTCGCAACTAATTTGGATCGTGTTTCTTCTGTAAAAAAAAATTAACCTCTTTATTATTATTATTATTATTAAAATTAAAATATTGAAATTTATGGGTCCCCATTTGGAATGCAGTAGTTGCTTGTGTGAACATTGTAATCCCGTGCGGTTGTGACATAAACATAAACATTGTTATCCAGAAAGAACAAAGACAACAACGCAAGGCGTAGGTAGAGTGCGTGACTGTCTCTCTCATCTAATGGCAACTTCTTTCAGTCCAACACCACCACTCCGTTCCATCTTCCAAAACCCTCCCAAACCCTTTCTTCTCTCCCTTCTCAACCGCAACTCCTTGACCTCTGCTTCAAGCTATGTCACTCTAAAGCTCCCTCGTCGCTTCACACTCTCCGGCAATGTCAGTGGCAGACCCCTCCTCTCCAAAGGCTTGTTCACATTGCATAAGAGGTAGTACCAATATCCTCACTCTAGTGACTCTTTTCAATTTTTAATAACTACTTCGTTCATTGGTTCTAATTGTAATTTTATTTTATTTTTTGATATACACACAGAAAGGGAATTGTGAGAGCTGCTACTATTGAAGAAATTGAAGCTGAAAAAGCATCTATTGAGAATGATGTTGTAAGTCTCTCTCAATCTATAAACCTCTCGCCCCTGACACCGAACACAACATCCACAATAATTTGAGAAAATTAAAGTGTTTTTATGTAATCATCACACATATCAGTGCTGCGTCTTTGTCCACCAACACGTGTTGGACACTCAAACACGTCTTTAGTGTCGGTACTGCATAATGTTAGATATGTGTTAAATTTTGTTTAAGTTAGTTATGATTAGGTGAGAATTGGTTATCTTATTAGGAGCATATTCTATACCCTAATTGTATCATATTATCCGTACTATCAATTTCAAGTTCAATATTTTCTCTCAATTATTTTTATCTTTATTGGAATCAACCATTTTTCTCAACACATAGTGCAATGAAGTTTCCTTTTTTTTGTGCAAGAAAAAAACAATGTATATATGAATGTGAGGCGTTCTGATTTTTTTATTTATTTTATCTTTATATACAATTCTCCATTTCCCTTCCTCAGAAAAACAGGATGGAAAGGACTCTTGAAAATGTTCGGACTAATTTCAGTTCCATAAGAACAGGGAGAGCAAACCCGTCTATGCTTGACAAAATAGAGGTATACTTGCAATTGCATTCTTACTCTTTTAATCTGCATCTGCTACAAAATGCATATTGCATTTACATGCTTGTATTTGCTGTTCCAAAGTAAAATCAGTTGGACTTGCATGCTCTGAATTTTAATGTCTTTCATATTATTTATTTATGCAGTGTCTGAAACCTTTGATTTTATTATGATCTATAACAATTCACTTGCAAATAATATGAATTTTTTCATTTTAATGATTCCAAATGAGGACTAGTTAATTTGAAACCGAATAATCGTATCTCTAGGATTCTTCAAATTGCACGCCCTTTTGTACATTGATTACTACTTGTCTGTCATGATCACTTTTCAATGCATGACACTTGTATCTTATTCTCAGCTCTCACTTCTGTCATTTACTTCCTTTCAGTTGATTTGGATTGGTTTTTAATTTTTCAATATTGCTATCATTGTCTGATCATCCCATTGCTCTTTAGTATTGCTAATAAATAATAATAATAATAATACTATGGGACATATACTTACACAATGATAAAAAACGGAGATATCGATGTAATTATCACCTTTTAACTAAATGCTAAACTGAAGATTTTTATTTTTTTAAAGAAATACTAAACTGAAGTACAAATCACAAGTATTTAGTTTAATTTTTGTATTGTTGATGAACTGTTTCATAACATGTTTTAGGTGGAATACTATGGATCTCCTGTTAGCTTGAAGAGCATTGCTCAAATAAGCACTCCTGATGCCAGTTCACTCTTGATACAGCCATATGACAAGTCAAGGTATGCTATGCACTTATACACGATAAACCAGAAATAATAAAATAGATAAGCAAAATAAAAAATTATCTTATTCAAACTTATTGTATACTTTTTTTTTTACAGTATGGCATGTTCATAATAATTTGTATTTTGTACAGCTTACTTCTTTTTTTCTCCGTTGAATCGTTTATAGTAGTCATTGATTGAGAGTGTATGTATTATTGCAAACAATCCCATCTGAGACATTCTTCAATAACATGAGACAAAAATAATTTTAGTTGTAATTAAATGGGTCATTATGGTATCTTGTCTGAAGAATATTTCTCAGTGAACTTTTGGTTACTAATCTTGATTTTCAGCTTGAAGGCTATAGAGAAAGCCATAGTTGCCTCTAATCTTGGTATGACTCCAAATAATGATGGAGATTTGATACGATTGAATATCCCTCAGTTGACATCTGATAGAAGGAAGGTATTTTCCACTTCCATTGATGTTGTAGTGTCTAAATTCTTTTAGCAGACTTGGTGTGACTTTTTTTTTCTTTCTGTTACTTACATTTTCACTTTCACTGATTCAAAGTGATAGTCCTGATTGGTTATAATTTTGTATTTAAATATTATCAAAATCACATAGCATCGCCTCTTCTCTTCTATGACACACTTGAATAATTTGAATTATTGTAATATTCTTTACAAATGAATCTTTTTTAACTATACATACAAGGGATATATAATTGAAATCCATCAAGATTAGTAGCAAAATCAATAACAATTAAACTATCTATCGAAACTATATTAAATAACAAATGATGATTATAAATTTATAATTACAATCAAGTATCAACACTTCTCCTCAAGTTGTAGTGTGTATATATAGATATAGATATAGATATATCGTGTGTACCCATCTCATCACATATATAGGCTATTTGAGGTCCCTGTAACTTGTAAGGATTCAGTGAAGATATCGAACAACTAATCCTTGGAGCTCAGAAAAGAAGTCTTGGTGATGCCTGAAAAAGAAAGGATCTTTTTCTCTAATGATATGACAGTAAATTTCTATGTATATAGTCCTTGGTTTGAAGGAAGATACAACACTAATTGATCATCACAAGCAAGCTCTATAGGTGTGAAAGGTGAGGAACCAACTCTATTAACTTGTCCAAACTTGGATAACCCAAATGACGGTGGAGAAGATCAGGAGAGTCGGAGCCATCAAATATGATGGATAAAGAATGTTGAAGGCAGTAGACTAGTGAAGATCCAGTAACATTCTGCACCAATTGTCTATCCCATACTTGGTTCCTGCATAAGAAAATAATCATAATAAAATGCTATGGAACAGTTTAGAAAGCGAGCGAATTGATTGGTTGAAATCGAATTGAAGGGGTAGCTTGTACAAATAAGGTAAAATTAGATGCAAAGTTGGAAGAGGAAATACCATCATGCTGCGGATTAGACCCATCGACAATGGTGATTTGCTGAGGTGGTTTAGGAGATGAATAGTTAAAGTGAGAGACTGAGATAAAAAGCACCATGGTCTAAAATCTAGAATCTAATAGTGAGACAAATAGTAGAATTTTCAGTATGAGCTGTAGTGAGAGTGACCAAAGAAAAAGCCTATTGGGCTAGCTTAAGCTAAAGGTATTCTTTATATTCCCTGGAAGAAATTGGATGATATCCCCTTAGAGTCTTCTGTTCAACATCTAAATCCCAAACACTGTACTACATTGCCAGTTTTGTTCGGAAATCCATGCAAGGAATTACAATGTTTCTTGAGTTTTCTAATTTACTCTGAGAAAAATGAAGGTTTTCTCTGCCACCCGTGTATCGATGACCACCTTTGCGACCATAACCATGACCTCCCCGCATAGTTGAATTAGAAATGAAAGTGCAAGACACTAATGTTGATTGGAAATCATCTCCAGTCGAATATTCTATTGGGAGAATTCAAAGCGAATATTGAATGAGCTCCTCCATTATAGGCTGAATGGTACATGCTGGCATCCAAGATGAGATCGGCGATGAGATCTGGAAGTGACAGTAAAGTGGCATGTGCATCTCACATGGCTTCTAGGAAGGGTGTCATTTTGGACAGCTGTGAGCAGACGAGTACTGACGACGGTCCAGCTCGCAGCAGATGAAACCTTAGATTTGAACGAGGTCAGATGAAAAAAGGTAGGTATCGACTAGAAAGCTTAGTAATCTGAATATTCTGTTATTCTTTACAAATCAATCTGTGTAACTATTATACAACAGAGACAGTCAGAACCCCTCTTGAATAGGAGCATAATCTGTATCAACTGAACTTTCTGTAGAACCTATATAAAAAAATATAGGAAAGAATAAATTATGGTTATAATCACAATCAACAGAAAAAACTCGTGAGAGGGGATTTCACCAGAAAAAGAAAAAAAAATTCAAGGTATTCCGGGTCGTAGTTCCAACAGAATTGTTTCAGTCCAATTTACCGTTTTATGAAACTTTGCCATTTATAATGGTTGTTTATAATATACATGCATTATATGGAATCTTTTGAAGGTCTAAGCGAATATGTGGATTTTTTTGATGTTGTTTGAATAACTTAAGCTAAAACTTTTTTTTGTTTCCCCTTTCCAGGAACTTACAAAGATAGTATCTAAACAAGTTGAAGAAGGGAAGGTGAGTTTACAAAATAAATTACACTTTTGTTGAGACTTGATTTAATGAACTGGTTCTTGTTCATTATTGCCATTTTGAGGGTTTTGCTCTCCTCGGAACTTCTTTTATCGCTACAACTTAAACAGGAAGAAACTTCATTGAAACATGAATTGTGAATGAGGAATAAAATTTAATAAATTGTAATAATTGAAGGCACTATAAATCATATAGCTTTACATGCTGTATGCTTCTAGAATAACTATTTTGGCTAAATTTCTGTTATTTGTAATTTTCTTTTGAATGATTTGGCATGTTCATTTCCTTCGTAGGTGGCTTTAAGGAACATAAGAAGAGATGCCTTGAAAGCTTATGAAAAACTTGAAAAGGTTTAAATCATTGAATTGTTTACTTTTTCCTTTCTTAACTCCCTTCAGTAATTTCTTCTTTTTCTGCCACTATGGCTTTCGTCAATCACGGTTGGAATTTTCTCACAGGAAAAAAAGCTCTCAGAAGATAATGTGAAGGATTTGTCAAGTGACTTGCAGGTAACTTGGTACATTCATATTTGGTGGATAATTGATTTATAAGCCTAGCTTATTATTTAAAATAGAAAAAAATTATT
Organism: Cicer cuneatum; assembly: GCA_037974295.1. NCBI lineage: Eukaryota > Viridiplantae > Streptophyta > Magnoliopsida > Fabales > Fabaceae > Cicer > Cicer cuneatum. The sequence continues at coordinate 19,048,218 of JBBPBO010000001.1, forward strand.
TTTTCCTATTATGTTGTTTGTAGAAGCTGACAGATGATTATATAAAGAAGGTTGATGCCATCTACAAACAGAAAGAAAAGGTACTATATATTTCCACTTAATACATTGTTTATCTATAGCTTATAAAAGATTGTAGATTACAGAGATGCTTAAACACGGTTTACACTCACAAAGCCAATTTTCTAAGGCCTAGTTTGAATTAATTTTCTTACTTATAGGAGTTTCTCAGTTAAAATGAGTTAATATAGTTCGGCAATTACAAAAAACAGTTTTTATGAGCTCGTATGTGTTTCATACAGAGAAATTAAATGAGATAGCTTCAGAAAAAAAATTGAGATACAAAAACTAATTTCAACTCATACAAAAAGCTATTATTTAAAAAAGTCGTTGTTACAAGATTCTTTTAATATTTTTTGGGAGAAGTTCACTCAAATTGGGTCTAATACGACTCTAGTAATTACTTCTATGATTCGTTTGAGCCTTTGAGGTTGTCTTTTTTTCACTTTCATCGAATTATGTTCTGGAAATTAGCTATGCACAAATGATGTTTTATTTGACATGGTATAATGGGTAAAAGGATTCCTACATTTAGACTAACTTTGGTTCTTTTGACTTGATTGTGGTCAATATTAATAACTGGATGGAGATTTGAGCGAATAGGATAAATGGTTCTTGCAATTGTGAGCGTTTGTCAAAATAGTCTCTAAATCTTATGATTTTGCAAATACATCGTTGCAATTAAAAAGGTCCCTCCATGAACTTTTTGCCGTCATAGGCTATGGCATGACATGTTAAATGAAAATGTGGTCTTCTACACGAACCCCACACCAATGTCACATTTCCGGTAGAAACTTATGTAGCATAAAATATTCATGCTTTTTATGCAAACTCCAGAGCTACCACCTCGGGTTCCAACACGTGAAGTAATTACCTATAAGTTTCATATGCAATTTAGTCCTTGGTGATGTTGCATTGGTGTGAGTTCTACGTGGAAGGTCGCACATTAATTTAATGTGTTATGTCATAGCTTCTAATGGCAAAAAATTAACGAAGAGGCCTCTTTTGTAGAGGCATTACAATTTCAAAAAAATATTTGCCAATTAAAATTTAGAAACTATTTTGATCCATGCTCACCATTTTGATGACTAATTTGCCTTTGAGTGAGATTTACATCCTTTTGTGCCTGAGAAAAAAGGATATCAGCAAAAAAGGAACTTATAGTTGATTGTACATTTTCAATTACACTAGCAAAATCAATTTATGCATGATTGTAAATATATTCATCACTATCTAGCTTTTTCCTAAATTTATTTTCTAGTGATTTTTGTGTGTGTTTATATATATTTAGGATTTGACGTGTGATTTATTGCCATCTTTCAGGAGTTGCTGACAGTTTGATCCGTTGATACATAAATGTAATCGTGTTTGAGTTCTATCTAAAGAAGCTCAAATTTTGTGTCTACTTTTCTAATTTATTTGTTACACGGAAGACAACTTTTTTTGTTTTTTTTACAAAAGCTTTTTCTGTTAAATAGATGCTTTTTCAAATTGAAAAGGTGAGTCTATGCATGTAAATTTGGATTTATTTACAATTGCTATCATTGAAATTAGACTGCTATAGCGTAGATATGTTAATTTTGTCGCCTATATCATGATACAAGAGTCTACCCAAGTAAATATGCTGGTGTGTGAATAGATAAATTAGTCATTCGTATTACAAGTGTCATTTAAAATAATTTTAAAATTTTTGTAAATTAATAAATAAATTATAAAATAATAATCAAAATAAATTATATTTAAATTTTAATTGTTAAAAATTATGATGTAATATATTAATTGTATATTTGTTTTAACGTGTATAAAGTGTTTCATACCCACTAAATTTTTATTATGAAAAAAGCAGAGTATAAAGTGTATTTATCTTCTTGAGATTTAAATGCCCCAAATTTGGGGACACTAAAAAATTGAAGAAGCCGTTAGAGAGTTCCGGCGGGGATTAAAATTTCTCCAAATCATTTCTACTACTTTAGAATAATCATAAAACGCAGAAAATATGTTAACATAAATTTTCTCTATTTTTCAATTCTATTTTTACTTAAAACCACTACTATTTCATATGAAGTGTGAAGATTACTTTCTCCCCTTTCCTCAAATTCCTCTACTTTCCTTATAATTTCAAAGAAAATTTGATATTTTATTCATAGTGTTGCTTATACCTACTATCATTAATCAATGAGATATCATAACTATTTTTTTATTAACCATGACTATTTTTGTGTGTGTTTGTTTAGTATAAATTTATTTCGGCAAAGTGGGGTATAGAATATGTTACGAGTTTAAAAAATCTATTTCCGAATATTATTAATTTTTAGGAATTTTATTTATTTACTCATTTTTCTTTTACTTTTTTATTCTCAAATTTTTACTGGAATTTTATTCTCATTTAAAAGTGGGAATCTTGCATTTTTTATGAAAATAAAATTAATTAAAATTTCAACCAATTATATTAATTTTTCAGTAAAAAAGAATAAATATAACTTTCCGTTTCAACTTCTTATGCCACTTTTTTATTTTATTATCTGATTCGCAAAATAAATAAAAAATTAAATAAAAATGCTTTTAAGAACACCAAGTGTTGACTAAACACATTACAGTAGTAATTAATTATACTGGCAACAATTCATCCCCATATAACTCCTGACCATTCCGGTTGAGTTGTTGTCTATGATAAATTACTCATAAAAAAAATTTTAGAGAGAAAATATGAAATTCATCTTTAATATTATTTTAAATGATTTACATATTTAAAGTCATACACCTATGTATCAGTTTTTAACATTGGTCTAGAGACTAGAGTGTTGCATTATACAGCTTGCACGAAAACGTTATTTAATAAGAACAAAAAAAAATTGTCATCCTAATTAATTAACTCAAGCTGTATAAAAAAGGATTAAAAAGACCTTTTTCCCCTAAATTCAAATAAGACCTGAGTAGTTTATTTATCATCAGTACGACAATTAAAAAAGTATTAGTAGCCTCGTATTTGCAGTTTAATTAAATATTTATATTCTGATCATGACGATCTCCACGATTAGTAACAAACAAATTCACATTCCCGAAAGTTCAATATTCAAGGAAGGAGGAATGCAACTCCAACGTGGAACAACTATTGCTCGCCACTTCAACTCATACGTCTAAATTAAATAAATATTGCTAATTTTGTTTATCAAGAATGAATGGTTTAGGAAGACAACTTGCACTTTTTAAATAAAAAATTTAATTAACAAAATACTTTTAGAAAATAAAATAAAATTTAAACTCTTAAAAAATTAAATATATATTTTTATATTTATTAGTATTTGCATAAAAAATTAATTGAGAAGAATATTATGTGGCAGTATTTTATAATTATCCGTTTTCTTATATATGATATATGATAAACTAAAATTTGATTGATTATGTAGAGTAATTTTATGCATTAATTATTGTCTTTATTATGTATATCATCCGTAAAGATGACACTTTTTTTTTAAAACTAACAAAAGATTTGATTTCTTTCTTTGGGTTTATTACTTTGTATTTGTTGAAATCGAATGAGTGGATTTGTCTTAACCCACTAATATGTTTATTATTCTTATCGTCCGTTGTGCATGTTTATAAATATTAATTTATAGACACACATACATTGCAATGAAACTAGCTTAGGTCAAAATATATACAATAAGCCCAATCAGCCAGTTTTATAAAGAAGTATATATATTAAGATTCAAGTCACGATTGGTCATGTGCAGGTAGATTGAACCATTAATCAAAGACCAAATCGTATAAACTTGATTAGTTTATCTCTATAATGGGGCATTACCAATAATAAATGTATAGAACAAGACAAGTGGAAGCGGGGTAGATCCCTGTCCTGACGTTTCATATATATCATATTAAATGCAAATAAAAAATGTTGAAAAGCCGATGAAGGATGCTTTTATTACTTCTTTTTTCAATTTTATAATTGGATGATTTGTTTATCACCTTAAAATGGAACTTGTACATGCATTATTATTTTAAAATAATAATACAGTTCTCGATAACTTATACTTTATTTTATTTCTTTTATAATATAAAAAATAAATGGAGCTTGCTTTTGTTTGAGTAAGAATAACATATTTGATTCTTATAAAATAAAAAGTTAAAAGAGTAAATAAATTAATAGTTAATATGTATATACTAAAATAATTATTATTTATTTAAAATTTAATAATTAATATTATTTACTTTATTATTCGTTAAAGTGAATTAAACGAATTACATTCCATAATAGTATATTTGTTATGATTTGTATTCCCTAGTAATAAAATAGTGCCCTTTTCTATATAAATAAAAATAATACCAACCATTTAACTATAGCCAAAGTTCCATTGTATTATTGGAACACAACTTTTGATACAAATTGTTTATATATATACATATGGTGTACTATTTATTTTTTATAAATAAAGAAAACCCAAAAAGATAATTAAAAATATTTTTGCAACACAACATACAGATTTGTTTCATTAATCACTTTGAATATTTTATTAACTATTAAAATACATGTCAATAACCACTTTTTAAATATATCTTATTAATCACTTTAAAGCACTTGTTTAATAACTAAATTGTAATACTTTAAAGTGGTTAATGTTTTATATTTTAATGATTAATAAAATATATATTAAATAAGTAATCAATTATTTATATTTTAATAGAAGTATTTAAAATAGTTAATGGTATAAACTTGTATACGTGTCACAAAAATGTCTCAATTATTAAAAAATATTGAAACAAAATATGGTTTACCATATAAACACGGTGAACATTATATATAACATCGAGTATTAGTATTATGTCAAATGTCTTCAAATATCATTTTTCTTATAGGTAATTACATTTTAAAAATAATTACTCAATGTGCTCTATGAATTACTCTACTCAATTTAACGTGTTTACTTTTTTATTTATAAGGAATATGTTTAAATAATGTTATTGATGTACTCGTTAACGCATATTATTTTATAATGAAATATAAATAAAAATAATAATTTAAAAATTGATGTATTTAATTTTAATTTTTAATAGATATATCAATTTTTCAACTATAATTTTTTTTTTTATATTTTATCTAAAAGAGAATATAACTCACTCTATTTGATTGACTAAAATATAAATAAATATCACCAAATTCATATAAGACTCAGATGTTTTGATAGGACGTATGTAAAATTTAACTAATTAAATATAGTGTATTAGAAAATATGTGTTAAAAAAAGGATATGTTCAATTTGCTCAACATTCTATCTTTTATGCAAGTAAAAAGTCAATGGGGGCCTTCAGCCATTGATTGAATTGGTTTTCTTTAATAACATATTTGTTATTATTTTAGACTTAATTGCAGTTTTCAATTTTTTTTATTTGTCCCTCTATTTTAAAAGGTTGACAGTTTTGGTTATTTTATCTGATTTTTTAACTAAAAAATGATGATATACGATGTTTTAAATACCGTGACATATAATACGATGATTTAGAATGATTAACATTCATGGAATTGAAATAAAACACCATAAAAACTTATATTTTAATTTCAAAAATTTACATATTTTTAATTTAATTAATGACATGTGAATAATTAATGCACCTATATGATTCTATATCATAGAATTGTATGTTATGTTATTAAAAATATGTCAAATCATCATTTTTTTAGTTCAAATATATAAAAAAAATAACCAAAACTGTCGACTTTTAAAATAGATAAACTAATTATGTGAGTTTATAATAATAGAGTAAAAAAAATTGAGTCTATATTTTAATAAGACATACTAGGTGATACTTTTTATACTATGAGTTTTATTTGTGATTATAAATATTAATCCACATGATTATTTCAAAACTACGTAATTAAACGTGTTTCGAGTAAGGATATCAAGCTTAAATTAGATATTAGATAAGGTCCAATTGTAAAACAGCTAGTTAGTTATTCTAAACTAACTAACTGATTGTTATCTTCTTAGGTCTTCAGTGGTATATGACATTATGTAATTATCAAAACTTTGAATAATGAATAACCCAATTAATCTTTCATCTCCACCACCTTTCTCTTTCATCCATGGTTTCACTGACGTCACCCCTTTCCCGTACTGGCTCAATCAAACTTGAAACAAAATGTGGAAAACCAAAGACATTCCTAATAGATGCGTATCACGATTAAGCTGTCAATAAAACTTCAAAATCCAAAGTCTCTTTTATTTATTTTTTACTAAATATTTAATATTAAACTTTTTATTAAAAAAATTTTTTAAAGCTCTCAATTTATTATTTTATTATTTTTTGTGACTTAAGGGAAGAGCTTATAGACTCAATATTTTGTTAATTTTGAGATTTTTTTTTAAATTTTTGAAATTTATATTTCTTGAAAAAATTAAAAAATCCTTTGTTTCTCATACAAATTTTAATCATTTTTTTTCTCAAAAAATTTTATAAGAAAAATTAAAAAAAAATTCTCGAAAAAATTGAAGTTTTTTTTTCTCAAATTAAAAAAAAAATCAAAACTTTTTATCAAAAAATTTTAAGAAAAAAATCAAAAACAATTATTTCGCAGAAAAAAAAATTGTCAAAATTTTTTTATAAAAAAAATCGAAATTTGTTTTTGGAAAAGTGGGTCCATAAACCCACAAAATTTTAGGAGATTCTTAGTGTTGGGGGCTTGCTTTTTATTTTGAAGTCTTTTTAAATATGAAATTTTTTTACCTTTACAACACATACACTACACTGAGGTCAATAATTAAGAAGTTTGTTAAATTGACAACTCTAACGTAAAAAAAATCTGGGATGATTTTGAAATTCGGAAACAACTAAGATTGTTCTCACACATTCTATGTCTGAATGGAATATCTATAATAGTATTCATGTAAAATTCGCAGAAAAGTAAATCAATTGAATTATCAACTCAAAAATGCCAAGAAAATCTGTGAAAACTTTCAATTAATTCAGAGACCTGAGCATATGCCCAAACTCAAATATTAATAATATTTTCATTGCTATGATAATTGTAATAAATTATATGCAATGTATTCAAATTATATAATTAGTAACTTTTCAAGAGCTTAAGCGTGTTGGTATTATTTATACTTAACGATAACCATATATGATTATTATATCACATTGATTAATTGATATTATTTTTTAAATTATTTACATAAAAAATATAATCAAATATTTGTATAGGTTTGTTTTCACTGCCAATATTAAGCTCTAATTAAATAGCAACGTTAAGCCAACGACAAAATAAAATTGAAAGATTACAATCTTGCTAACTAAGAAATGGAAGGGTAAATGTGCACGACAATAATTGGCTAATATCATATTTTAATACATATTTATGAGCTTTTATTTTGGAGGATTTTTGTCGTAAGGAAAAGCTTCCCATTTTAGATTTTGTTTGTTTTCAAAGTGGTTTAATTCTTAATTGTTTTGCTATGTTTAATCTCACCTAATTGGATGGGGTACCAAGGTTTTTGTTGATAGTTTAGCCATTGTATTTCCTTGTGGATTCTAGTTTTATGTTTTGAGGCACTTATCCATTTTACTTCAACGACAAAAATTTGAAACATTTATCCATTTTAAAACAAGTGATGTTCAATATTTTTATACGTAAATATTAGAAAAACAATAGCTAGAAAGACATATTTAGGGAGGCCCTTTGAAATTATTAATAAATAAAATAATTTTAGCAAATCAATTTTGTTATTTATCATCTTTCTTAATTCTTATTAAATGCTGTCATATTATAATTTTATCAAATCATTTATATTATTATATCCTAATACTACAATAATTTCATGAATGTAATGATAAATTATAACTTTAATAAACTCACTTATATTTTTTAAATCATTAAAATTTTATATTTAACTAAAAACTACACTTTGAAACACATGTGTGCCAAAAGTAGAATACAAATGATAATAAGTGTAAATGTTTAATTTGTTTGAAAGTTGTGAATTCACAAAAAATACATGGTATAATTTTTGCAAAATCGCAATAATCTATTGTGTGATTTTATCAACTCCACCATAAAATTAAATATGTGCTGCATTAAATTATTAATAGATGTATGTGACTAATTAATATTATTGCATAATGAAAAACTCAATTCTTGATTAGATAAATGATATCAACACTTATTTAAAAGTCTTTTTAGTTAAATGATAGAGTTATTTTTGTATAATCACAAAACTAAATATATAATGTTCAGACATACATACAAAACTTCTAAAATGAATAAAAATATATCTCTTTTTTATGTAAGATAATAATATATACATTTGGTCTTGTGAATTGTGACCATGTAAAACTTGCTCTTAAATGATAATAGTTTAGAGTCTTAAAACCATTTGTCTAAAATAATAATCATGTGAACAATAGTTTTTGTTGCTACGATAAACTTTATATAAATTCAAATTATGTATTCATTAATATTTTCAATAATTTCAACATGTTAATTTACACAAATATTAATCTTTTTAAGGAATAAAAATATTAAATCTTTCAAATATATTTAAATGCATTATTAAAAAATAAATTTGGATAAGCCATCATTTGAAGTTAAACTTTATGAAAGGCTAAATTGAAGTTAAAAAACATTTATTATAAACTAATTAAAATACTCATTCTCAAACTCAACCCCACCTGGCTGGCCGCCTATTTCATCCTATGCTCGAAATCTATTGTTATGATTTTATCTTTCATAATTTATGTTCGAATATATTATATATAGAGTTTATTATCATGTTCTTATTAGTCAATTAGTCTATTCAGAAATAGATGAAATATTTTATTCAAAGGCTTAAATTTCACAGTCAACATAAAAGGTTTGGAGATACTCTCAAGGACCAATGCTCTAAATATGTTTAAAAAATCCTTGTTGATTTATATTACTATATTTTAATATTCCCCCACCCCACCGGCTCACCCAGCTGCAACCCAATATAGCTTTGGTCGGGGAGTGCTGCTATGGGCTGACGCTTGTTTACACGCTCATCTCAAACGCGTTTGCATTGGGAGTTCGACACAATATTTTACATTTATTTATACTATACAGTGAATAATATACAAATTTATTATTATTATTATCTACAAAGTATTGTAATTAAAGAAATATTCTAAATAGTTAATATTGTGCATTTTAATAATTAATAAGATATATTTTATTTTAGTGATTAATATATTTTACTTTAATAATTAATAAATATTTAAAATAGTTAATGACATAAATTTATATATTAGATTATAAATTTATATATTAAATTACAAAAGTGTTTTTATTTTATTTTTAAAAAGTGCTTTTTTTTAAATTACAATTAAAAAAAATTAAAAGTATACCATACAGATTCGGTGTATGTATTTCAATAACACAACCAATGAAGTATATATATATTTTTATTATTATTACATTAATTATTAATTAATGTTTTTTAAAGACGTCAATTATTAATTAATATATAATTAGTGGGACGACTTTAGGCTGAATATAATATTTCATCGACAGTAACGTGTCTGCCATGTTGGCATAACCAAACAACCACCGTCCATTAAAGGGAACATCCAACGGTACCAATAGCGCCGAAAGATTTAAAGCAAATCCGAGCCATCCCTGGCCCTGCGAAGTGAGATGTGAATCGAGAAATGAAACATTCAATTTCTTTCTGAGTAAAAAAAAAACTATCTTTCCTTTTTCCATATATTCGCCCCTCTCTTACATAAAAATAAAGTAGCAGTAACATTTACTTACTTTATATTATTTTTTATTTTAAAGAATTAATTAAAAAATATAAATATTTGGTTAAGTAAGCCAAAATTTAAATTATAATTAAGATCCATTCAAGAGTTACTATTTCTCAATATAGTTTTTTATTTATTGTATTTTAATTTATGTAATAATTATTTTTTTTCTAAATCTATCTAATCACTACTTAAATAAGGGAAATGTTGTACAGTAAAATAAGTTAAATTAATAAAAAATTATAAAAGTTTGATATTAGTATTTTTTTTTTCATTATCACTCGTATTCTCCACTAAATATGAAGATAACTTTTGATTTTATGTGACAAATAACAATATATAAAAGTTAGAGTGTAAAAATAATGTTGAGGACAATGTAATTTACATTGTTATTAAATTTCAACAATTCATTCTTACATATTAGATACCTTTATTCTAAAAGTTAATCTCAATTATTTTATTAATAAATATATTTAATCAATAAATTTTAATTTTATTATAGAAATTATACCGTATACTTAATAGAAAAAAGTCCAAACTCACACGCCACTTTATTTTTTTAAGGAAGGAGGGAGTAAGAGTACATATTAAAAAGGGAAGATCAGATTATTAAATAGTTAATCATGCATTAAATAATTCCCCCACGAATAAAGCAAACGTAATGAAACTAAAATAAAAAGAGAAGAGACGGGAAGAGAAGAAGTGCACTTTTACTACTTTCACAAAAAGGCTCTGGTTCATCCCTGCCAAAATAGACATCCACCGTGTACGGTGCATTTCCACTATCACGCCGCCGTTTCTATTCGAAACTGATTCGCCGGTGAGTTTGATTACATGAGAGAAGAAATCATAAGCTCATGGATAGAACCAGAGAATCTAGAAGATCATCCATGGCACCTTCCATCAATGGATTTCCCAAACGCACACGTCGAAATATTCCTCTCAAAGATTCTTCCGGTATTAAAACGATTCTTTTCCCTTCTTCTGTTTTCTCTTTACGACTTTTTGTGTTGTTTTATATGATTTGCGTCAATTTTTTCATCTATGGTTGAAGAAGGAGTGGTGGAGTTGAGAGAAACTTCGAGTAAGAGAGAAACGAATCGATGTGGAGATAGGGATTCGTCAAACAGGAGCAAGAGGAGGAGGGACTCTCACTCTCACAGAGACGAAAGCGAACAAAGCACCGAAGAGAGTATCGGAAATGAAGAAGACGACGACGTTCGAGATGCTGGTTTATTTCGGATCCGTTCCTCCAATACGACGCCGTTTGTTTCCGATCAAAATCATCGCCGGAGTTTCACGCCGGGTAAACTGCCGCCGTTCAATAGAACCGATGAGATTATCGGCGTAGCAGTTCCAAGGAAAGCTCGTTCAGGTTGATACAATGCAAATGCGGTTTTTCACTTTTTCGTATAACTATTTTTTTCTTTCTTTCCTTTTTTGCACTTTATTCCACTCGTTTTTTGGTTCTCAGTGAACGGTGTTTTATTGTCTTTTTTGTTTTTGACGTGTTTCCGCAGCTTCTGTGAAAAGGTCACACGAAAGTTGGATCTCCGGCGCCGGTGGCGGAGAGGAGCTGAATTTCCGGAGACGGTTGAATTCTCCGGGAAGAGAAAGTGTTGAACCGTCGGCCTTGGCTTCTTTGAGTGTTTCTGCTAAGCGGACGAAGGTCTGCTCAAGTTTTTTCTTTTCAATATGTTTGAATTAGAATTTGAAGGACTGAGTTTTCAATTTTCATGTGTATGTTATGTTGCAGAAAGGGATTGGAGCTGTTGCTAAGACATCAAAATCTTCTTCTTCAGACATGGAGATTGAAATAGCAGAGCTTTTATATGGTTTGAAGACTTCCAAGAACCATGAGTCTTCATCCCATAAACTTGAAACAACCATCAATCACAACACCTCCACGGATGCTGATGGTGGGTTTGATTTTTTAGAGATTTTCTCTTTATTCTTTGTTTGTGTGTGTGTGTGTATGTTTTGACTGATTTTAATGGCGTTTTTTATTATCAGATAAGAAAGAATCAGAAGACTACAATTCAACCGAAGAGTTGGTCAGAATTCAGAGTGAGCAACCTGCTGATGCGGCCTGCCATGAAAATGGATCATCAGAAGTTACAAAAGAGGACATTGGGGAAGACAAACTAAATTCCGGGGTGGGATTTGGTGGTGCTTCAGCTGATGGAAGACCTTTATCCACCACATGGGGGTCGCAATCATGTTCCAAGTTGGATGCTGATAAACAGGATTCAGCATCTACCATAGTGTGAGCACCAATGAATACTTGTTTTTATTTTCTTGCTCTTGAATACTTGTATTGGATACCTGATCAATGGCCTTATTTGCTTGTGCCTCAATTTATTAGGATGTCTACTATTCCGGAGGATAAAACCCTGAGAGTAGGCAAATTTGAGATAGATTTGATGGTGAGGATCGTTCTTATTTGCATTCCATTTCCGTTGCTTTTTACTGTCAAATAGCTGAAGAAGAGTGCCTTTTTCTAACAGGCTCCTCCTCCTATGATGCTGTCTCCAGAAGGAGATGACTCGTCACGGGGTGATTTAACATCAGAAACTAAAAATTTGGCACCGATCATGGAAATGGTGAGTAGGTTGACTATAGATCTTGGAATTGTACTTATTCTCCCATTTATTTGAACTCCAACTTACCACAACTTCTGATGCAGAAGAGGGAAGATAATATCAAGGTTGAAGGCAAGGTGGAAAGACCAGTTACGGTAGAGAAAATTTCGGAAGAAATTGAAGAAGCAGCAAAGATGGTCGCGTTTAAGGAGAAGTTGGATGGACTAAAACATTATTTGGAGATGCCAAAAAATAACAATGACATAAAGACAAACAATAAATTAGAAGAGCAGGATAGGAATAAGGAACAACCTACTGCATTGTCAAATACGAAAGTGGAGAAAATTGGTAAATATTTTGATTTTTGTAATATACAGGATGAGTATCAACTCTGATTTTGACCCACTTGTTGATTGTTTTAGAAGTCTCACGTTTCTTTTCTTATTCAGCTCATTCTAGTTCAGTGCCTCTATCAGCAGCTGTATCAGGACCACCGAGTAGTGTCTCTCCTATTGGGTATTAGATCGTCATTTTCCTAAGACTTTTCTTACCTCTTTAAATTTACTCCATATTGGCCATATGACTCATCAACAACCTGACTATGCTCAGGTCAATAACTATGATTGGCAGAAACACGCCGCCCATGCAGACAGTTGGGAAGACGAATAAAACTACAGGATCATCAACAACAACACAGGTATTATAATTTCTCACAGTTTTGTTCTTCTAGTTGTAATTATCTGAGTTCTGTCTTTATTCTCGCTACTAAAAATATACTGGCACCCTTCATATCTACACGTAACAGTATGGTGAACAATTCCTTCATAATTCAAACCTGCAGCATGTGAATTTTGGTCTCTCTCAACCACAACCAAAGAAATGTGCAACCCATTATTACATTGCTCGTAGCATCCTACACCAGCAGTTCACAAAGATGAACCTTCTTTTGCCAGCAGCTATTGGCTCTGGTTCACTTTGTGCCACAAAACTCAACAATGTCAACTGTGCACTATCTGCAGAAAGTATGGTCGTTAGCAAGCAATCTCATAAACACTTGCTGAGTTTAGACCTAAGCGGTACACAAGATAAGGAGTTGGATGCCACATGCGATCAAAATCTCACTGCAACTAAAAGTTCTAATAATGTCAATCCAGTGGATTCAACACATAGGATGCAGTTTGTGCTACAACAAGGTCCGCACCCCGGGTCAACTGAGAATCTAGTGGTATGATCTTGTCATTTTATTGCTTCTGTACAGTTGATAAATAGGGTGTTACCCATTTTATTTAGTGTTCCGATAGATCTTTTAGCAAAGCAATAATATGCGGTAATTTTGAATGTAGCATGGTCCTGCGTTCCTATTTTCTCCTGCTCATTATCAAGCATCAGTTGCAGCAGCTACTAATCAGGCAGGAGGTGTGGATTCTCCCAACAATGCTTCCTCATATAGTAGGTCCCAGAGTTCAGTTGTTGGATCTCCTTGTACCTCCTCAACTTTGCCAGCAGCTGCTACTGCGATGAGCTTTAGCTACCATCATTTTTCGGCCAATAATTCTCCTTATGCAACAATAGTTCACAATAACGGGTATTCATTCCCTATTTCAACTACTTCTTTTGGAGCAACTGCAGCAATCAGAGGTGCTAGCCCTGCACAGGCAACACATATACTCAGCGGGCCTTTGTACTCTTCTCAAATATTCCATCCTCTTCAGTATCCACAACAGCACCCTCACTCTCAAGCACAAGTGCAACCAAGTTATCTTGCTGCACAGCCATCAAGTAGTTCATCATCTCATATGCAGCAGTCACATGGTGGAGCACAAGTGAATGGTAATAAGAATATCTTGACTTCTACAACTACAGAACAACAGTCACAAAAGCAACAGACTCCACAGTCTCATTCTCACAAGCAAGAGACTGTGGTGAGTCTAAAAAATACATCGTCTGTTACTAATATAACATCTTACCCCTTAAAGGATTTGCAAGGGCAGAACTTCACAATTCCAGTTCAGCCAGTGAACTTTTCTTTCAAGCCATGTGCAACATCTGATAATGTTGTTCGCAACAGTGGAAGTTTTGGTGACAAGCAGCAACCAGCTTTAAATGGGGGAGTTGAGATTATACCATCTCAAGCATTTGCAATATCACTTGCTGCATTTAATGGAGCCAATCTTCCTTCAAACCTCAACTTCTCATCCATGAAACAGAACCCACTGGTAATTCAAAGCCTGCCTGATGTTGCAAAGCAAGGATATCAAGCTGCAAGTACACCTCACATTGTTCAGCAGCAGACTTATTCAATTACTGGAGAAAAGAGAGGAGGAAATTCCTCCCACCAAGATGATGAAAAGAAAACCATTCATGGTAAGTCATCAACTAATGGGCCAACAACCCTTGTTTTTGATAACTCGTCAAAGAATATTAACTTTGTGCTATCTCCTTCCAATGGAAACTGGCCTAGTCACTCCATTGCTTCAACTGTGATGACAACCATGCCTTTTTCCAGTAATACTTCAAGTTCTCAGCAGTCATCACAATTGCTTCAGCTTCAGAAGCAGCATGGTATGCAACAGCAGCAACCTGCCACGGCTACTCGAAATAAAGCTTCATCCACCAATACTGCTTCTGCCACGAAATTTGCAAACAATGGCCCTGTTTTCTCACAAAGTCATGCTCAATGCAAAGGTTCTAACCAAACTTCTCACTCTAAGATCACAACAACAGGTTCTCACGTTCATCACACATCTAGTACAACATCCAAGACTCCAACCACCAAAAAATTTTCACAGGGTCATATGCAAATTTCTTTTGGGGGAGATCACACAACTTCTCTGCCATCCCAAGGGCAACAACTCAATAACAGCCATCCTTTGTGTACAACAGCAGCGGGAACTCCATTTAATGGGGGAAACTTGAAACCAAACTCGGAAGGTTGGAAAGTCGATTCGTCAGCGAACATTTCACAATTTCAACAAACTGAGAATTCTTCTTCTGGGAGTGCCCAAAAATCTTCTCCAGTTTGTGGGAGAAATGTTCCATCAATCTTAAGCTCAGGTCCCAGCCACCTATCCGAGATGAAGTAATAGAAATCAAATTGTATCCTATACCAAGGCAGAATAAATTCTCTCCAATTCCACTCAATCTTTTGTAATCAGCATATAATCTGGAGGGTTTTGCAGCTACCGCTTCATGTTCAAGCTGCAGTTGTTGGATCTGTTACTGCCTTTGTGGTGGTTCTCCACATTCATTAAGGTCACAGGTCAATTTGAAGGAAAAAGTTAATGAAGCTTATCACATTCGTGAAAGGTACGAGGGTTTTGTTGCTAGTCATAACAGCCTTGTCCTAGAGTTTTACTTGCCGTTCTTTTCTGAGGCGGCAATGATATATGACTATATGAGATGTGTAAAGGCAAGGCAAGTTGATGTGGGATGCCCTCATCTGAAATTCAATGTGGTGATAGGACGTATGTAAAGGAAGTTGACAAAGAAATGAATGGTATGGATATTGAAAGGAAGTTGACAGAGAAATGGTGTGGATAATGAAAGGAAGTTGGGATCTATTAGGCCTGCAATTTTGAAAAAGTAGGGACCGCTTACTGTATTGTATTGTCATATTTCTTGGTGGGTTAGCTTCTTGCAGGGTTCTACATTCTAGTGGGGTATAATTATATTGACATATAAAAGCAATTCTATTAATATGTACATATATAATTTTTTTGTTTCCCACAAAAGATGTACCTATATTCATTTTTTAATGAAAAAACTGCAATTATTTTTTTCATTTTTGTTGTTATATATGGTGAACTGTTTTTTTTAGAGAGAAGAGCTTAATGTAGATAGCCGCCCCAAATGAGAGCAAGCTCAATGTGGATTATTGGATCATCTCCTAGCTTTTTTAGCGTTTTTTTTTTTTTTTTTTTTTTTTTT
>JBBPBO010000001.1:19064574-19182970 GCA_037974295.1 Cicer cuneatum
TATATGGTGAACTGTTTTTTTTAGAGAGAAGAGCTTAATGTAGATAGCCGCCCCAAATGAGAGCAAGCTCAATGTGGATTATTGGATCATCTCCTAGCTTTTTTAGCGTTTTTTTTTTTTTTTTTTTAATTTGCTTCTCATAGTGTGTTTGGTTGGAGATAAATTGAGTGAAGGGAAGTGAACATTTTAAATGAAATTAGGGCGAGAGGGAACTTAAATCCCTTTTAGAACACATTTTGATTTTCCTCTATTTAGAAGAGAATGACTCAATCTAACTAAAATAATTTAGGGTGTGTTTGAGAGTTGAGTTTTAGAAGAAAAATAAGGGGAAACTTTATTTTTTTATTTTCAAATTAAAGAAGCCAAAAATTATTTTTTTAAATAAATTAAGTGAAATTAAAATATTATATGATCATTTATGATGTTATTCTTTCAATTGTTTTAAAATTTTAAATATATGGATTTTACCCCTCTAGAGCCCTCCACTCTATACCCTTAAAATTCTTCTCATCCCCTTAAATCAAACACAGAAAACATTTAAACTTCTCCCCCTCTCAACCAAACACATGTCTATTCTTCTCCCCTCTACTAAAATCCTCTCACCTCCCCTCTTTTGTGTGATTAATTATTTAACACATTCTCAATACCCTTAAAATTGCTCGCATGTGAAAGGAAATGACTTTAGCTTTCGGGCATTTAAATTTCAATGCTATAAATCACAGATGTCCCATGTCTTAACTTTACTAGTTTTCTATGTATATTTTCTGGATTTGTCTGTTTAGATGTTCTTCTTATCTGTCACTTTATTTTTGGGGTTGAGTACATTTGTCAGCTTAAACTTTTTTTGATGAAAGGCAGGGCCAACTGACCCAAGTACAAACAAATAAAAACCTTTAAATAAGCTACTAGAATTACATCAGCAGAGCACATAGTGGTGAAAAAAATTAGGGGAACTAATCCAGGAGCAAAATTAGGGGTATAGTTTCTTCAAATGTTCCAATGTAGATTATAGTATTTGCAATCTAAGAATTATTGGCTTTGGTGGTCTCATTTGAACTGGGGGTGGTGATTGAATTATAGGTTTTCATGGTTAGATTGGGTGGCATTTAGTATGGACAAGTAAAAAAGTTGTCCATTATGGTCAAGTGGTCTTTATAGTCATTGATTTAATAATAAAATAAATAGATGGTTGAGATGAGAGAAGAGCAACTTGGAAGTGACTTTTTGAAGTAATGTTTGAAAGAAAAAAAAGAAAAAAAGAATTTCACTTTATAATGTTTAGTTTTTTATTTTTTTTATATTTGGTATAGTGGACTTATGGGCTTATGTGTTTATATTAGTATGCAATATGGAATTTGAAGTATATGTATGTATCAAAATTTTGAATTTTGTTGTGATTTAAAAGAAAACGTAAACTATCAAATTAAAAATATGAATTAATTTATAAATAACTCTCCCAGATTAAAAATAAGAATTAAAAATATGAATTAATTTATAAATAACTCTCCCAAATTACAAATATGTAATAAACTATCAAATTAAAAATAACTCTACTATTATGATGGATAAATATGAATTAATTTATGTCCATATTTTGTTAGTTTGAAGTGTTCACTCTAATGTTAAATATAAGTAAATTTGGATCAAAGAAATTTGATGTATTAAATTGGTGTTTCGTTGGTGTTAGAATAATTTATTAGGTATTATTTTACCTTTTAACGATTAAGTTGATCTTTCGTGTGTTTTTTATGTTTTTGTCAAGTCTTATTTAATCTTTTAAGAATTCAGTTAGTTTTTTGTCCGTCTTCCAAATAATTGCTAAGTTTTATATAACTTTTTGACTATTAAATCAGTTCGTTGATCATTCAAGTACGTGTTAGATCTTTTGTTGGTCTTCAAATAATTTGGTAGGTCTTATTTAATCTTTTTACTATTAAGTTGGTATTCTGTTTATCCTCAAAATATTTAGGACTTGTTTAACTGTTAAGTTGATATTTCATTTATCTTTTAAATACTTCTTATATCTTGTTTAATCTTTTAACTGTTAAGTCGGTATTTCCTTCGTTTTGTAAATATTTGTTAGGTATTTCGTTGATCTTCCACGTATTTATTAGTTCTTATATAACTTTTTAACCGTTAAGTTTGTCTTTAATTGGTCTTATAAGTACTTGTTAGACATTATTTAACCTTTTTATTTATTAAATCGACATTTCGTTGGTCTTCTAAGTACTTTTGAGATCTTATTTAAATATTTGAATGTTAAGTAGGTCTTTTATCGATCTTCCAAGTACTAATTAGATCTTATTTAACTCTAAAACTATTTAGTTGGTCTTTCGTTAGTCTTTCAAATACTTGTAAAATCTTATTTATTATTTTAACTATTAAGTTAGTCTTTCATGGCTAAATAGCACTCGTGGTCCCTTAACTTAATTTCAGTTAACGTTTCAGTCCTTTATATTTTTTTTTTCCCGATTTGGTCATTTATTTTAATTTTAAGTGACAATTTGATCTTTTATGTTTTAAAATGTCAACAATGTTATCCTTTTTTTTTACAAAAATTCAAAAAAATCATCAAAATTTTCAACCAAAACCCATAAAATTATTTATATTCTTCAATATAATTCAAATTTCATCAAATTGGAAACTCAAATCTTCAAATAAACTCATATTTCCATTTTTAACAACATCAAATATAGAATGAAATTTTTGTATGAGTTTATTTGAAGATTTGAGTTGCGAATTTGATGAAATTTGTATTATATTAAAGAATGTAATTAATTTTATGGGTTTTGGTTGAAAATTTTGATGAGTTTTTTGAATTTTTGTAAAAAAAAAAAGGATAATATTGTTGACATTTTAAAACATAAAAGATCAAATTGTCACTTAAATTTAAAATAAATGACCAAATCGAAAAAAAAAAAAGATAAAAGACTAAAACGTTAATTGAAATTAAGTTAAGGGACAACGGGTATTATTTAGCCGTCTTTCATTTATCTTCCACTTGTTAGAACTTATTTAACATTTTAACTATTAAGTGGGTCTTTCATTAATCTTTTAAATAATTGTTATGTTTTATTTAATGTTTTAACTCTTAAGTTTGTGGTTTTGCGTTGGTCTTTAAAAATCTTGTTAACATTATGAAAAATGTTATTTGAACACATTTTTTGACACAAATACACTATGACCCACATTTATAGAAGAAGAAAGAGAGATGGAGGAAGTATGACTCACATTTATATCATCATAATATGTATAAAAAATAAGTATTATATTTGTGTTTGTATTTGTGTCAAAAAATGTGTTTAAATAACATTTTTCTAACATTATTTATCTCATTTCACTTAAAATAAATTCAAATAAGGGTAAATAGTAATTTCTACCTTCTTAATATAGAACCATTATGATTTTAGTATTTGAAAAGATTTTTTTAAACTCTTCCTTCATGATTTTAAAATTTTCAAACTATTAGGGTATTTTCTATAGAATTTGACATTACAAAAAGACGGTTAGTTGGCAAGCCACACCAACTTTTTACTTAATTTTTAATTTTTTTAAAATAAAGTTTTAAGAAAATCAATAAACTTCATATCATGTTCATCATTAAATCCAGGAAAAAAACCTAACATTAAAATTCAAAAATAAAAAATTTATAATTTAAAATAAAATTATAAATAAAAAATCCCCAATTCTAAAAATCATAGAAAACTCAAATTTTCTTCTGACATCCATACTTTTTCCATCATCTTTTCCGTCAAATCTGTCCCCACACATGGCGGTTGTTGTTTTAGAGTGTGTTTCACGATGCAAGTTTTGATAGAATTTCATATCTAAAAGGAAGAAGAAAGAGAAGGGATACTAGAAACTACAATAACAAATGCTAGAAAAGTGAAGATTTGAATTATTTTTAACCCCAAATCTCTGCTTTTATAATTGTTGAATCTGATGCTTTAATGAGTATCTCAAATATTTGCTTGTTTATCTTCTTTATGGTGAGTTTGTGTTTTGAATATGGGTTTGAAAGTTACAGCCCACAAGAGAAAGAGATTGAAGGTTGTGAAAATTTATTAAATTTTTTAGAATAATCTATCACTTTTTTTGTTGCAAATTCGCAAACAACTTGTGATTATTAGAATTAAAAATAAACAACAATAACAAAAGAAAAAAAAAACAGTAAATAAAAATAACAAGAATGGGAGGAAGATTAATTTCAGATTTTTAATTTAGAGATGTTTATGAATTGGTGGTGAAGATATTGATGATAAGAAGTGAGTGTTGTTGAAAGGATGATTAATAAATTAAATATTTGATATTTCTATATTGAACATGAAGAGAGGATTGACATTTGAATCCATATATCCCTCTTTAATATGAAGATCTTCATATTTTTATGAATTTCTTATTTTTAAGATATATATATATATATATATATATATATATATATATATATATATATACTTTGCATAATCCTGAATTATTGTGTCATATTTTTTTAATAAAAAATTAAATTTATAATAAATTTCAAAAATAAAGAATTTATATTGGAATAAAAAATAGAGAATCTAAATGTTATAATTAAATAAGTGATATAATTCAATAGAATAAAACATCAAATATTCAATTTTGTCTTTTTTATAAGTGAAACATTGTTTTTTTTAGTGTGCAATAATATGCTTTTTTTTTTAATATGACTAGAGTGGGAGGTGTAGAAGTTATAATGTGTGTAATGAGAGGTGTAGTAGTATAAAAAGTTATCTAGTATATTTAATAAGCTAAATAGTACCTGTGGTCCCTTAACTTAATTTTAGTTAACGTTTTAGTCATTTATATTTTTTTTCTTTTGATTTGGTCATTTATTTTAATTTTAAGTAACAATTTGATCCTTTATGTTTTAAAATGTCAACAATATTATCCTTTTCTTTTACAAAAATTCAAAAAACTAATCAAAATTTTCAACCAAAACCTATAAAATTAATTATATTATTTAATATAATACAAATTTCATCAAATTCGTAACTCAAATCTTCAAATAACCCATACAAAAATTTCATTCTTTATTTGATATTGTTAGAAATGGAAATATGAATTTATTTGAAGATTTGAGTTTCGAATTTGATGAAATTTGTATTATATTGAATAATACAAATAATTTTATGGGTTTTGGTTGAAAATTTTTATGAATTTTTTGAATTTTTGTAAAAAAAAAAGATAACATTGTTGACATTTTAAAACATAAAGGATCAAATTGTTACTTAAAATTAAAATAAAGGACCAAATCGGGGGAAAAAAAAGATAAAGGACTAAAACGTTAAATAAAATTAAGTTAAAGGACCACGGATGCTATTTAACCTATTTAATAATATCTAATATATTTAATAATTAATAAAAAAAATAAAAATATTGTAGTGACCAATACATATATTATAAAAAATATTATGAAACTGTGAAATTCCTAAATCTGAAAAATTCTCAAATCCAAAAATACCATCTCTTTTTCCTCCCAAAATCTTTATTCCCTAATTAATCTGATTTGTTAATCTAGAAAATGAATGGTGGAGGCGATAGATATCAATTTGGCATGAGGTTTGTTAACTGTTGAGACATTTTTTCCACTCAACACCTCTCCTTTACATAGTTTGGACTTAAGCGTCAAGACTGATATAGACTGTTTACTAGGTGTTGTGAAACAATCTTTCCAGTGATTCTATCTTAATTATGATTTTCATAATGTCTATAATATTTTGATGTTATGGATATTAACATTGACCTTATTGTGAGATATTTAAGGGTTAATTTGATGGACAAGATAAAAGACAAAATATGAATAAGTTATCATATTATGTTTGAATTGAGTGTTTAATGAACCAACATGATATGATAAGTTAATTTAAAAATCTATCATATTTTGTCTCTGTAGTTGAAATTTATATCCTAAATATGAGCTGAGTTAGAAATTAACGGCCCGATAATTTAATTACTCGAAATTAAATTAATTCATCCATCATCCAATAATTTTAATTCCACCTCCAAAACAAATATTTATATATATATATATATATATATTTACACAAAACATACATATATTGAATATTTCATAAATATTCCCAAATACACTTAAAATTAAATTTGAATTTAATTTTAAATTTAAGGGTATTACATTACTACCCCCTTAAATTAGTTTCGTCCTCGAAACTACATGTCGTTAAACAAATGAGGATGTTGTTCCCTCATCTTACTCTCTAGTTCCCAAGTCGCGTCTTCAGTAGTCGGATTCCAAATCACTTTGACTAGTGGGACTTCCTTGCTCCTCAACTGTTTAATCTTCCTGTCCTCAATTCTTACAGGGAATACTTCAAATGACAGGTTATTCTTCAGCTGAATTGTGTCTGGTTCGATCACATGTGACGGATCTGAAATGTATTTCCTTAACTGCGACACGTGAAATACGTCGTGAATATTGGACAGCATTGGAGGTAAAGCAATCCGATAAGCCAATGGTCCAATACGTGCAGTAATCTGGTATGGTCCAATAAATTTTGGAGTCAATTTTCTGGATTTAATAGCCCTGCCCACTCCAGTTGTAGGCGTGACTCTTAGAAATACATGATCGCCTTGCTGGAATTCCAAAGGTCTGCGACGCTTGTCCGCATAACTATTTTGACGATCCTGTGAAATCTTCATTTTCTCTTGTATCCTCTTGACTTTTTCTGTAGTTTGTTCCACCATCTCAGGTCCAACAATCATACTTTCTCCGTCTTTATACCAACATAAAGGCGTCTGACACTTGCGTCCATACAATGCTTCATATGGTGCCATTCCAATGCTCGCGTGAAAACTGTTGTTGTAGGTGAACTCAATCAATGGCAGTACATCATCCCAACTTCCTCTGTCATCCAATACGCATGCTCTTAATAGATCTTCCAAGGACTGATTTGTTCTCTCGGTTTGTCCATCTATTTGTGGATGGTAAGCTGAACTCAATTTCAGTTTTGTTCCCAACGCTTCATGCAATGCTCCCCAAAAGTGAGATGTGAACTTTGGATCACGGTCCGATACAATACTCGATGGAACTCCATGTAATCTCACAATCTCAGCAATGTAGGTTTCTGTCAGCTTATCTACCTTATAAATGGTCTTTACCGGTAAGAAATGTGCAGATTTTGTCAATCGATCTACTATTACCCAAATCGAATCATTCTTTCTTCTTGTCTTGGGCAATCCAGTTATAAAATCCATGGAAATGCTATCTCACTTCCATTCCGGTATATCCAAAGGCTGCAACATTCCAGCAGGTCGTTGATGTTCCACCTTCGCTTTTTGACAAGTTAAACAAGCCGATACATACTCCGCTACGTCCCTTTTCATTCCTGGCCACCAGTAATTCTGTTTTAAGTCCTGGTACATCTTGGTTGCTCCAGGATGAATACTCAATTTGCTCTTATGAGCCTCTTCCAAGATCGTCCTTCTCATATCTGCAACTTCCGGTACATAAATCCTTCCATTACATCTCAGAATATTATCTGTTCCAACCCTGAACTCAGCTGTATTTCCTTGTACTATTAGGTTCCTCTTTTCTTGAATTAATGCGTCATCTTGCAAGTTCGCAATCTCCTCAAGTAGTCCACTCGAATTTGTTATCATTCCACACTTTAAAATTCCTGGTGCAAACTCTACGTCCAAGTGTAGATCTCTAAATGCTTCCCACAACTCTTGTTGTCTGGCCATTAACATTGAAGATACTGACAAACTTTTTCTGCTCAATGCATCAACCACTACATTGGCTTTTCCAGGGTGATACTGTAATGAAAAATCAAAATCTTTGAGAGTCTCCATCCATCTCCTCTGATGCATGTTCAATTATGTCTGATCGAACAGATACTTCAAACTTTTATGGTCACTGAATACCGTGAACGTGCATCCATAAAGGTAGTGCCTCCATACCTTTAATGCAAACACTACAGCAGCAAGCTCTAGATCATGAGTCGGATAGTTCCGTTCGTGAGCTTTCAATTGTCTTGAGGCGTAGGTGACAGCTTTCTGGTGTTGCATCAAAACACAGCCCAGACCCTGGTGAGATGCATCACAATAAACCTCATATGGTTCTTCTGGTTGTGGCAAAACCAATACTGGTGAGGTTGTCAACTTTTCCTTAAGCAACTGAAAATTCTCTTCACACTTCTCTGTCCATGCAAACGGCTGATTCTTCTTGGTGAGTTGTGTCAAAGGATCTACAATCTTAGCAAATCCCTCAATAAATCTCATGTAGTATCCTGCCAGTCCGACGAAACTTCTTATATCTGTGATGGTCTGAGGTTGTTTCCAAGCAAGAATTGTCTCAATCTTTGCCGGATCTACAGCAATTCCTTCCTTTGTTATTACATGTCCCAAGAAGTTCACTTTCTCTAGCCAAAACTCGCACTTCGACAGATTGGCGTACAATTACTTTTCTCATAAAACTTCAAGAACTTGACGCAAATGCTCTCCATGTTCTTCTTCATCCTTTGAATAAATCAAGATATCATCAATGAACACCACCACGAATTCATCCAGAAATGGGCTGAAGATCCTATTCATATAATCCATAAAAATCGCTGGTGCATTCGTAACTCCAAATGGCATAACAAGATATTCATAATGCCCATAACGAGTCCTGAAAGCGGTCTTTTGAATATCTCCTTCTCTTACTCGAATCTGATGATATCCTGACTTCAAATCGATATTTGAAAACACCGCTGCTCCCCTCAATTGGTCCATCAAATCATCGATGCGTGGTAAAGGATAACGATTCTTAATGGCTGAAGATCCTATTCATATAATCCATAAAAATCGCTGGTGCATTCGTAACTCCAAATGGCATAACAAGATATTCATAATGCCCATAACGATCCTGAAAGCGGTCTTTTGAATATCTCATTCTCTTACTCGAATCTGATGATATCCTGACTTCAAATCGATATTTGAAAACACCGCTGCTCCCCTCAATTGATCCATCAAATCATCGATGCGTGGTAAAGGATAACGATTCTTAATGGTTACCTTGTTAAGTTGCCTGTAATCCACACATAAGCGTGAACTTCCATCCTTTTTCTTAACTAACAACACCGGAGCTCCCCACGGTGACACACTTGGCCTGATAAATCCTTTCTCCAACAGACCTTCAATTTGATCCTTAAGCTCGTTTAATTCCAATGGCGACATTCTATACGGCGCAATTGAAATAGGTCTAGTTCCTGGGTGCAAATCAATGAAGAACTCCACTTCTCTTACTGGGGGTAATCCTGGAATTTCTGTTGGAAATACGTCCGGATACTCTTTGACTAACATTACATCTTCTATGCTCACATCCATCTTGGTCTCTACATTAGCCAATGATAAAAATTCCTGAGTTCCTTCTCTTAGTGATACTCCGAGCTTGTTAGAAAACAAATACCGAACGACTACAGGTTCGGGAAAAAGAACTAATTTGCGGGCATAATCCAAGACTACATAATTATAAGACATCCAATCCATGTCGAGAATTATCTCGAGTGATTGTAGGGGTAGACAGATTAAATTAACCAAGAAATCTCTATCTTGGATTGTTACAGAACAACGTAAACATGCAAAATTTACGGTCAAAGTCTGAGCAGGTGTGGAAACAATCAAATCAAAAGGCAAAGCAGACATAGATAGCTTCAAAAGATTCACACAATCCATATCAATGAAAGAATGGGTTGTTCCCGAATCAAAAAGTGCAGTTAATGTGTTACCTGCAATCTGGCAGTCTTGCTGGATTAAATTAGGAGTTTGACTTCCAGCAGCAGCACCCATGTGGTAGACGCGTCCCCTAGCAATAGGACGAGTGGCCCTAGCTGTATTCACTGTTGGTTCCACCTTCGGAGCCCGACAATCCCTTGCAACGTGTCCTGGTTTTTGACAATTGAAACATACAAGATCCCTTGTGGTACAAGTTGTAGCCATATGTCCCCTCTCTTCCACATCGGAAGCATCGAACTCCTTGTCCTAATTGTCTTCCAAAGTTCTGATTTCCTGGCCGATTTTGGCCTCTACTGTTGTTCTGGGGTCTGTTATATGGCTTAACCACTTGCTTTCCTTTGCTGTTTTGATAGTTCATCCAGCTGGGTCCTCCCGAATTAAAGTTCCCTCCTCGGTTGGCCCTCCTATTTTTCATGTCCTCAACCTCTCTACACTTCTCCACTAGAACTTGGAAACGTTGAATTCCCAAGGGTAAAACGGAGTCTTGAATTTCATATTTCAGTCCATTTTGAAAGTGATGGCACATAAATTGTTCATCAACTTCTTCCTGGAAGAATCTGAAATGTCTGGACAGCTATTCAAATTTAGCCGCATATTCTCCCACTGTCATGTTACCCTGGTGCAATTTCAGAAAATCGTCACCCAACTTGGTCCTAGTGCTCATCGGGAAGTACTTGTCCAAAAACTTCTTCTTGAACAAATCCCAGTTCACCTCCTCATGAGCTGCCCCCATCAGTAGCCTTGTACTCCTCCACCAATACTCTGCATCCCCTAGCAGCAGATATGTAGCATAGTTGACTTTTACTACTGCCTGACAGTTAATCATTTCAAAGATTTTCTCCATTTCCTGTATCCATTGGTCTGCTCTTTCTGGACCCTCATCACATTTGAACTTTGGAGGATTATGACGAAGAAAATCCTCTAGTCCTCTTGACTCAGCAGCACGAATTTCTCTTTCTCTTTTCTCTAAGTCGCGTTGAGTCTTCGCAACCGTCTGCGCAGCAACAGACGCAACCATATTATTCATTGCTTCAGCCATCCTATCTTCCCGGCTGTCGTTGGTTCTTATGGTGTCGTCTCTCCTTGGAGGCATTGTTCCCTACAAAACCATCATCAAGTAGAAATCTCACACCGTTTAGAATAATTACAAAATATAGCTCAACAACATCGTTACTTCAGCACCCCACAACTATACAAGACTTGACACTCTAACTACTTGCTCCTATGCATGATCAGATAACGACTTAAAACCAACAATTAAATCAGAGCTTTAACCCAAAACTTTAACCAAATGCTCTAATACCAACTTGTAACACCCCGAGTTTAAAACACAGCATGAGTGTATTTTTTTTTTTTGTAAAAACGAATAAGTAAATAAAAGAGTTTTCAGAATTAATTTCAAGGGAATTAAAATCAATTCAAATTAAATATCATTCGACATCGTAATCCAAAATAGTAAGGTAATTAAACAACAACATCGCGATTAATCAAATGAGATATTTTTGGGAAATTGATCTTTATAATATACTAAAATAAAGATACATCAAAACTGGATTCTCAATCCACTGAAATATTTATCAGAGTGTGGAAAAGTTTTACAATAATTTCCAAAATAAATATTTACAACCACTGAGCTCAAAACCCTATACATAAGTCTAAACTGATCATACACTAAGCTACAGTAGCACGGTTTCCACCGCATCATCCACAAGTCTTATCTTCACCCAGCTGTCCATCCCTTTACGTAGCCCACAATGTAAAGATCAAGGAAAATTAACGACGTTCCCTGTCGTTAGTGTGACCGTCGGGGGTACGGGTTTGATTAACATCTAAGGGCAAAACCCAATTTTCCACAATAATTGTAAAGGGTCACCGACCGAAATTAACAAATACCACATAGCATTTATATCAGCAATATCAAACATATTCATGACACATCATAAAACAATGATGATAAGTAAGGTGCTCAATTTTGAAAATACATGACATGTATGCCTTTGCAAAACAACAACCGAATTAATATGAAAATCAAGTTGTAAGTACAACAGTCAATTCAACAATCACACCAATTCATAAGAAATTCCAGATTTCATGAAGTACTTACACACATAACAATTTTCAACCATCATCATAAACCAAAACATGACCCACCGGTCAATCACCCCAATGCAATATGTATATGCTCATGTATACATTCTCTTGGATTCACCAAGATGCAGTCGCTCAACAGACCAGCACATTTTACAAATGTAAGACTTTAATGGCCCTCAAGACCAGGGTGCAATCGCTCACAGATCAGCACCAGTGCAGTCGCTCACAGACCAGCACTCGTGCAGTCGCTCATAGACCAACACGTTTGACATAAACCAAGGTACAA
Organism: Cicer cuneatum; assembly: GCA_037974295.1. NCBI lineage: Eukaryota > Viridiplantae > Streptophyta > Magnoliopsida > Fabales > Fabaceae > Cicer > Cicer cuneatum. The sequence goes on from JBBPBO010000001.1 coordinate 19,076,705, forward strand.
TCGCTCACAGATCAGTACCTAGTGCAATCGCTCACAGATCAACACGTGGTTGCGCATTTCAGGGTACAGACGCTCACAGTCCAGTACCAGTGCAGTCGCTCAACAGACCAGCACTTATATACCAAGGTACAATCGCTCACAGATCAGTACCTAGTGCAATCGCTCACAGATCAGCACGTGGTTGCGCATTACTCTGTGGCCCATCGCGGGTACCACTTGACTATGCAATGCATGAATATGCTGTGTTTCACTTCACTGGAAACAGTATGCAACATCAGTAAAATTCATGCATTTCCATCATTTTTTCAAAACATTTCAACACAATCAATATCATCATCTACACATCAATGATTAACCATTCAAGCAAACATTATCACTTTGCATTACCTCAAGGTTCCACTCTTAATTATCAAAAGTCTTTACCCTACTCTCAAAATTCAGAACCAATGTTTAAAACTGAAATTTCTGGAAAAAAACGAATCTGTATTCGAATACAGCTTCATTGTATTCGAATACAGAAGTCAAACAGGGCAGAACCAACACCCTGTATTCGAATACAGACTCCTTGTATTCGAATACAGAGGCTTTCACAGTGTAAAAGTCAGAATTTCCACAACTTCAGTAAAGTCTCAAAAACTTCATCACCACTACTTCAAAACTATCACAAAAATTCCATTTTTATTCACCACAAACCTTCCCAAGGTACCCCAACACTTAAGGTTTATAAAACAATGTTTAAAACTTGAATTTCTGAAAAACACGAACTGTATTCGAATACAGCTCCCTTGTATTCGAATACATAAGCTAAAATAGTGAAAAATCAACATTCTGTATTCGAATACAAGGTTGTCGTAGTCGAATACAGATGCGAAGTCAGTGGCAAGAGTTGCAAATCTGTATTTGGCTACAGAGGGTCGTAGTCGAATACATATGCTAAAACAGAAGCAAAAATTGCTAATCTGTATTCGACTACAGAGGGTTGTAGTCGAATACAAGTTAAAAAATCTGAAGAAAACAGAAGCTTTGCAGGTTGTATTCGAATACACTCAAGCCGTATTCGAATACACCTTCGAATTCAGTGAAATTTTCCTGAAACTTCAACACATTTTCAAAACCTTTTCCTTTGAAAAACCAACTCAACACTAGAATCATATTTATCACTCTTTAAACACCTCAAAACTCAGAACATTTTTCATTAAACATCAACAACAGATTTTTAACAAAACACAATCAGAAACAGAATCATCACTACCAGAATAACCTCACTGATTTTCTTAAATCACCAAAACAGAAAGTCCACTACAAAATAGTCCCACACAAACTAACTCAAGCATTTGGATCATCTCCAAAACAAACCCAAACAAATCATCATTCAACACAACAGAATGATTTCTTACTCAACACAACAAACAAAACATCATCAACACAATAAATTCCTTCACTGAAAACAGCAGGAACATCAAAACAGTTTGATTTCCAAAACCTAACACAATGTTTTTCACAAACATAAACCAATAATCATTCATCACACATGCATTTACAGCCCTAAATGCAATCTAGAAAGGTGGAAGGTGCTCTTACCTTAATTACGTTCTCTTTGCTCGATTAAGCTTCTGCGACAAAAGTCGACGATACTCTCGTTCGCGTCCGCCGCTACGAAAGTTAGTTCTTTAGCTCCGTAACGATCAGAGGAATAACTTTCGTACTCGAAACTTTTTGATTCGACACTCAGATTTTCAAGAAAAATGACTTTTGAGTAAAATGTTTTTCTTCACCAACACCCAAAAATATTAGAAGAAGAAGATAATAAAGCAGAAACTGGTGCAGTAGAGGAAAGAAGAAAAAGCTTCTCACTTAAATATCCACATAAATGCAGACTGACACTGCAGTGGAAAGAAGAATTTGTTTCTTTCTTAATAAATATCTGTAGGTATATGCCACCTCACCCAATACTTGTATTAAAATATCTTTTGATCCTCTAGTACTTAACCCGTCTCATCGCAATTAGCAGAGAACATCTTAATTAACGGCCCGATAATTTAATTACTCGAAATTAAATTAATTCATCCATCATCCAATAATTTTAATTCCACCTCCAAAACAAATATATATATATATATATTTACACAAAACATACATATATTGAATATTTCACAAATATTCCCAAATACACTTAAAATTAAATCTGAATTTAATTTTAAATTTAAGGGTCTTACATGTATCAAATAGATGACAAAATAAAATGTTATTATATTAGTTATATCAAACACATGGTAGGATAATTTTTATCCTGAAATTATCTTTTATATCCTATCATGTCTCTTTATATACTGCGCATCAAACGAATCCTTAGTGTATTTTTGTCGTTACAATTACAAATCACTTAAAATACAAAAGGAAATAAAAAATGTGACATTTTTGCAATTGTTAGAGAAAAGAGGAAAATACTGCCACCACAAACCATTTCCAAATTTACAAATTAAGGAATAGAGATTTTGAGAAAAAGAGATGATATTTTTTGGGAATTTTCATATTTTTGAATTAAATTTCTTTAAATTTTGAGGAAAAATATATATAGTAATGATAGAAATTATAAGCAAAATTCTTCCTAAAATTTATTAGGCAAAATTCTTCCTAAAATTTATTACATATATGGACAAATGTTTCATTTAAAGATGACTCACACTCCGCTTAAGGTGATACTTCATGCCTCTTAACAAATTTACTTAATAAATGAAGGGTAAATTGACTAAAGTGATTCGATATAGAAAAATAATAATATTTTCTTTTAAGTTTAACTTGATTTCAGTTTAAATTTTTTAAGTTTATTTTATTTTAATTTGGTTTTAATTTATATTTTTGAATGCACCGTTAATCATTTATTTCAATTTTAACAACAATTAATTCAATTGAAATATTTTGATCATTTGAAACTCTACTAAATGCTGCAACAATATGTCCTTTATATTAATTATTTAGAAAACATTCATCAAATCTTATAAAATGATTTATATTTCTTTATTTTCTTTTCAACAATTTAAACAAATTTATAACTTTAAAATAAGGTAATAAAAATTTATCAACATAATCAATGTCTTAAACTTCTTCCACATATAATTTGAATAATCAACTTATTTCAATACTTCAATTAAATTTTAATATTTTATGACAGTAATTTAAAAAAAATTAAAATTCAACAAATTACATATATAATGTAATAAATCTTAAAGAATGGAATCGTTAAAGAATGAAATCAAGAAAAATAAAACTTAACTAAACAGTAATTGAATTAATTTTAAAGGTGCCTTCGATATAAATAAATATTTTGTTAGTACAATAAATTGGACACTAACTCGCGATTTGAGCTCCCAAATTGGTGGTTTAATGATATTTACATAAATTCAAGAAAATCTACCAAATCAACCCTATCATTGGTTTTCTTACATTAAAAAAAAAAAACCTTTCGTCTGTGATAAACACACCAAGCTAGTTCTTTCCACAATATTCGCAGCACAATAGTAAAGTAGCAATTTGTCAAAAACAAAACCCTAAATAACCCAAGTTGTGGTTTGACTTTAGATTGAAATCAAGCATTCAATTGAAAACACAAAGGAGAGGGAGATGACGGCGACGGCGAAGCCGCAAGAATCGATGGCGACGAGCACCACCAGCAGCACCAACATCCAACCATACAAACCCTACCGTCACTTCAAAACCCTAACAGCACACAACCGCGCAGTTTCCTGCGTCAAATTCTCCAACGACGGAACACTCCTCGCCTCCGCCTCCCTCGACAAAACCCTAATTATTTGGTCCTCCGCCAATTTCTCTCTCCTCCACCGCCTCACCGGCCACTCCGAAGGCATATCCGATCTCGCCTGGTCATCCGACTCTCACTACATCTGCTCCGCCTCCGACGACCGGACACTCCGTATTTGGGACGTTATTGGCGGTGACTGTGTCAAAACCCTCCGCGGTCACTCACACGTAGTTTTCTGCGTTAACTTTAATCCTCAGTCCAATTACATTGTCTCCGGTTCGTTCGATGAGACGGTTAGAGTTTGGGAAGTGAAGACCGGTACGTGTCTCCACGTCATCAAAGCTCACACTATGCCTGTTACTTCCGTTCACTTCAATCGTGACAGTTCTCTCATCGTTTCCGCTAGTCACGATGGGTCTTGTAAGATTTGGGATACAAATTCCGGTGCTCTATTGAAGACTCTAATTGATGATAAGCTTCCTGCTGTTTCCTTCGCCAAATTCTCTCCCAATGGAAAATTTATACTCGTTGCTACTCTCAATGACACTCTTGTGAGTTAAATCTCCTTTTTTTTTTTTAATTCTATTCAAGTTATGTTGCTTCTTTTTTATATCTATAGTTGGATCCATTGTCATACTCATAAGGTTTTAAATAGCTGTTGCTTTCAGTATTTCGTGACTTTGGCTATTACTGATGTTGTGTTGTGTTACGGTCATCGGGGTGTGAATTAATCATAGCATTCCAAGAATGTATTAAAATTTGTACTATCATATAATATATAATACTAATTGAGAGAAGATCAGAACTAAAGAGGAAGGTAAGATAATGTTTAGATATATTCTGAAAATGTGTTTTTTATCCAATTGAGGTAGAAAAAGCAGGATTCTCTAAAAAAAATTTCCCATAATAATGGCATTTTGTTACGGGGTTGCAATCATTTTCCGCGATTTTTCTCCTTAAAATGGGAAACGGTAACGGCCGACCTTGTTGTCGAGGCCATATTCATGACTGTGGACTGTTTTTTAAAACCTTCATTGCTATGTTTTTTGTTGTTTTAGGGGTTTGAAATTTTCTATATATTTATCTTTTTGTTTATCTGTCTCTGTTTGGATAAACAACTTAATTAAGTTATGTTTAAGTTATTTCTATAACAAAGGATAAAATTAAGTCAAACTGATTCTATACAAGTTATAATTGGATGGCTATTGTGTAAAACTTATGAAAGTAAGGTGAAAACTAGTTATGGACATGTCACAAGTCGTTTCCGTAAGTTATCCTGAACTGTTTCACAAGTATAAACTCAAATAAGTTGTTCTGAACTGTTTTCTCTCAGATTGTGCTTTTACTTCCTATTGATTGCAGAAATTTATAAAATTTGTGGAAATAGCTGAGATTAATCATTCTAGTGTACTGGTTTGTCCTAAATGAAATTTACCTTTCTATTATTGTCTTTATTGATCGTTATAGGATGTGTTGAGATAAGGAATTGGTTGTTATCATGTTTTGATTAACAACTTAATTAAGCTCTTATTGTAGTATAACTTTTTTGTAAGCTGTTTCTACAATTGAATAGCGAACAGTGGATACACTCTGCATAAGCTAGCATAAGTTGTGTCTACAAGTTATTTTGGGAGCTCATGAAAATATGAAAACTTTTTATGGACATTTCATAATTTACTCTCATAATCTCTTCCACAAACACATGTGGGTATGTTTGGATGGAGGGTTTTGGAGGGGAAGGGAGAGGAGATCTTATTTTTCTTTTGTAAATTAAGGAAGATACAAAATGTTTTTAAAAATGAATTATGATTGAAATGTTATATGATCATTTAAAATGTTGTTCTTTCAAAAAAATTAAAATCTCAAAAACCCAACTCCAAAACATACCCTATGTGTTTATGGCATAAGATAAGCCTAAAGCAGCTCTTTCAAATATGTCTTCACTCTTCAGTCACTACTTGTCCTTCTGGCATTTTGTGAATTGAAAACTTGGAAACTATGATCTTGTCCGAAGTTTTGTTGTGGTTGATGTAATGGTTGCTTATATTTTTGTTACGTTTTGTTAATGGCTAATGGAGTTTTAGTTTAGTTTCTTTTGATGAAGTGTTAGTTTTGGTTGATTGCGGGTTTTCTTTGATAATTTCCCTGACAATATGAAATTTCTTGGTGCAGAAGCTATGGAACTATGCCGCTGGAAAATTTTTGAGAATATTTTCAGGCCATGTGAATAGAGTGTACTGCATAACTTCCACATTTTCTGTGACAAATGGAACATATATTGTCGGCGGTTCAGAAGATCACTGTGTTTATTTGTGGGATCTGAAGCAGAAAAATTTGATTCAGAAACTTGAAGGCCATACAGATACTGTAATATCCGTAACCTGCCATCCCACAGAGAATAAGATTGCTTCTGCCGGCCTTGACAGTGATAGAACTGTGAGGATTTGGGTGCAGGATTCTTGAATAATAGAAAAACTTTAAGGGGTTATTGTCCTCTTATGTCATACAATATGAGGATGTTCCCATTTACATGCTTCATATTTTTGGTGTAGATGCATGATAGGGGTGCGTATAGCATATGGTGCTGCTGTTGGAAAGGTGAACCATGATGGGGCAATTGTTTTACACCATGCGTTAATAATCAGAAAAACTGTTATTAGTTACATTTTGGGGTGTATAGACATATGATATTAGAAAATAACACTACTCCAAAAAGGAAATTTTGACATGGATGCAAGTAGTATCGGACAGGCCTGTACCGATCGAGAAGTTTAAAAATAGATTCATTTTCATCCATCTGGACGGTGTTTAGGGCAAGTGACGGGTAGCAAATTGGGCGGATGGATTGTTTTGAAGATATGAAGAAAAAACCAGTGACAAGGAATAGCAAAATCAAACAGGTCCAGGGACATATCAGTGAAGCAAAAATACATTTATAATTTTTTTGAGTTTAACTAAATTTTCGGTTAAGTCATTTAAATTTTTTTCACATGTAAAATAGTTTTGATCGTAAATTTGTTGTGATGTTTCAATTAAATTTTAATATTTTATGACAGTAGTCCAAGAGAAAATTCAAACTTAAAAATTGAATGCGTAATTTAATATATTTTAAAGGTTAATGGTGCAAATAAATATAACTTAAAAAGATCGAATTGAAAAATTATAAATTTAAAGAAATTTAAGTGAAAATTTATTTAAATTTAAAGAATTAAATATATCAAATATGGTCCACCGGGAGAAAGAAAATAGACTGAATAATAGATATAAACTTATTAAAGTTATGAAGTTTATCAAATTATTTATATTCCGCATTATTATATAAAATTGTGTAGTTGTTAGTTTGGGTTGAATGTTATTTTTAAGAATAATGAGTCTCAAAGATAACTTCACAAACATATATACGATCAAACATGACCGTCTATTTTCACGAATCATATCCCTGTATTCTGCCAAATAACCAACCCGTGCACAAACTTACAGTTATTAATTCTTGCACGGTAGACAAATAGCACAGAAATTGTTATAGACATGAGAATATTTATAAGAGAAACTATTAAGAATGATATAGAAATTAATGTTTTACATAAAGATATGTTTAAGATAAAATTTAGTTGTCATGGTATAATAAATAAGTCATATAAATGTTATATTTGACTTGGTAGACACACCATTTCGTCACAGAAAAATCAATTATTTATAATAAAAGAAATAATATTTTGAATTACAAATTTGACATCAAAATTCCACAACTTAAATGATTAATGTAGTTTAAATATATGTTTAATGAATATAATAAGATGCCGAAATTCCTTAACTATCTACTAAGTTCAATTAACTACACTTTTTAAATGTTATTAACTATGATTTTTACGTATATATTTAAACCAAAATCGTTGTTAATAAATATCATATACATCTGAAAATCATATATATTAAAACATCATTTAAATGATTAGATAATTAATAAATTGCAACATCTTACTATAATCATTAATTATTTACCAAACCTAGTTAGTCACAACTTTAAATTGTGTTAACCATATAAATTTTATTTCAAAATAAGACAACTCTTATATTATACCTTCTTTTCTATTTGGTTTGTGTGCTCAAGTTTTTCCTTTCTTCTCTAGCTCCACGTGTATTTTAATTTTCAAATTAAAGATGCTGAATCATTCATTCACATTCTCTCTGTCAGTCTTTAAAAATATATTATTATATGATCTATCCTTCACTTTGCTTGTGTGTTAGATTATCATTGAGATCATTAAAAATTGATCCTTGGATCTATCAAAACTAAAAATAAACAAAACATGTGTTGTGTAACAACTTTGAGTCTCTTTGACATTTGCTCAAATTACACATAGGATATTAGTTCATTATATCCAAGAGTTAAAAGTGTTGTGTCTATACAAAAATACATATGCTTGTATCTAATAAGTTAAAAGGTAGAGTTTAATTGTCATACATTAATTTACACGTACATCTGCTCTTTAATTCCTAAAACAAAAATGAAAATGCAACTACAATGATAAGGTGTGTTCAGGTGGGTTGAGAGATTTACAATCTTGGCACATTACATGAATAATAACAATTTCTGAAGCAGATTAAGAAACAATAAGGAGGGATTACATAAGTTTTAGCAAAAAGAAAGTGAAGGGCATGTAATTAGCAATATAAGAAAAAGGAACAAGTAAAGAAGTTCCAATTTACCCTCATCATTTCATTGTTGAAAGAAAAATGTGACTAACAAACAGTATTTTTGACTATTCATTCTTCCAAGCATACAAAACCAAAGAGAATCCAAAATCTTTCAACTGTGAATCCAAAACTGATTGAACTTCCCACGGCTTCTCAGTTGAAATGCAAGTTTGGAACAAAAAAACAGCATTTCCAATAGCATTTCCAAAAAGCCAATTATGCACATCCCAAAACACTTCAACAGGAACACCATCCACCAAAATGGTGTGATTTCCTCTGAATTTCCACTTGAGTCTCTTCACTTTCATCACCGTCTTACTATCAATTCTAATCACAAGACATGGTTCATTAAGCCCAACAAGATCACACTCAATTTTGACATCATGAACTTGACCCTTGTCAAAAAATTTAACCTTTGTACCATAAAACATCTTCCCAAAAATATGTTCTTTCTTTCCAATAAAAACAGCAGTAGAATGAGAATCAACAACAAAGTTACTTTTATTGTGAATCTTCTTGCATGCTTCATTTTTCAGATCTCCTAAGAGCAACGCCATTTCATGATTGAAAACAATTGCTAAATAAAATCCCTCTACTGGTTCAGGCCCAGAACCAAATTTAGCAAAACTAAAGTCCCAAAAGATCTCAACTTTACCAAATTGAACCTCTAAATTCTTTGACCCTTTTCTCTTTGAGAACATCCATGGCTTTATTTCAACTTTGCAGAGACAATGGTTGATCAAATCATCAATTCCAACACTTAGGCCTTGACCCATCAGAGTTTTTGTCCATGAAACTGTGATCAAACAAGAATGGTCTCTTAATTTGCATTGATAAACACAAGTAACAGCATTTTGAGGTGCTCTTGTTGTGGTACTTGAGGAATCAGCAACCTGAACACCATTTTCCCCAAAACAAGAAGGAAACTCCTTCATAGCAAAAAAATAACTAAATTCTTTGAAAAAGTTTCTGGTTTTTTGTCTATCAATGTCAAAAACACAAGAAGATGTCTTTTTTCCCTTGAACAGATCAACAAAACAAAATGGGAAGTTTCTGGGTCTTTTGGGTAGCTCAAAAAGAGTTGATTTTTGACATGGGATTTGTACTAATTTTGTTTCTTGATAATGGGATGGTAAAGGGAAGGGACAGATAAAGGGAAATAGATTTTTTGCTTTATCTGACAACTTTTGTGGCTAACTTGAGTAATACCCAAAAGAAGAAATGATTGAAATACTGCATAGAATAGAACCTACTAAAAGGATGGAATTGTTAGTGAAAGTAGAAGTAGTGTTGCTTTAACCACATGGGGTAGGGGTACTAAAGATAAAAGCTACAAATAGAATTGCCCTATGCTATGGCTATGTATGCATTTGATGAAAAAAAAACTGTCATTTATTTTGAATATAAATTCATAGCACCTTTATTAATACAGATGCTAAATTGTTATTAAGCAAATTTTCATGATTAGTAATATTGAGATATAAGGTATATAAGTTAAGTGATTGGATTTAAATGGTTAAGAATGAATTATTTTGAAGAATTCAAATTCAAATTTTAGCTGAAACAATTTTAAGTTAAATTTTATTTATTTTTTAACCGAATTGTAGATTATTTAAAGTTTTATTCTCCTAAAAATTATAAGATTAAAATCAAAAAAACAAAAAATCATATAACATAAGTATGATCAATCATAATGTCATTTCTTTTAGATTGTATAGTAATTCATTAAACTAAATATATTAATTTTTTTAATCGATTTTTGCATATATTTAAGGCTCTCTATACCAAAATATTGGCGAAGAAAATTACATTTTGGCTTATACGAGGGAGTGCCTATTTTATTAATTATGTAATAATTTTGCTATTGTTGTTAATAAGTGAATAAAACTATGTAATAATTTTAAACCTTCAATTTAATCATCAGACTATCTCTCCCATATTTGAAATATGGAAATATAATAAATAGCTCATATACTATTATCAACCTATTAAGTTAGTCCCTATATTATTAAAAAAATAAGAGAATAATAGTTCAAGAATTAATTTGATGAATTAAAAATAGATTTGAGACTATTTGTTAAATTTTTACATTTATTGGACTAAATTGGGGGAGAAAATGGTAGTTTAAAGAGTACCAAATTGAATGTTTATTATTATTATTATTATTATTATTATTATTATTATTATTATTATTATTATTATTATTATTATTATATTAGATAAATTTAATCTTCATATTTTTACATATGCACCATTTTTGTTTCTTATTTAAAAATTGTCCTCCAATTTTTTATTTTTGTTTTTTTTAAATTTATATTTTAGGGTTTTTTTTCCTGATTTGTCATGCTGAATAATAAACTAACAAATCATTGAGTGATGTGACTGTACTTTTTTGGATTTTACATTTGTTTTCTTTTTAAGGTTTTTTTTTAAAAAAAAAATACTTTAGTTATATAAAAATTCAATAATAAAATTTAATCCCACGTACAAATTGCCACGTCACTCTATAACTTGGCAGGTCATTTTTCAATTTGACACCATTAACAAAAATAAACTCCAAATTTAGTAGAAGAATTTTTAAAAATTTTAAAATGTGAGACTGGTTTTGGATTTAGAAATTCAATGATTAAAATATCGAATTAGCAACAACAAAGAATTAATTTTAACTATTGTTGTTGTTATCGGTATTATTATTATTATTATTAGTACTTTACTATATTTCATACACATAAAAATAAATTTAATGACCCTAACTCAACTGCGGTAAATATTATTAGGTTAAACGTATTATTTTAAGTTTGAATCTCGTATTTCATAATTTGGTGCAATTTACTATTTTTTTTTAAATAAAAGAAAAGTAAACTTAGTGAAATGTACAAAACATGCAAATTTTTACTTTAAAACCAGTTTCATTAACATGAATGTATTAGTTAAGTCGGTTTCTTTTCAAATAAAGTTTATTCAATCTCGTGTGTTTTACATAACAAATTTGGCACAGATTATAGCTTAGAACTCACAGTTGTTTTAGTAATGATCATCCCAAGTTATTTACTTATAAATTGGCACGATCACATATTTGTTGGTAAACTTGAGTATTGTAAGGCTTCATATCCCACATGTATTAAAAAAAGGGTTCAAATTCCATTAGCTTTCAATCAATATGCTGAATTTTCTTTTGACCTTAGAATTTAAATAAACCATGGTTGCTTAAGCAATAAATTATCTCATTTCTATTATTAACCTAACCCATCCATTGCACAAATGGAGTGGGATGAGACTATTCTTCAAAGACTTCGTAAGGTATAGTGGCATATTGCATGCCGTTTAACCATCATATACAATAATTAATTTCATGACATAATGAAATATCTTTGATAAGCAAAACTATGAATTATTTATAGGTGTCCCATCAAGCAACAAATACATTACGGTTGAGCTAGTACATTGGAATTTTGTTTGATGGCACTATTTGACTGTTCAGCTTTATTTGTTATGAGAGAGACAGGAATCAGAATAGAAGAGGAAAAAAGAGAAGAAATTGTGACTTTCTCATGTTTGTTAAAAGAAAATGAAAAAAATAAATGGGGTCCTAATTGATAGTTTCAGAAGCACTAGAATTTTGGAGTTGGTCCAAACTTTAATTATTCTAATAAGAAAAGATAGAGAAAATATTTGTGATGCTAAATAATAAACAATTTGTGCGATAGACGTTTGAGTGATATGTTTTTCCTCTTTTTGTAAATGATATTTCTTTTAAATTAATAAAAATTAATATATTTAGTTTATAAACTAAATATATTAATTTTTATTGAGTCAAATATCTCTTATAAAAAGGAAAGGAATGGAAATATTAGTAAATGAATAACCAAGAAGGAATGTGTACCATCTCCAACTTTAACTTTGTGCTTTTTAATTCTTAGCTGAGAATTCTTCTTTGAGAATCAATTATCCCCCTTTCTAAAATAATTTTATTAGTACTTTTTTTGAGTACATAAAGGCTCATTTATAATTGAGGAAGAAATTGTGATATAATTGAACATTTATACACCTAAAACCTTAAAACCTTAGTGGACATCTCTACTCTTATTCTTTGTGGGTATTATTGTTGGAAAGGAATGTGGTGCAAGCCATATATAGGAATAACTTCTCCATACTAACTATGGAGTTTTTTTAGTTTTTAAATATATTTATTAAAAGTGGATTAATTGTTGACCCAAAACTTATTTGAATCACGCTATAAGCACCCTTGGAATAAGCAAGAAGAAAGCAATGGACTAATGGGAAGAAAAATCTTGAGGGTAATTAAAATGGGACATTATGTATAACAAGAATTTAATTGATGACCCAATATGAAATTGCATCAAGATGTACTATCCAACTACACGTGAATCTAATTCCTATAGTTCCTACTTATTAGATATATACACACCCTAGAGTGAAACACAATTCACACGACAAATTGATAGGCCTAGCTCATGGTAGGAAATCAGGAATGTCCTAAAAAATGGTTGTGGAAGGGAACAAGGACAAATAGTCATTCAAGTATCAAGAGGACCCTATAGACTTTCGCTATAGTCTGGACCCATCGCTGAAAGAACCTATATGATACGTTCTTAATGTGTCAGAAAATATGTGGATGATGGTTTTTTTTTAGAACGAGCTTAATTTCAAGAACAAAAAGTAGTGACGTGCATAATAAGAAATATTAAAATTAAAATGCACTTACACAACAAAACAACTAAGAATGTAGATAAAAAATCAAATAAAATAAAAAGACGTAAAGAGTACACCTTTTTCATTGCATTGCATTCCTTCAATTTAACATTCAAAAAAATTTACATCCACTTATAATTATACATTTATACTTTACCAATAAAATATTAATTAATTGCACTCTAAATTATATTTCAAAAATAAAAATTGGTATTTAAATTAACTCCTTATTTTTATAAGACCCCATCTTCAATATTAAAGGGTGCTTATAAGCTTAGTTAGCACTTAGACCGCTTGTCCTAAATGGTTTATTAAAGAAAAAGGTTTAAATTGAAAAGGAAAAACATAGGAACTGGATTTATGATATTTTGTCTTGCTGCCTGCCCCACTCGGTACGTGAAAATAATATAAGAACAAATAGATGCCAGCCGATGTATGGCTCCTAGCAACAGCAATAAAGGAATTATGGGATTTGTTGGACTTTTTCGATGCCAAAGCCAAAGCTAAGATTGATTGTGTGACAGGGAGAGGTATTTGATAAGCCTTTATCACGAAAAGTCTTGCCAGCCTAGCCTAGCCTCCCCATGTGATGATCATCCAATGTAAAGTATAGTTGTTGTCAACAATTAAGAAGTGAAAGCATGCAAACATGCAATCAATCGACATAAAATTCGACCTGTTTCAAATCTAAGCACGTAAGATGTAACCCAGTTAAAATTGTAGTGTAATAAATAAATAAACATATGTACACTCAATAATTGAATTTGGAACTACCCTTGCACATTGCCTTAATCAATTGTGAGGAAAATCATAATTTACAAGTTACAACCATGACTTCCAATTCACAATGCTGGGAAAGCAGATTTTCCTCAAATGCAGTTCTCTGTTACAAATTTTAAAAGCTCAAAATTGACTTAGCTGCGGAAGCTACAGTTTTTGCTAGTTAGACAAGAATGGAATCATGCCATGCTAGAAGCATGAGAGCAACAAGATACTGTTAATCATCACCAGAAGACAGTCTTTGCTTCTTCCATTTGTAAGCAGCTTCCAAGATCTTGAGATTGGTTGTCTGAGTTTCCTCGGGAAATAGATAGTCGATAAATTCTTCAATTCTGCAAATCAAATAGAGAAGAATTAAGTAGGAATAAAAAAGACTTGCAAAAATAAAAAAGCAAAATAAACTGTTTTTAAGTGGACTTTCAAATGGGTTATGTGTGAACATGAGAAAATCATTCCCGAGAATAGCAATGACCATGTTGTAATCGATACCATATTAACTAACCCTTGGAAACCACCCAAAGACAAACAATGAGTTAGTTACGTACCTAGAAGAACCATCTTCAGTAGTAACTTGCCGTCTCTTCTTGAGCTTCTTGGGCAGCTTAGACTGGACTAAGCTAACATCACCTAGCTCCCCAGACGAAGCCTCCAAGTTGAGCCATTTCTCCAATAGCATTGCCCTTTCTTCTTTTAAATCTGGAGCTGATGATCGGAAGTGGTTTAACGCTTCCTCAAACACCCCTTAAACAAGCAAAAAACAAAATATAAAGAGAATCAGAAAATTATTCGGCTGTATTTCAAACTTAAAACATACAATCATAAAGGAAATGAGCATAAAACTGGGATCACATACTTCTGGCACGCTGAACACATTGCTTCTTTTGCTCTTGTTCTGATAAGTCTAAACTCTCCTTATTAATAGCTGTTGCTTCAAACTCTGCATAGCTTATCCATACCTTCAAGTGCTTTGTTCGATCAAGAAGCCTTTCATAAAGCACTCTTGCTCTCTCAAATTCACACTCAGCAGTTTCAAAGTCAATGTACGCCTGTTATATATTCAAAATTTTATATTTAGGTTATGACCAGCATGTATATAGGTTTCTTAAACATGGTTGGTATACATCAGAAGATGACAATACAGGAGAAAGAATGAAAGATACAATACAACATATCATTGAAAGACAGAAGCTATCACACTGGGGTATAACTATATTAGATGCTTTCACAGGACAGAAATGCTTTGAGAGTGGGAGAATTGGTTACACGTGCGGAGTTGGCAAGTTTGTTAGGCCATGCAGCATTAATGGGGAGGGGGTGGTGAAGGATAGGAAATTAGTGTAAGTATATGAAAATATTGGCATTGGATCTTGTACAACAAATATATTTTATGTGTACCTTCCACAACAACTCAGGCATGTCCAATGCTGGTTGGGCAATTGCAAGCTCAAATATTGCTCTAGCTCGTTCGGTCTCAGATAAAGATCTCTCCAATTCTGCATATTTGCTCCATGCATAGCAATTTTCAGGTGACCACTCTAGATACTTTTCATATAGTTTTCTGCATCGATCTATATTACCAAGCTGCAGTTCTATCTCTATATACTTCTTAAATATCTGTTGTCAAAGATAAAATGGTGTACGCGAAGTCAACCATGTAGCAATGAAAATGAGCTATATAATATTTCATCTAGATAGATATTAGTATATTACCTTATCTTTAGGAGCCTTTCCAATTGCATTTCCTAATATTAGACGAGCACCCTTAAGATTCAGCTGACGTATTTCAAACTGGGCTGCTAGAAGCCATATCTTAGCAAATGAGAACTTTTGGTGCGGTATCTGGTTGAGACACTCCCTAAAGAAATGGATGTCAAAGAAAACAATAGTAGTGTCAATACTCAGTACGATGATACTGCAATGATAAATTAAATAATTGAGGTAATTTAGTAAAATATGGTGATAGAACTGGACCAGAAAAGGTAAAATAAAACAGAAAGTCAAGATGAACTATCGCAATCAAACGTGAATGAAGAATCTAGAGGAAAGTAGTAAAAGAAACATATCATATCATGTTAATATACACTTAGAACTCATCATAAAGGCCAAAAAAACACAGGCGTCAACCTCTTAAGTAAAGACGTAAAAACCACTTTATAAAACCACTCTTTTTTAGCCACTTATAGAGTTATAGTAAACTTGGCCAAATGAGGAAAACAAAGCAAACTTGTCCAGCTACAGCAAACTCACATGACAACCCAGAACTTCTCTCATACTCTTATTTTTGTATTTCAAAATTCATATTCAATAGCCACTCTCACACTCTCTGCATCTGTACATTTCCCAATTCCTAATGTTTTATCAACCATCTTTGGTACTCATTCTTCTCTCCCCTGCTTTTCAAAAGCTGCGTTCATCCCCAACTCTTTTTTTCTTTTATTTCTCTCTATCTATCTATCTCAGTCCTTTTCTCTTCTCCATCTTTCTTTCCTCCATTTCTTTTCTTTGTTTAGTAGATTCGGTGGATTTTTTGTTTGATAGGGAAGTATTAATGCAACAAGTTCTTCTCTTTGACAATAACACCTGGAAAGTGCCAGAAAAATGAATGGCAAAACTATGTAAGAGTAGGCTGTTTCTAAGATCCGGATCAGTTAGCATTTGTCTGTTATTTTTAAGTTTGGCTCTCTATTATTTCAGGTTCATTTTCCATCTTTTTATTATAATGTTTGGTCCACTCAGCTGTATGCAGGGGACAATTTGATATTTCTAATAGGGAAGCAATGGATGAATAACTGTGTGTGGACTAAAGTATGCAATGAGGTAGATAGGGAAAAAAGTGTTAAAAGTTCTTAAGATCTTCACTTCAAGTTATGTGCTAAACTTCTCTTTTAACATGCCTATCAAAGCACATAACTAAAAAATTTACTTTTACATCTTGAACATGTCTATCAAAGTTATGTGCCAAGTATCTGACAGATGATATGATTGCTTTAAACATTCCACACAAGACCAAATCATACTACATATCCAATGTTGGAAGTGTATTTTTTTTTTTTGGTGCTCGTGTGTGCAAAGGACTAAAGGACCTTCAAATTATGTTTCCAGTTCATTTGGGCTCCAGCAGTTGCTAAGGGATTCTGCTCTTTATATTTCTACTATTTTATTTGGTGATGCAAAAGGGGAGGGGATTCTGGTATCCATTCACTAATTTCTAAAATTTGTGTTTCTACCACAATCTTCCAAATTAAGGTGAGATTGCATTGCCCCGTCCAGTAAGTTAACAGGGTGAGATTTATTAATCAATCCAATACAGTCCCCTGCATACATCTATCTAACATTCTAATTTGGAAGCATATAACACTGAAGTATGCATCTTATGCAGAAGCACATGTGAAAGTATGTCAAAAAACTTCAAAACTTCAAATTTATGGAATAAAGCCTATCATTATGATGAAATCTTACATAAAATCAAGATCATAACACCCTAAAAACATCAGATAACATACTTTTCGGCCTATATGTCTAAAACAATTACTCTACCAAAACTTAGCAGCTGCACCACTAATCACAGATACAACTAAGAAATATTTGCTAGAAATTCCAACTCTAGCACATATGAGTAAAAACACTACATCCATAAAATCCCATTTAACTAGCTACCATGCATGGGAGAAATTTCAGATATAGCACAAATTTATTGAGAAGTAAAGCAGAGATTTAAAGACGACAGTTGGAAGTTCACAAAAATCCGCTTACCTGTACACATCTCTTGTTCGCTCCATATCTCCAGCATCAAGCTCTTCATAGAGCGCATAATTAATCCTAAATTACACACAGACCAATGAAAAACTTCAAAATCACTGAATAAACAAACAACCAGATAGGAAAACAGAATTCAAATCAAACATACCACAAATAAATATATCGCTGCCAATATCGCTTCTCCTCAGCTGGAGGAACATTAGCAATAGCTCTCTCATAAACCTCCCTAGTTCTCTCCTTATTTCCCACACTTTCTTCCAACCTTATATAATCAAACCAAGAATCATAATTCAAGGGATTCTTCCTCACTTCATCTTCATACTGAAACCTTCTCTTCCCAACAATAGCATCCTCAATCCCTTCCCTATCACCATACTGCTTTTCAAATGCAACAAACTTGCGATACAAGTCTTCAGCCCTACCCTTAGGAATATGATCAAGTGCAAATTTATATATACATCTCGCCCGCTCCGTTTCCTTACACCTTTCCTCGAACTCAGCAAATGCCACGAAAAGCATCTCAGCTTCTTCATCGTCTGCAAGCCTCTCCACCGCTCTTTCATAAACATTCCTCGACTTACCAACCTCACCATTCTTCATTTCAAATTTAGCATAACGTATCCAAGCCCCAACCCTAGGGTGACATTCAACAAACCGCTCGAAAATCCCTCTCGCTCGTTCAATTTCATTGTACCTAAGTTCAAATTTAATGTAAGAAAGCCAACCTTGTTGATCAGGCATCCATTTCATCCACCTCTCGAAAACCTGTCTTGCTCCGGCGACATTGCCGAGCATCTCCTCCATGTGAATGTACTTGTACCATAACTGATCCACACGAGGCAAAAGCGTAACCGCACGATCCCAAACGTTTCTGGCGTGATTTACAAACTTGTTCTTCATCTCCACCTCGGCGTATTTTAGCCATAGCGTGTGATTCTTGTAATCAACTTCTAAAGCTCTTTCCCAAATGGAACGCGTGCGTTTGAAATCCTTTTGTGATTCTTCCCACTGTGCGTATTTAATCCATACGCTTACGTTCCAGCGAACTCGGCGGATTAGGTCTTCGAATTCCTTTCGCTTTCGGAGACGGTATTCACCGAGTTCGGTTGGATCGGTTATTTTTTGCTTCGGAGGACGGATTTCGGCTTCTTGGCGTTCTCTTGCTTCACGGAGGATTTGTTCGGCTGTGATTTGGATGGGAGCTGGGGTTTTGTTTTTAACTCTGGTTGGTCGTGGAAGTTTGACCTCTGTGTCCTTTCGAGTGAGAAAGCCCAGGGTTGGGTCTGCGTCTTTGGAAGAAGACATGGCTGCTGCTGCTGCTGCAGTACAAGGATTGGGATTATTTGAAGTTTACAAATACTACTGTCGGATTTGATGATTGTGCGGCGGTGCCTTCGAAGAGGTACAGTAGAAGCGATTAAGCACGGTGCAGGCAATACAGTCGAAGCGATGGTAAAGACTGTAGTCCAGCAAATTCGAGGACTTCAAATTTAGGTTTCAATTTGTACAAAAATACGTTTTTATTATTTGTATTTGTAGAAAAATAAATGGCTCAAATTTGTTTTTTTTTTTTTTTTATGGAGAAAATCTTATAAAAATAAATGATTTTAAGTACTCCTTTTACTATTTTTAACATAGTTTTGTTGCTTATAAAAAACAAATAGATGATAGAGGGGCCAAAGAGATGGAAAGAGAAAAGATGGAGAATATCCGAGGTAGACTTGTGAAATGGGTTGTTCCGGTCCGAATAACCTGACTCAATTGGGTAAGACTACATACATGAACTAATGCGGCCTATTCAATTCTATAATAAAATGCAAATATTTAAATTTGGTTCGATCACTATGGACTATAAGAGCTTGTTTGACGAACATGATATGATAAAGACGAAATATGATAAGGAGCATGATAAAGACATGATATGATATAGACAATATAAGAAGGTATAAATGTCATGTGTTTGATGTGTACATGATAACAAACCTGATAAGATTAATTTATCACGTATAGTGTTTGACACACAACAAATAACTAAATGATGTGATTTATATTGTGATAAAACGACAAACTTGTCAAACCATCTCTAAAAATACGTGAGAATACGTGTCAGAATGTGATGATGTACAACAAATAAAAACGTTCTTGGTCTGGTTCAGAACTTGGAGAATGTTCTGGTGCAGAATGACAGAAGCTGGAGAATGATCGTTTTCAGCTGTTTCATTTGTTTTGCCTTGCTCTAAACCTTTTCTCCTTATATCTTTTAGAATGTTTCTTTTGCTATCTTTAAAGCTATACCCATGATGATGTACTGGAAACCCGTTTAAAATAAGCATGATTTTTCCTTGCATAAAAATCAGGTTCAAACAGTTTTGATGAAGTGAAAAACATCTTGGAGAACGTTCTTGGTTTTTCCAAAAAACATCCAGAACGTTCTTGGCAGTTCACTTTTAGCTTTGTTTTTAAACTGATTTTGCTTAGTACCTATCTTGAATTAATACACTCAAATACACATGTTAAACAACAATTAACTTAGAATCATAATTAGAGTCTTTAATTAATCTTTGTTTGTTTTCATCAAAACATTTTAATTGAGATGTTGTCTTAACACTTCCAACGACACTATTGACTTTCATTTACTGCTCTCAAGTCTATAAAGGGAAGGCCAATACTCAGGGAAAAGACAGAAGTTCAAGTGCTAATCAATTGGTCAAATCACTCACTCACATACTTGAAATTCTCCAAATTCTCAAGAGAGTCAAATCTGTTTTAATTCATTCTATTGTTATACATATTATGAATCTCTTGTAAAGAATCTAATCTCCAACACAAGTTGAGATAACTCATATTCTAAACAAACAATCTCATTATTATTGCGTAAAAACTCAAGACTATAAGTGATTGAGTATAGTTTGAGTAGATTGTAAGAGATCATTTTATGGTTAAAAGGTGAAGTGTAAACTCCTATCTAAATATTGATAGGGAGACTGATTGTGTGTCTTTCTGGGTGGAAAGATCACAGATTATGAACAGATCAACATTGATTTAGACTAGGTGCTGTAAATCAGGAAGGTTCTTGCTTTAAACATTTAGTGAAAAATCTCACAATTGTGAGGACTGGACGTAGCCCAAGTTAGGTGAACTAGGATATATTCTTGTGTGGTATTTCTTATCCCTTATCTCTTTATTAAGTTTGATTGATTTTCAAGCTAAAAACACAAACTATTTTTCTGATTTTACTAACAAAAAACGTTCTTCGTTTTTCTGATAAAACCAAGAACGTTCTCCGTTTTCTGCTTTCTTAACCAAGAACATTCTTGAGTTAAAATCTTAAGTTTTTCCAGAAATTTTAAAAATGGAGATTTACAATTCAAACCCCTTCCCTGTAAATCAATTTTGCTACTTCACCCAAATCCATTAAAGAAGTAATAATAGATCAATCTTGGATAGAAGCCATGAAGGAAGAATTGCTTCAGTTTGAGAAAAATGAAGTCTGGACTTTGGTCCCTAATCCACAAGACCAAACCATCATTGGTACAAGATTCATAAACAAACTCAATGAAGAAGGCAAAGTTATTCGTAACAAAGCAAGGCTGGTTGCTCAGGCTATAATCAACAAGAAGGTATAGATTACGATGAAACATTTGCCCCTGTTGCAAGGTTAGAAGCTATCCGTATACTTCTTGCATATGCATCTCAAAAGCTTGTTAAATTATTTCAAATGGATGTTAAAAGTTCTTTTTTAAATGGTTTTTTAAATGAACAAGTTTATGTACGACAACCTCCTGGTTTTGAAGATCAATCAAAACCAAACCATGTTTATAAACATACCAAAGCTCTTTATGGTTTAAAACAAACACCAAGAGCTTGGTATGAAAGATTGAGCTCCTTCTTAATCAAAAATGGATTTTCCATAGGAAACATTGACACTACACTTTTTAAGAAAAATGATTTACTCATAGTTCAAGTGTATGTTGATGATATTATCTTTGGTTCAACAAATGAGAAAATGTGTGATGCTTTTACAAAACTCATGCAAAGTGAATTTGAAATGAGCACGATGGGAGAGTTAAAGTACTTTCTTGGTTTACAAATCAAGCAACAATATGATGGCATTTTTATTTGTCAAGAAAAGTATACAAAAGATCTTTTAACAAAATAAATTAAAATGAATGAAGCCAAAATCATGACTACTCCTATGCATCCATCTTCTTCATTGGACAATGATGAAAATGGAAAACCTGTTTCTGAAAAAGAATATAGAGGCATGATTGGTTCTTTGTTATATCTAACTGCGAGTAGGCCTAATATTGTATTCGCAGTAGGATTATGTGCTAGATTTCAATTTGCACCTAAAGAATCACATTTAGATATCTTGTTGGTACTTTTGATCTTGGAATTTGGTATAGAAATGGTTCACATTTTGATCTTGTAGCTTATTGCAATGCTGATTATGCTGTAGATAAAATTGAACGCAAAAGCACAAGTGGAACATGTGAGTTACTGGGTGAAGCATTGATAAGTTGGTCTTGCAAGAAACAAAACACAATAGCCTTATCAACCATCGAAGCTGAATATGTTTCAGTATCAAATTGCTGCTCACAAGTCAATTGGATTAAAAATCAACTTGAAGATGTCTCTGTAAGTTACTCAAGTCTTCCAATTTATTGTGATAATATGAGTGCAATCAATTTATCCAAAAATCCTATTCAACACTCAAGATCAAAATACATTGAAATTAAACACCATTTTATTCGTGATCATGTTAACAAGAAAGACATTGAATTAATCTTTGTTGATACTCAAAATCAGCTTGCTGATATATTTACAAAGCCCTTAGTTGAGGATAGTTTTAATTCATTTAAAGAAAGACTGAAAATCATGAGAAATCCAGAAAATTCTCATTAAATTCTGCTTTTGCAGAAAACAGAGAACGTTTATCGATCTCCGTTTTTCAGTCATCTTTCTCCGTTTCTGAAACAACATTCTCCTCTGCGTCGTCATGTTCTCTTATGCAGAAAAGGGAAATCTTGGCATTTAATGCTCTTGTCCCCTGCCTCCAAAAGACGCTCTGACACACTGTCAAGTGATGCTTTGCATCCCTTCACTCTCCTTCCCTAGTTTCAAGTCATCATTGCATATTCCTTTTATAATTAACAAAAACTGTTGCTGGAAGTATCTCACGTAAATCCTTTCAACTATCTTCTTCATCTTCCTCAGAATTCTTCTTACTCTCTGGAAATTCCAAAATTAAAAATGGCCAGAACAAAATCTTGTGCACGCAAGAATGCTTACTCTGAATCTCCATCACCACCCTCTTCATCTCCATTTCGTAATCGTTCACCATCACCACCACCCAGACCTTCTCCTCTAAAAATGTCCTTTTCATCTTTAGACTCTTCATCCTCCAGAGAATCAAGCCCTATTCCTTTACCTCTCAGACCCATCTCAACAGTGTTCCCTCCACTCAACTCTCAACCATTACCAAACATTGCTCAAGTTCCCCCACATTTGAAAAAACAAACAAAACCCACAAAAACCTAAAGACGATCTATGTTCTCGCTGGGATAGGAACATCAAAACCAAAACAAACTGACTCTCCTATGTTAATAATATCTGATAGTGATGAAACAGAGACTGATGCTCCTCCTCCCCACGTCCCTTCAAAAACCTCTCATCAAACCACACAAACACCCCCAACACAACCACCAAAGCAAACCATTTCTTCTGAACCATCATTAACGACTCCTCTAAACCAGAAAAGGAAAACCATAGATGAAATATTCTATTCTTCACAGCCATCTCAACCTCCTTCCACAACCATGAAGAAAAAATCAACCATCACCAGATGACAAAATCAAAGGCTCCCAATCAAACCAAAAAGAAACCTTCTCATTCCATTAAAAAACCAACTCCATAACGTTCTCCAGAATGTTCTCCTCTCCATAATGTTCTCCTCTCCACAAAACCAAAAGCATCTCTTTGATTCTTTCCTCTATATCCAAGCTCTACAAAGAGAAATGGGCTCAACGCCCTATTAGAGTGGGAAAAATTGTTGTCTTTGAAACCTTTATAGTAGATGGGAATATTGTAAAACATCACACTGATTGTTGAAGAAAAAATCTTTTTGATATATGTGTTGGAACCAAGTACTTAGGATTTTGATGTTTACAAAAGCACTCCAAGTAATCTTATTTTGTACTTAGAATTATTATATAAAATGTCACCAGAAGATGACGTCACCAGAGGCAGAAGATGACACCACCAAAAGATACCTCTAGAGGATATCAGAGGATATCATCAAAGGTTAAATAACATCATCAGATGATATCTTTCCTGGCCCAGATCAAAAGGAAGCAGAGTCCAGAAGGAGACTTGGTCCATACCAGAAGGAAGCTTGTTAGAGGGAGACTTGGTCCAGACCAGAAGGAATCATAAGTCAGACTTGGTCCAGAATTAATTCTGAGCAGAAGATAGCCTGGTAGTAATTATAAGAATCAGTCCAGACTTAATTAGAGCTTTAGATAACTGGTCCAGAACAAATGACTTGGTTCAGATTTGGTCCAGACCAGAAGATAGCATGGTTCAGAGTTACAAAGTAAATAAAACTAAGTTTTTATTTACTTTGTAACTCTGCTGAATGATATGAAGCTTGCCACCTACCTTTGGGCAGAAGCTGTCAACACGGCTTGCTACATTCAAAATAGAGTGTACATCAGGTCATTCTTAAATAAAACTCCATATGAACTGTGGAAAGGTAAGAAACCTAACATTTCCTATTTCAAACAATTTGGCTGTAATTGTTTTATGTTGAACACTAAAGATAATCTAGCTAAGTTTGACTCTAGATCTCAAAAGTGTACCTTTATTGGTTACTCAGAGAGATCAAAAGCTTATAGAGTGTTTAACAAGGAAACTAACACTGTGGAAGAATCAATCCACATTAAGTTTGATGATAAATAGCTTGACTCTAAAAAGTCAAAGGAAGATGAGGAAATTGCAGGTGAACCAGAGGCACAGGAACCAGAAGCTGGACCAGCAGCAGAACCTGACAAAAGATAAAGATGAAAGCAAGGAAGAAGAACATGCTGACTCTGAAGACAAGTCAGAGGGAAAGAATGGATGGAAGTACAAATCTTCACATCCAGAAACTCTCATTATTGGCAGTGCAGCAGAACCATTGAAGACCAGATCATCAAGTAGAGAAACCAGTCTGTTTGGTTTACTATCAACAATTGAACCAAGCAATGTTGATGAAGCTTTGGTAGAGGAAGGTTGGATACTTGCAATACAAGAAGAGCTGAATGAATTTCATAGGAATGATGTTTGGGATCTGGTATCTAGACCAAACAAAAACATTATTGGAACCAAGTGGGTGTTCAGGAATAAACTCAATGAAAAAGGTGAAGTGGTAAGGAACAAAGCCAGACTTGTAGCTTAAGGATACAATCAACAGGAAGGTATTGATTACACTGAGACTTTTTCTCCAGTGGCCAGGTTAGAAGCAATTAGAATTTTCTTTTTTCATTTGCTACTAATCATGATATAATCCTGTATCAAATGGATGTTAAAAGTGCATTCTTAAATGGCTATATAAGTGAGGAAGTCTATGTCAAACAGCCCCCTGGATTTGAAAATTCTGATTTTCCAAACCATGTTTTTAAACTTAAAAAATCTTTATATGGTTTAAAACAAGCACCAAGGGCATGGTATGACAAAATTAATAACTTTCTGCTTAAGAATAAATTTGATAGAGGCCAGATTGATAATACTCTATTTAGGAAATCCATTAAAAATGATATTTTGATTATTCAAGTTTATGTTGATGATATCATCTTTGGATCCACTAATGGCACTTTGTGCAAGGAGTTTTCTGACCTAATGCAGAAAGAGTTCCAAATGAGCATGATGGGATAACTTAAGTTCTTCCTGAGAATTCAGATTCAGCAAGGTAAATCATGTATACTCATTCACCAATCTAAATACACTAAAGAACTTCTCAAAAAGTTCAAGATGAGTGACTATAAGCCTATGGCCACCCCCATGCACCCAACCTGCTCACTTGAGAAAGATGAAACCAGCCAAAAGGTAAACCAGAAAATATACAGAGGTATGATTGGATCCCTTCTTTACCTAACTGCTTCTAGACTTGACATTTTGTTTAGTGTTTGTGTCTGTGCCCATTTTCAAGCCGACCCTAAGGAATCCCATTTAACTGTTGTCAAAGGAATCTTGAGATACCTTTAAGAAATCGCCAACCTTACCTTGTTATACAAGAAAACCCCCACATACAAACTAAGAGGTTTTTGTGATTCTGACGATGCTGGAGACAAGTTGGAAAGGAAAGTACAAGTGACAATTGCACATTCTTAGGTGATAATTTGATCTCTTGGTCAAGCAAAAGACAGAACACCATTGTCATGACAACAGCTGAAGCTGAGTATATATCAACAGCATGATGCAACTCACAGTTAATTTGGATAAAACATCAACTTGAAGATTACAACATCTTTGAAACCAATATCCCGTTGTTCTGTGATCTTCAGCTATAAATCTAACCAAGAACCCTATCTTACATTCCAGAGCCAAACACATTGAAATAAAAAACCATTTCATTAGGGATCATGTTCAAAAAGGGACTTTAAGCATCCAGTTTGTGGACACTGATCATCAATGGGCTGATATCTTCACCAAAGCATTACTTGAAGATAGGTTCGAGTTCATCAAGAAGCATCTCAACATTATCTCCATATCTGACTAGCTTAAGTAGTCATCTTAGGAGTTTTTAATTTTCTTGTAATTTTACTTTATGTCTTTTATTTTCTTGTTTTTACTTTCTTGTTTTTACTTTCTGTACTTTGTAAAGAGAAAAACAAAAATACAAAAATAGTAGGAACTCTTTTTGGCTGATGACAAAAAGGGGGAGAGAGAGAAAAAGGGGAATTAAGTAGAAAAGGAGAGATAAAAAGAAATGAGGAGTGAAAAAGAAAGAGATGAAAAGAGAAGGAGTTGAAAAAGAGAGGAAATAGGGAGAGAGAAAAATAAAGAGTGAAAAGAGAATGAGTTGAAAAGGAGAGGAGAAGAAAAGAAAAGTAAGAGTGATTTAAGAAGGAGTTGAAAAGGAGAGGAAAAAGTCAGTATTAGACTTAGGGGGAGAGATTGGTCTGAAGGGGAATATTTCAAGTACTTCGAATTTTTTCACGCTTTTCAAAGTCTTTTTAAATAAGTTATAAGCTAACAAAATAAGTTAAGGTTTTGTCATCATCAAAAAGGGGGAGATTGTTGGAACCAAGTTGGTTCTAAGTACTTAGGATTTTGATGTTTACAAAAGCACTCCATGTAATCTTATTTTGTACTTAGAATTATTATATAAAATGTCACCAGAAGATGACGTCATTAGAGGCAGAAGATGACACCACCAGAAGATAGCTCCAGAGGATATCATCAATGGTTAAATAACATCATCAGAGGATATCTTTCCTGGCCCAGACATAAGGAAGCAGAATCTAGAAGGAGACCTGGTCGATACTAGAAGGAAGCTTGTTAGATGGAGACTTGGTCCAGACCAGAAGGAATCATAAGTTAGACTTGGTCCAGAATTAATTCTGACCAGAAGATAGCTTGGTAGTAATTATAAGAATCAGTCCAGACTTAATCAGAACTTCAGATAACTGGTCCAGAACAAATGACTTGGTTCAGATTTGGTCCAAACCAGAAGATAGCATGGTTTAGAGTATAAAACTAAGTCCAGATCAGAAGAAATGATTGTCCAGATTTAATCTAGACTTGATCCAGATCAGAAGGTAAATGTCCAGATTAAAATATCATAAGTCCAGATTTAATTTCAGTTTAATCCAGACTCAGTCCAGAATTGGTCCAGATCAGAGGGAAAATGTTCAGATCAATGGTCCAGATTTAAGCATCATGGCCCAGTGTTGGCTGAGATCAGAAGATCAGACCATATGGCCCAGTGTTGACCGAGATCAGAAGATCATATCATATGGTCCAGTGATTGGCCGAGATCAGAGGATCACAACAGATCAGATTGTATGGTCCAGATGTGGACGAGATCAAACGGTCCAGATTTAATCATGGTGAAAATCAGGGATAACTTGATTAAAATTCAAAGAATACTTGATTAAATTTTGATAAAAATTTGATCAAAGTATTAAGGGGATTTGATTGAAAAATTACTGAAGACTTGGAGAAATTCAAATGCAATCTAAAGCTTAAAAAGATATGGTTTGAAATTAAAAGAAACAGGATTGGTCAACATAATTTTCAAAGGCAATCTGGAGCTAAAAAGATATGTTTTTTATTTTAGTGAAACCCGATTGGCCAAGTTATTTGTGCAAGAGAATCTGGGCAGATTCAGCTCGAATTTAAGCATAGAAGAGACCCTAATTCTTATCTATAAAAGGAGGCTCAAGGCAGAAGACTTAGCATCGAAAATACTTGAGAGTCATACACTTCCAAAAGCAAAATACTTGAGTTTTAAGTGAGGTCAATTGTGAGTATCCGGTTTCAAGAAGCAAGTACTCTAAGTTTTTCTTTCCCTTGTGTTAGGTCTAAGTTGTTGAAGTAGAGTCTACAATCAGAGGGAGTCAGAAGGAGTAGCAAATTACTTAGCAATTAGATTCAAGGTTCTTTTCCTCAAAAGTCTAGGGTTGTTAGAATTTTTGAGAAGATTGACTTGGAGGGTCAGTGGTACTTTGTAATTCAAGGTTTTTGAATTAGTGAAATCCTTCAAAGTGAAGGGACTGGACGTAGCCTAGTTAACGGTGAACCAGTATAAAATTCTGAGTTTTTATTTACTTTATATCTCCTGCTAACTCTGTTTTAATTCATACATAACAGGTTTTGTTTTAAAAATAAAAAATATTCAAGTTAGTCAAACACAATTCAACCCCCCATTCTCGTGTTTGCACCTTCAATATGTTTTAATGACGACAAACCTTATGAAATAAAATGATTAAGTTTTATGAATGGTGGTCTACTAATGATTTCACTTAAGTTTTGTTTAAGGAACATGAATGCATAAGTGAACAAAACAAGAATCCATTCACTTCATCAAAATGCACAAATGTGATCAATTACAATAAAAAGAAGCCATTCGAATCACAAAGAAAAAAGGCCATGAATCAAGCTGCCCAAGCAAGACTGAATAGTCTCCAGAATGTCCAGAATTAACAATCAATCTTCAGTATGTTAATGATTCAAGGAAAGCCAAGAAATCGGCATAAAGAACACTCTTGACACAATCTGGAAAAACAGAAGATGTTACCCGAAGTCATCCCCAGAGGATGACGTCACCAGATGATGATGTCACAAGAGGATACCTCCAGATGACATCACCAGAAGATACCAGAGGATACCTCCAGAAGACGATATCACAGGATACCTCCAGAATACTATCATAGGATACCTCCAGAATATACAATCAGAGGATACCTCCAGAAAATACTCCAGAGGATATCAAAAGATACTTCCATAGGATAGCAGAAGATGCCTCCAGAGGATACCAGAAGATATCACCAGATGATCCCTCTACAAATTTAAGAGCCCATAATATGCATCACTAAAGATCAAGACTCATTTGCCATTTAGAGGAAGAACCAAGTCTGTTCTTGATCATCAGAATGTCCAGAACGATCTTCTATCAAGAATGATCATCAGTCTCCAAAAATGATCATCAATATCCAGAATGATTATCAATCTCCAGCATGTTTAAAATATTCTCCAGAAGTGTATCATCAGTCTCTAGATTAATAAACAATCTCCAACAGCAAACATTTTTCTCCAGCATGAATACCAACTATATCCAGAATGATCAAATTGTTGGAACCAAGTTGGTTCTAAGTCTTAGGATTTTGATGTTTACAAAAGGACTCAATGTAATCTTATTTTGTACCTTGAATTATTACATTAAATACAACCAGAAAATGAAGTTTGCAGAGGCAGAAAATGCATCCAGAATGCATCCTGGAATTACCAGAAGATACTCCAGGATCACCAGAAGATATCTTTGCTTGCCCAGATCAGAAGGAAGCAATGTCAGAAGAAGACCTGGACCATACCAGAGGAAAGCCTGCCAGAGGGAGAGTTTTTCCAGACCAAGAGGAATCAAATATCAGATTTGTTCCAGAAGTTATTCTGACCAGAAGATGGCCTGACAGTGAGAAATTAAAACAGCCCAGACTTGTTCCAAACTCAACTAGAAGATAAGTTAATGAGTCCAGAACAAGAGAATCAATCCAGATTTGATTCAGATCAGAAGATAGCATGGTTCAGGGTATGAAACTAAGTCCAGACCAAAAGAAATGATTTCCAGAATTGATCCAGACCTGGAACAAAATCAAAGGTTTTATTTACCGGCACTAGGAAGGATAATGTTTATAAAATTGATCTGTTCAGTCTTGCTAAGCAATAGGTTAAATGCTTATTGTCTGTGAGTGAACAGAATCTGATTTGGCACAAAAAGTTAGGGCATGCAAACCCTAGGCTGATATCCGAACTGAGAAAACTCCAGTTGGTAAGAGGGCTTCCCAAGATAAGTTCCAAAACTGAGATTCTGTGTGAAGCATGTCAAAGAGGTAAACAAACTAAAAGCTCTTTTAAAACTAAAAAATGTGTTTCTACCTCTCAACCACTTGAACTGCTTCACTTAGATCTGTTTGGTCCTGTTCAAACAGCGTCTCTCAGTGGTAAGAAATATGGTTTTGTGATTGTTGATGATTACTCAAGGTGGACTTGGGTAAAATTTTTAAAGAACAAAGATGAATCTCACAAAGTATTTATTTCTTTTTGTAAGCAAGTTATGAATGAACAGGGTATTAAGATCATAACCATCAAAAGTGATCATGGAGGTGAATTCGAGAACAAGTATTTTGAAGAACTCTGTGATGAGAATGGGATCTCTCACAACTTCTCATCCCCCAGAACACCTTAACAGAATGGAGTGGTAAAAAGGAAGAACAGATCACTACAAGAGATGGCCAGAACCATGCTGAATGATATGAAGGTTGCCACCTATCTTTGGGCAGAAGCTGTCAACACAGCTTGCTACATTCAGAATAGAGTCTCTATAAGGTCCATCTTAAATAAAACTCCCTATGAACTGTGGAAAGGTAAGAAACCCAATATTTCCTACTTTAAGCAATTTGGTTGCATCTGTTTTATGTTGAACACTAAAGATAACCTAGCTAAGTTTGATTCTAGATCTCAAAAATGTATCTTTATTGGCTACTCTGAGAGATCAAAAGTTTATAGGGTGTTTAACAAAGAAACTAACACTGTGGAAGAATCAATCCACATTAAGTTTGATGATAAACAGCTTGACTCTGAAAAGTCAAAGCAAGATGAGGAAATTGCAGGTGAACCAGAGGCACAAGAACCAGAAGCTGAACCAGAGGCACAAGAACCAGAAGCTGAACCAGAAGCAGAATCTGAGAAAGATCAAGATGAAGAAGAACATGCTGACTCTGAAAACAAGTCAGAGGGAAAGAATGGATGGAAATACAAGTCTTCACATCCGGAATCTCTCATTATTGGCAGTGCAACAGAACCTTTAAAGATCAAATCATCAAGTAGAGAAACCAGTCTGTTTGGTTTACTCTCAACAATTGAACCAAGCAATGTTGATGAGGCTTTGGCAGAGGAAGGTTGGATACTTGCAATGCAAGAAGAGTTGAATGAATTCCAAAGGAATGATGTTTGGGATCTGGTACCCAGACCAAGAAAAAACATTATTGGAACCAAGTGGGTTTTCAGGAACAAACTCAATGAAAAAGGTGAAGTGGTAAGGAACAAAGCCAGACTTGTAGCTCAAGGATACAGTCAACAGGAAGGTATAGACTACACTGAGACTTTTGCTCCAGTGGCCAGGTTAGAAGCAATTAGAATTCTTTTATCATTTGCTGCTAATCATGATATAATGCTGTATCAAATGGATGTTAAAAGTGCATTCTTAAATGGCTATATAAGTGAGGAAGTTTATGTCAAACAACCCCCTGGATTTGAAAACTCTCATTTTCCAGACCATGTTTTTAAACTTAATAAGTCTTTATATGGTTTAAAACAAGCACCAAGGGCATGGTATGACAGACTTAGTAACTTTCTGATTAAGAATGAATTTAATAGAGGCCAGATTGATAATACACTATTTAGGAAATTCATTAAAAATGATATTATGATTATCCAAGTCTATGTTGATGATATCATATTTGGATCCACTAATGGCACTTTGTGCAAAGAGTTTTCTGACCTAATGTAGAAAGAGTTCCAAATGACCATGATGGGAGAACTTAAGTTCTTCCTGGGAATTCAGATTCATCAAGGTAAATCAGGTATACTCATTCACCAATCTAAATACACTAAAGAACTTCTTAAAAAGTTAAAAATGAGTGAATGTAAGCCTATGGCCACCAACATGCACCCAACCTGGTCACTTGAGAAAGATGAAACCATCCAAAAGGTAGATCAGAAAACATACAGAGGTATGATTGGATCCCTTCTTTATTTAACTGCTTCTAGACCTGACATCTTGTTTAGTGTTTGTGTCTGTGCCTGTTTTCAAGCTGACCCTAGGGAATCCCATTTAACTGCTGTCAAACGAATTTTAAGATACCTTAAAGGAACCACCAACCTTACCCTGTTATACAAGAAAACCCCCACCTACAAACTCAAAGGTTTTTGTGATTCCGACTATGCTGGAGACAAGCTGGAAAGGAAAAGTACAAGTGGCAACTGCACTTTCTTAGGTGATCATTTGATCTCTTGGTCAAGCAAAAGACAAAGCACAATTGCCATGTCAACAGCTGAAGCTGAGTATATATCAGCAGCAGGATGCAGTTCACAGTTACTCTGGAGGAAACATCAACTTGAAAATTACAACATCTTTGAAACCAATATCCCTTTGTTATGTGATAACACTTCAGCCATGAACCTAACCAATAACCCTATCTTACACTCCAGAGCCAAACACATTGAAATAAAACACCATTTCATTAGGGACCATGTTCAAAAAGAGACTTTAAGCATCCAGTTTGTGGACACTGATCATCAATGGGCTGACATCTTCACCAAAGCATTACCAGAAGATAGGTTCGAGTTCATCAAGAAGCATCTCAACATTACCTCCATATATGACTAGCTCAAGTAGTCATCTTAGGAGTTTTTTTTAAATTTCTTGTAATTTTATTTTCTGTCTTTTATTCTCTATTTTACTTTATGTAATTTGTAAAGAGAAAAACAAAAAATACAAAAATAGTAGGACCACTTTTTGGCTGATGACAAAAAGGGGAGAGAGAGAGAGAGAGAGAAAGGAGAAATAAGTAGAAAAGGAGAGATAAAAAGAAAGAAGGAGCAAAAAAGAAAGAGATGAAAAGAGGAGAAATAAGTAGAAAAGGAGAGGAATCAGGGAGAGAGAAAAAGAAAGAGTGAAAAAGATAAGGAGTTGAAAAGGAGAGGAAATAGGGAGAGAGAAAAAGAAAGAGTGAAAAGAGAAGGAGTTGAAAAGGAGAGGAAGCGTGAAGAGAGAAAAAGAAAGAGTTGAAAAGGAGAGAAGAAGAGAAGAAATGAAAGAGTGAAAAGAGAAGGAGTTGAAAAGGAGAGTATCAGACTTAGGGGGGGAGATTGGTCTGAGGGGGAGTAATTCAAGTCTTCGAGTTACAAGCTAGCAAAATAAGTTAAGGTTTTGTTATCATAAAAAAGGGGGAGATTGTTGGAACCAAGTTGGTTCTAAGTCTTAGGATTTTGATGTTTACAAAAGGACTCAATGTAATCTTATTTTGTACCTTGAATTATTACATTAAATACAACCAGAAAATGAAGTTTGCAGAGGCAGAAGATGCATCCAGAATGCATCCTGGAATTACCAGAAGATACTCCAGGATCACCAGAAGATATCTTTGCTTGCCCAGATCAGAAGGAAGCAATGTCAGAAGAAGACCTGGACCATACCAGAGGAAAGCATGCCAGAGGGAGAGTTTGTCCAGACCAAGAGGAATCAAATATCAGATTTATTCCAGAAGTTATTCTGACCAGAAGATGGCCTGATAGTGAGAAATTAAAACAGCCCAGACTTGTTCCAAACTCAACTAGAAGATAAGTTAATGAGTCCAGAACAAGAGAATCAATCCAGATTTGATTCAGATCAGAAGATAGCATGGTTCAGGGTATGAAACTAAGTCCAGACCTAGTCCAAAATCAAAGGTAAAATGTCCAGACTGAAATATTACTTATCCAGATTTAATTTCAGTTTAATCCAGACCAAGTCCAGAATTGGTCCAGATCAGAGGGAAGATTTCCAGATCAATGGTTCATAATTAATTATTTGGCCCAGTGTTGGCCGAGATCAGAAGATCAGACCATGGCCCAGTGTTGGCCGAAATCAGAGGGTCAGGATGGGTGGTCCAGCAATGGCCGAGATCAGAGGATTGTAGCATATCAGGTGCAAGTCCAGGATGGCCGAAATTAGAAGATCAGAGGGTTAGGAAGTGTGCTCCAGGGATGGCTGAAATCAGAGGATCACAACATATCAATTAGTTTGGTCCAGATGTGGACTAGCGCAGAAGAATCCAATGGTCCAGATTTAATCAGGAGGATTAACGATGGAGATTTTAATTTATTTTAATCAAAGTATTAAAAAGATTTGTTACAAAAATAAAAGTGAGGTATTGTGGAATTCAGGAGTTGTGGCGGGAAGCAACTAAATTTTTGATTGGCCAGTTATTTTTTGAAAGAAATCTGAAGCTTAAAAAAAGATATGTTTTTTTATTTAAATAAAGCCCAATTGGTCAAGTTATTTTTGCAAGAGAATCCAGCAAGATTCAACTCGAAATTAAGCTTGGAAGAGGCCCAAATCTGCATCTATAAAAGGAGGCTCAAGGCAGAATACTTAGTATCGAAAATCACAAAAGAGTCATACACTTCCAAAGCAAACACTCAAATTTTCAGAGAGGTCAATTGTGAGTTCCAGCTTTCAAGAAGCAAGTACTCATGTTATTTTCCTTCCATTGTGTCAAATCTAAGTTGTTGAAGTAGTGTCAACAATCTGAGGGAGTCAGAAGGGGTAGCAGGTTACTTGGCAATTAGATTCATAGTGTTGAAATTTCTTCTACAATCTGGGATTGTCATATTGGCTGAAGACAGGAGTTGTATTCCTCAAGAGTCTAGGATTGTTAGACTGTTTGAGAAGACTGACTTGGAGGGTCAGTAGAACGGTTGTAACTCAAGGTTTGAATTAGTGAAATCCTTCAAGGTGAAGGGACTGGACGTAGCCTCGTTAACGGTGAACCAATATAAAAATTTTGAGTTTTATTTTTATTTTATATCCGCTGCTAACTCTGTTTTTAATCATACATCAAGTTTTGTTTTAAAAGTGTAAAAACAGGAAAAGTATTCAAGTTAAGTCAAACACAATTCAACCCCCCTTCTCGTGTTTGCACCTTCACAAATATCATCCTCACGTATGATAACATCACCTCAGAATGATACAATCATTCTTCAGCATACTGAACATCATTCTCCAACCTTGTTACATCCTTATCCAGCTTGACTGCCAAGAATGTTAAATGATCTTGAAGGATATTTACATCAAAGCAGATCCAAGAAAAGATCAAGAAGACATCCAGAATGATCAAAACTGAACCTCCAGATTGATTATCAATCTCCAAAAAGTTTAGATACTAGGACTCCAAATTGATTATCAATCTCCAGAATTTTCATTAACATTCTGTAGAAGTTCATCATCATTCTCCAAGTTATTTTGACATAATCAAAACTTCATATCAAATCAAAGATATTAACAAATATATTTGAAGTACAAAGGATCATTAAACAAAGGAAATCTGATCAAGAATCAAAGGTTTCAGCCCAGTCAAAATAGAAATTAAAAATAGTTAAAAGTTGGATTATTTTTAATCAGAAATATTGTCTTTGGTCAAGCCTGATAAGAGCACTACCAACGGCTCTATTTGACCATCATTAAATGCTCTCGCACCTTTAAAAGGAAGGCCAAAGCTCAGAAAAAAAATAACAGCTTCAAGTACAAAGAAAAACATCACTCACATACACTTACATACTTGAAAGCTTCCCAATTACAAACAAAAGATTTAGTTCTGTTTTTCTTCTTCATATCAGAATCATTCTACTGAATTCTTTTGTCAAGAATCTAATCTCAAACACGAGTTGAGCATACTCAGATTCTGTCCAAAAATCAAAGACATTCAAGTGCCAAGATATATCATCAATCACTCACATACATACTTGAAATTCTCTCATCACTTAAAAGAATCAGTTTCGTCAAGTTCTTATTTACTCTGATACATTTGTACTGAATTCTTTGTAAAGAATTGAATCTCAAACAACAGTTGAGACGTCTCAGATTCTAACAAAACAATATCATCATTATTGTAAAACTCAAACTATAAGAGTTAAGTATAGTTTGGGGTAGATTGTAAGAAATCCTATCAAGGTTGGTAGGTGATTTGATTAATCTCTTTCTGGGTGGAATTAGATTAAAGTCTGTAACGAATATCAAGGTTGATCTAAGCTAGGTGCTGTAAAACCAAGAAGGTTATTTGTTTTAAACACTTAGTGGAAAATCTCACCGTTGTGAGGACTGGACGTAGCCCGGGTTGGGTGAACCACGATATATCTGTGTGTGATATCTCTTCCCTTATCTCTATTTACTTTCAGTTTGTTAATTATCAAGTTAAATAGATAAACTGAATTGTTGATTTTAACTAACCAAGAACGTTCTCTATTTTCTGGTGAAAACCAAGAACGTTCTCTGTTTTCTGTTTTCACAACCAAGATCAATCTTGAGTTATTTTCTTAAGTTTTTAACAGGAATTTTAAAAGGGCGAATTTACAATTCAAACCCCCTTTCTTGTAAATCGACATTGCTACTTCACTAATGTTTTGGGCTTGACTTCTTCCTACAAGCATCTAAATGTTACTATCCAGATGTTATTAGGGCCTTTTATTGTCAAGCAAAGACCTTCTCTGACGATCATATCAAAGGTTAAGGGGATAGAGATAAAGTTAACCCTAGACTCTCTGGCTTCCATCCTCTACCTCCCCATTGAAGGCCCTGCTGACTTTGGAGAAAAATGGTATGAGGCTTTGAATCTGAAAAAGATAGAGGTACTCTCTGATCTATTTCAAGAAAGGTCCACTCGTTACCTTTCCACATACCTTAAACCCTTTCCAAATTTTTTCAATAGTATTAGCCAACATACCATACTTCCTCACTGTGGAAGTCATGAATATGTATCAAATAATGATGCCCTAATCATTCACCATCTCTTTAACTGTAAACGTCTCAACCTTCCCTATATGATAATCCATCACATGATAGCCGCTGCAAATAAGGATTACAGAAAAAATATTGTGCCTTATGGGATGATTCTTGAATCTTCAGGCACTTTCAAATACCTCTCAGCAATGAGAAAAGTCTCATAAAAATCTCAAAGTTTTCCTCCAAAAACATCTCCCATATTAGGAAAACTTCATTTGAAGCAAGCGCTCCTTCATCATCATTTCCATCTTCTCTAAAAAGGAAGCGCTCCTCAAGGAGAAGAGTTGCTGCTCCAGCCCCAGCCCCAGCCGCACCACAACCTTCTCCTGAACTTCTTGAAGCAGTTGCAGAAACTGCTCAAGAACATTCTGTTGAAAACAAAGAAAGTTCCCCTACACAACCCAATTTTCTCCACACTTTCTCCGTTTTTCCCCAACCTTCCACCCTATCTTCAACTGACTTTCTCTCTTATTTCCAGTCACCAGTTGATGATATGTGCACTCTACTTCCCAATCAGCACGTTTCCACCATGTCACCAATATTCATATCACCAAAGAAAACCAACCACTCACTTTTTGGAATAAGTCAATTTTTGACTTTTTCTGATACCCCTGGACCTTCCATAAACCAGAAGTCCATCTCTAATCCCTTACCTCAAGTCATCTTTGCCTCCACAGCTACAAACTCCACCACTCCTGCTCATCCTATGCCTCCTCCTCCTCCACCAAAAGAACCCACCAACACTGAGATCATGGATGCCCTTCAAACCATCATGGCACGCCAGACTCAACAGGATTCGGAGTCCACTCTACTGCGAACCTAGATGACCAACCATCTTGCTCCAAAACTTGGATTGATTCCTACTCTTGTTCATCCTTCTCCTTCTCCTCAACTTGTCCCTGATCTTGCAAAGTCTTCTTCATCAGAAGGATCTTCACCATCTCTAACATCTTAGGATCTTTTTCTCCTTCCTCTTTGTTGTGACAAAAGGGGGAATTAAGTTTAAGATGTTAGATTAAGTTTTTTTTAGATTCTATGTAATTAGAAAGAAGTCCTTTTGTATATGGTGCTTCTTTTTTTTGACTTAATCTTACTATGTAACTATCATATGATTTTATCAATGAAAGTCTTCCTTATTATTGCTCTTGAATATGTTGTATGCTTTTAACTTTTTATCAAAACTATTTACTGGATAACTTGAGGGGGAGCTTTTAAGTTATTCAAATTAAAATTAGAATCAAAATGAAAATATAACTTAACATGTTTGTCATCATCAAAAAGGGGGAGATTGTTAAGACAAACTCTCATTTTAAAGTTTTGATGAAAATAAACAAAAGTTAATTAAGATTGTTAATTATGATTCTAAATGTTTTGTTAATTTAACCTGTGCTTTTGAGTGTATTAAATCAAAGATAGGTTTCAAAAAAAGCAAAGAAATCAACAGAGAACATTCTTGACTAAAAACTGGAAAACGGAGAATGTTCTCCAGGTTCAAATATGGTCATGATAACATAAAGATCAATCAATCTCCATCAATTAAATGAAGATATTGCCTCTGGAATTTACATCAATATTATCACTACATGATAGGGAACAAATAGGATCCATTCTAATCAAAGAATACATTCGAATCATAAAAGAAAATGACTTCGAATCAAGCTAGTCCAAATAGTTCTGAACAATCTCTAGATTAATCATCAATCTCCAGCAGCCTCAGTACAACTTTCTACAACAATTGATCATGATATGTTCCA
The DNA here is from genome assembly GCA_037974295.1 of Cicer cuneatum. Taxonomy (NCBI): domain Eukaryota; kingdom Viridiplantae; phylum Streptophyta; class Magnoliopsida; order Fabales; family Fabaceae; genus Cicer; species Cicer cuneatum. The sequence continues at coordinate 19,115,469 of JBBPBO010000001.1, forward strand.
ATCTGTTTTAACCATGATCAAGACTCCATTTAAAGCTAATGTCATAATCACTTATATGAAGAATTAATAGATCATTAGAACTCAAGAAAATCTGATCAAAAACGAAAATTACAGCCCAGTGAAAACAGAACTTGTAAGACCCTTAATTTTTAAATTAAAATTATGGAATTAATATTAAGTGTATTTTGGGGATATTTGTAAAATATTTAATATATGTATGTTTTGAGTGAATATATATATATATATATAAATATTTATTTTGGAAGATAAATTAAGATTATCGGATCAAGAATAAATTAATTTAATTACGAGTAATTAAATTAACGGACAGTTAATTAATGGATTAGAGCTAATTGCGACGAGATTGGTTAAGTGCTGAGGATCAGACAAGTGTCGGGTGAGGTGGCACCCACACAAGCCTATATATAGGAGTGAGAAGGATGGTGAAATCAGAACACCATTCCTCCTCCCTCACTGCCCATACTGCATGTAACAGTACCCCTTCCCTCCCATTCTGTTTTCCTAATTCCAGCACGTTAAGAAGAAGAAAGAAAAGAGGGAGTTCCTCAAAAGTGTCATTACATGGAAATCCAAGCACCAAACCAGAAAACCCCCAGTACAAAAGTTGTTCCCCTCATCATTCCGGAGCTAGAGAACCCAGTTTCATAACAGCAAACGCAGGCGGGAGTTTCGCCGATTTTTGACGCGTAAACGGGAACGAAAACAACAACGAGAGAAATAGCAGAAACGCAACAAGGGTAAGGGCACCTTCCACTTTCTAGTTGTATTTTAGGACTGTAAATGTATGTTTGAGGTGTGATCATATTTGAGTTTCTGTTTTGAAAAAGAAACTATTTTACATGACATTTTTGAAAGATGAAAGAAAATGCATTATGTTGAGGTTTTAAAAATCTGAGATATGCTGTTTTGGGTGGTTATTCCAATGCTGTTTTGTTTATGTGGGAAAGTTGAAAAATGCATTGCATGTTATTTTGAAGATGATTAAAAAGCATATTCATAAAACTGTTTTTGAATATTGTTATAAAATGCGAAAATGCATTACATTGGTATCTTATTGCTATGTGATGGTTGCTGTTTGGCTGAATGTATGAATGTTGTTCTGCTTGTGTGAGAAAGCTGAAAATGCTTTGCATGTTGTGATTGGTTGTGTAAGAATGCTGGAAATACTCTGCATGTAGCTTTGAGAATGCTCAAAATGTAAACGTTTGGAAATGCATGTCCTGTTTTGAGTTGATATTCTGTTTGGGGGATTTAAGCAAAACTGTGATGTTGCTTTTGGTGTTGATGATCCTGGTTCGGTTTTGTTGATGAAAATCTAGTGTTGCTGATGTCTTCAAAAGAAAAGGGATTTTAAATGATGAAAGTGTTTTTCTGGAAAAGTGTTGAATCTGTTTTGATGTTTTGTTGATTTTTCAAAAGAAACAGTTTGAAATGTGTTGAAGTTTCACGAAAAGTTCACTGAATTCGAAGGTGTATTCGAATACAACATGAGTGTATTCGAATACAACCTGCCAAGGTTCTGTTTTACTCAAAGTTTTCAAACTTGTATTCGAATACGGGCCCCTGTATTCAAATATAGAGGAAGGATTTTTGCTTCTGACTTAGCATCTGTATTCGACTACTACTCTGTCGTATTCGAATACAGAAGTGAGATTTTAACACTGTATTCGCATCTGTATTCGACTACGACAGTCTTGTATTCGAATACAGGATGCTGACTTCCACAAATTTTGCTTCTGTATTCGAATACAAGGGAGCTGTATTCGAATACAGATTCGGGGTTTTCCAGAAACTCAGTTTTTAGCTTCTGTATTTGAATATAAGGAAGCTGTATTCGAATACAGATTCGTGTTTTCCAGAAAATCAAGTTTCAAGCACTGTCATGTGAACTTTAAAGTGTTGGGGAAGGTTTGAAACAATTTAAAATGAAGTTTTTGAATAGTTTTGAAGAAGAGATGATGAGTTTAATAAAAACTTCAATGATGGTGGGAAAATGTTGATTATACACTATTTTTGACTTATGTATTCTACTACAGGCATGTTGTATTCGAATACAGAATTTTGAAATTACAGTTTCAGCTTCTGTATTCGAATACAAGAGGGTCGTATTCGAATACAAATTCGTGTTTTTCAAAAATCCATAGTTTTAAACATTGTTTTATAAACCTTAATGGTTGGGGATCATTTAGGAAGGTTTGTGAGAAATTAAAATGGAATTTTTGTGACAGTTTGAAGTGAGGGTGATGAAGTTTTTGAGACTCTACTGATATAGTGAAAGATACTGATTTTTACACTGTGACAGCCTCTGTATTCGAATACAAGAAGGTTGTATTCGAATACAGAGTGTAATTCTGCACTGTTTTGGCTTCTGCATTCGAATACAGCTGTATTAGAATACAGATTCGTATTTCCAAAAATCTCAGTTTTAAACACTTTACATAAATTTTATGACATATATACCTTTTCAAAACAGCAACCTATTATTATGAAAATATGTGGTAAGTACAGCCAACACTTCAGCAATCACAATCGTTTATCATAAATCAGATTTCATAAAGTACTCACACACATCAATTTCAAACCATCATCATCTAACCAAATCGTGACCCACCGGTCAGTCCTCCAATGCAATATGTATATGCTCATGTATACAATTTCTTGGAATTACCAAGGTGCAGACGCTCAACAGACCAGCACAATATGTTTGACTTTAACGGCCCTCAAGACCAGGGTACAATCGCTCAATAGATCAGCACCAGTGCAGTCGCTCAACAGACCAGCACTCGTGCAGTCGCTCAACAGACCAGCACGTTTGACATATACCAAGGTACAATCGCTCAACAGATCAGTACCTAGTGCAGTCGCTCAACAGACCAGCACTCGTGCAATCGCTCCACAGATCAGCACGTGGTTGCGCATTTCAGGGTACAGACGCTCAACAGTCCAGTACCAGTGTAATCGCTCAACAGACCAGCACTTATATACCAAGATACAATCGCTCAACAGATCAGTACCTAGTGCAGTCGCTCAACAGACCAGCACTCGTGCAATCGCTCAATAGATCAACACGTGGTTGCGCATTACTCTGGGGCCCATCGCAGGTACCACTTGACTATGCAATGTATGAATATGCAGTGTTTCCCCTTCACTGAAACAGTATGCATTATCAGGAAAATTCAACCTTCCCATCATCTTTCAAAACATCTCAACACAATCAATATTATCATCATCACAATCATGATTAAACAATCAAGTAATCATTAACACTTTGCATTATCTCAAAATTTCATTCTCACTTATCTAAAGTCTTTCCAATGTTTCCCAAACTCTTAAAATTCATAAAATAGTGTTTAAAACTAAGATTTCTAGAAAATACGAAGCTATATTCGAATACAGCTTCTCTGTATTCGAATACAGTAGCCAAAAATAGTGCAGAATTACACTCTGTATTCCAATACATCTCTCTTGTATTCGAATACAGAGGTTGTCCCAGTGTAAAAATCAGTATTTTTCCACTACATCAGTAAAGTCTCAAAAACTTCATCACCCCCACTTCAAACTATCACAAAAGTTCCATTTATAATTCATCATAAACCTTCCCAATACTCCCCAACACTTAGGGTTCATAAACAATGTTGAAAAACTTGGAATTTCTGAAAACCCGAATCTGTATTCGAATACAGATTCTTTGTATTCGAATACAGAAGCACGAAACTGCAATTTTAACATTCTGTATTCGAATACAGCATGCCTGTAGTCGAATACAGAAGACAAAACATTAAAAGTTCAGCATTTCCTCCCAGGTCATTAAAGGTTTCCAAAACATCATCCTCTCCTCTTCAAAACTATTTCAAAGACTCCATTTTAAATCATTTTAACCCTTCTCAATATTTCCCAGCACTTTAAAATTCACATGACAGTGTTTAAAACTTGATTTTCTGGAAAACACGAATCTGTATTCGAATACAGCTTCCTCGTATTCGAATACAGAAGCTAAAAACTAAGTTTTTGGAAAAACCCGAATCTGTATTCGAATACAGATCCCTTGTATTTGAATACAGAAGCAAAAACTAGTGAAAATCAGCATTCTGTATTCGAATACAGTATGCCTGTAGTCGAATACGAATGCGAATATAGTGTCAAAATTTTACTTCTGTATTCGAATACAACAGAGTCGTAGTCGAATACAGTTGCTAAGTCAGAAGCAAAAATCCTTCCTCTGTATACGAATACATAGCTCGTATTCGAATACAAGTTTGAAAACTTGAGTAAAACAGAAGCTTGACAGGTTGTATTCGAATACACACATGTTGTATTCGAATACACCTTCGAAAACAAGTGAAATTTTTCCTGAGACTTCAACACATTTCAAACTGTTTCTTTAAAAAAAACAACCAAACATCAAAACAGATTCATCACTTTTCCAGAAAACACTTTCATCATTTAAAATCCTTTTTCTTTTGAAAACATCAACATCACCAGAATCACTCAAAACAGAAACAGAAGCAGAATCATCAACACCAGAAAATCCAGAAACAGAAACAAAATAGTCACCACCAGAATCATCAGAAGCAGAAATAGAATGATCAACACCAGAATCATCAGAAACAGAAACAGAATGATCAACATCAGAATCATCCAGAACTAGAACATGCACCTCCAAAACAACAAGCATGGTATTCTCCAGTATGCTTACACAACCAACACAACATGCAAAGCATATTCCAGCTTTCTCACACAAGCAGAACAACGATGTTGTATCTCACAGATCATCAAACATCACATAATGAAATTTTCAGGTTTTAAAACAACATGCACACAGTTTTCTCAACATGCATTTTGATCAACTTCAAAATAACATGCAAGACATTTTTCAGCTTTTCCATACAACCAAAACAGACATGTTGTATAAGCAAAACAACAACAACACAGATTATTTAAAACCTCAACAGAATGCATTTTCTTTCATCTTAAAAATGTCATGCAAAACAGTTTCTTTTTCAAAACAGAAACTCAAATATAACCACACCTCAAACATACATTTACAGTCCTAAAATGCAACTAGAAAGTGGAAGGTGCCATTACCCTTGTTGCGTTTCTGCTACTTCTCTCGTTTCTGCTGTCGTTCCCGTTTACGCGTCAAAAACCAGTGAAACTGCCGCTTGCGTTTGCTGCTACGAAACTGGGTTCTCTAGCTTCATAATGATGTGGGGAACAACTTTTGTACTGGAGGTTTTCTGGTTTGGTGCCTAGGTTTCCAATTAATGGCACTTTTGAGGAATTCCCTCTCTTTTCTTTTGAAAACGTGAACTGGAAGCAGAATAGAATGGGAGGGAAAATGGTACTGTTACATGCAGTATGGGCAGTGAGGAAGGAGGTATGGTGTTCTGATTTCACCATCCTTCTCACTCCTATTTATAAGCTTGTGTGGGTGCCACCTCACCCTACACTTGTCTGATTTTCAGCACTTTACTCGTCTCGTCGCAATTAGCAGCTAATCCCTTAATTAACTGTCCGTTAATTTAATTACTCGTAATTAAATTAATTTATTCTTCATCCAATAATTTTAATTCATCTTCCAAAATAAATATTTATATATATATTCACTCAAAACATCATATATTAAATATTTTACAAATATCCCCAAAATACACTTAAAATTAATTCTATAATTTTAATTAAAAATTAAGGGTCTTACAAATTACAAGGCTACTGATGGGGTTAGCTTAAGAAGAAGTGAACTGGGAATCGTTCAAAAAGAAGTTTTTGGACAAAAACTTCCCGATGAGCACTAGGACCAAGTTGGGTGACGATTTTCTGAAATTGCACCACGGAAACATGACGGTGGGAGAATATGCGGCTAAGTTTGAATCGTTGTCAAGACATTTCAGATTTTTCCGGGAAGAATTTGATGAACAGTTTATGTGTCATCGCTTTCAAAATGGATTGAAGTATGAGATTCAAGACTCGGTCTTACCTATGGGAATTCAACGTTTCCAAGTGTTAGTGGAAAAGTGTAGAGAGGTTGAAGAGATGAAGAACAGGAGGGCCAACAGAGGAGGGAACTTTAATTCTGGAGGGCCTAGTCGGATGCACAATCAGAACGATAGAGGGAAGCAAGTTGCTAAGCCATACAACCGACCCCAGAACAACAACAGGGGCCAGAATCGCCGGGGGAACCAGACTTTTGGACGACAATTAGGACAAGGGGTTCGATGTTTCCGATGTGGAAAAGAGGGACATTATGCTACTGCTTGTACCACTATGAGTGCTTCATGCTACAATTGCCAGAAGCCATGACATTTTGCTAGGGATTGCAAGGCTCCAAAAGTAGAACCAGTTGTGAACGTGACTAGGGCTACTCGTCCTACTGCTAGAGGCCGCGTTTATCACATGGGAGCTGAAGCTAGGAGTCAAGCCCCTAATTTAATCCAGCAAGATTGCGAGATTGCAGGTAACACACTAACTGCACTTTTTGACTCGGTGGCAACCCATTCTTTCATTGCTATGGACTGTGTGAATCGTTTGAAGTTGTCTGTGTCTGCTTTGCCTTTTGATTTGGTTGTTTCCACACCTGCTAAGACTTTGACTGTAGACTCTGCATGTTTACACTGTACTGTAACGATTCAGAATAGAGATTTCTTGGTTAACTTAATCTGTCTACCCCTACAATCACTCGAGATCATTCTCGGCATGGATTGGATGACATATAATTATGTAGTCTTGGATTGCGCTCGAAAATTAGTTCTTTTCCCCGAACCTGGAGTCGTTCGGTATATGGCTGCTAACAAACTCGAAGTATCACTGAGAGAAGGAACTCAGGAATTTTTATCATTGGCTAACATGGAGACCAAGATGGATGTGAACATAGAAGATGTGGTGTTAGTCAAAGAATATCCGGACGTATTTCCAACAGAAATTCCAGGATTACCCCCGGTAAGAGAGGTGGAGTTCTTCATTGATTTACACCCAGGAACTGGACCTATTTCAATTGCGCCGTACCAGATATTGGAATTAAGCGAGCTTAAGGGTCAAATTGAAGGTTTATTGGAGAAAGGATTTATCAGACCAAGTGTGTCGTCGTGGGGAGCTCCGATGTTGTTGGTTAAGAAGAAGGATGGAAGTTCACGCTTATGTGTGGATTATCGGCAACTTAACAAGGTGACTATTAAGAATCGTTACCCTTTACCACGCATCGATGATTTGATGGATCAATTGACTGGAGCAGCGGTGTTTTCAAAGATCGATTTGAAGTCAGGATATCATCAGATTCAAGTAAGAGAAGGAGATATTCAGAAGACTGCTTTCAGGACTCGTTACAGACACTATGAATATCTCGTGATGCCTTTTGGAGTTATGAATGCACCAATAATATTTATGGATTACATGAATAGGATCTTTAGCCCATTCCTGGATAAATTCGTGGTGGTATTCATCAATGATATTTTGATTTATTCAAAGGATGAAGAAGAACATGAAGAGCACTTACACCAAGTTCTTGAAGTCTTACGCGAGAAGCAACTGTATGCCAATTTGTCGAAGTGCGAGTTTTGGCTAGAGAAAGTGAACTTCTTGGGACATGTGATAACAAAAGAAGGAATCATTGTCGATCCGGCAAAGATTGAGACAATTCTTGCCTGGAAACAGCCCCAGACTATCACAGACATACGAAGTTTTGTCGGACTAGCAGGATACTACAGGAGATTTATTGAAGGATTTGCTAAGATTATAGCCCCTTTGACACAACTTACCAGAAAGAATCACCCGTTTGCATGGACGGAGAAGTGTGAGGAAAGTTTTCAGTTGCTTAAGGAAAAGTTGACAACCTCACCAGTATTGGTTTTGCCACAGCCGGAGGAACCATATGAAGTTTACTGTGATGCATCTCACCAATGTCTGGGATGTGTTTTGATGCAACACAAGAAAGCTGTAGCCTACGCCTCAAGGCAGTTGAAAACTCACGAACAAAACTACCCTACTCATGATTTAGAGCTTGCTGCAGTAGTGTTTGCGTTAAAGGTCTGGAGGCACTACTTTTATGGATGCACGTTCACGGTGTTTAGTGACCACAAAAGTTTGAAGTATCTGTTCGATCAGAAAGAATTGAACATGCGTCAGAGGAGATGGATAGAGACTCTCAAGGATTTTGACTTTTCATTGCAGTACCACCCTGGAAAAGCCAATGTGGTGGCTGATGCATTAAGTAGGAAAAATGTGTCTGTATCTTCAATGATAATGGCCAGACAACAAGAGTTGTGGGAAGCATTTAGAGACCTACATCTGGACGTAAAGTTTGCACCAGGAATTTTAAAGTGTGGAATGATAACAATTTCGAGTGGTTTACTTGAGGAGATTGCAAACTTGCAAGATGACACATTGATCCAAGAAAAGAGGAATCTGATAGCGCAAGGACAGACAACTGAGTTCAGCGTCGGAACATATAACATTCTGATATGTAATGGAAGAATTTGTGTATCAGAAGTTGCAGATATGAGAATAATGATTTTGGAAGAAGCTCATAAGAGTAAGTTGAGTATTCATCCTGGAGCGACCAAGATGTATCAGGATTTAAGACAGAACTACTGGTGGCCAGGAATGAAGAGGGACGTAGCGGAGTACGTATCGACTTGTTTAACTTGTCAGAAAGCGAAAGCGGAACATCAACGACCTGCTGGAATGCTGCAACTTCTGGATATACCAGAATGGAAGTGGGACAGCATTTCCATGGATTTTATCACAGGACTGCCCAAGACAAGGAAAAAGAATGATTCAATTTGGGTAAACGTTTGGAAATGCATGTTCTGTTTTGAGTTGATATTCTGTTTGGGGGATTTAAGCAAAACTGTGATGTTGCTTTTGGTGTTGATGATCTTGGTTCTGTTTTGTTGATGAAAATCTGGTGTTGCTGATGTATTCGAATACAGAATGTTGAAATTACATTTTCAGCTTCTGTATTCGAATACAAGGGGGTCTATTCGAATACAGATTCGTGTTTTTCAAAAATCCAGAGTTTTAAACATTGTTTTATAAACCTTAAGGGTTGGGGATCATTTGGGAAGGTTTGTGATAAATTAAAATGGAATTTTTGTGATAGTTTGAAGTGAGGGTGATGGAGTTTTTGAGACTCTACTGATATAGTGAAAGATATTGATTTTTACATTGTGACAGCCTCTGTATTCGAATACAGAGTGTAATTCTGCACTGTTTTGGCTTATGTATTCGAATACAGAGAAGCTGTATTCGAATACAAATTCGTATTTTCCAGAAATCTCAGTTTTAAACACTGTTTTGTGAATTTTAAGAGTTGGGGAAAAGACTTATGATAATTAAGCATGGAATTTTGAGATGATGTAAAGTGATAATAATTGCTTGACTGTTTAATCATGGTTGTGATGATGATGATATTGATTGTGTTGAGATGTTTTGAAAAATGATGAAAAGGTTGAATTTTCCTGATAATGCATATCGTTTCAGTGAAGAGAAAACACTGCATATTCATGCATTGCATAGTCAGGTGGTGACCGCGATGGGCCACAGAGTTGATGCAGTGACCGTGATGGGCCGCGAAGTTAAGTAGTATCCATAAGTTATAGAATAGTTCTGCGTGTATTAGACGGTTTGTTCTATCCGGGGTCAGAGTAGTTCCGCGTGTATTAGACGGTCTATTCTACTCGGGCTACGGAGTGGTTCCGCGTGTATTAGACGATCCATTCTATCTGTGCGAGGATTTAACTTCTGTGTATTTGGCCTGTGAGAGGCTAATACACATAATTGTAGTGACCATGATGGTTATAGAATAGTTCCGCGTGTATTAGACGGTCCATTCCATTCGTGAAATTGTGCTGGTCTGTGAGCGACTGCACTGGTACTGGTCTGTGAGCGACTGTACCTTAGTATGTGTAAAAAGTGCTGGTTTGTGAGCGATTGCACGAGTGCTGGTCTGTTGAGCGACTGCACCTTGGTAATTCCAAGAAGTTGTATACATGAGCATATACATATTGCATCGGGGGATTGACCGGTGGGTCACGATTTGGGTATATGATGATGGTTGGAAATTTATGTGTGTGAGTACGTTATGAAATCTGAATTTCTGATAAATGATTGTGATTGCTGAAGTGTTGGCTGTACTTACCACATATTTTTCATATTAATAGGTTGCTGTTTTGAAAAGTATACATATCATGAAATTTCAAATGAGCATCCTTAATTTTCATCATTGTCATATGTTATACCATGGGTGTATTTGTTTTGTGATATAAATGCTATGTTAATTTCGGTCGGTGACCCTTTACTATTATTGTGGAAATTGGGCTTTGCCCTCAGATGATACCCGAACCCTTCCTACCGACGGTTACACTAACGACGGAGACGTCGTTAGTTTTCCTTGATCTTTACGCACGGCGTATTTGTAGACAACGCAGAGGGGTGGACAGCTGGCTGGAGACAAAACTTGTAGAGGATGCGAAGGAAATCCGTGCTACTGTAGCTTTAGTGCATGATCAGTTAGATTTGATGTATAGGTTTTTGAGCTGGAAAATGTAATTTGTTTTATTTTGGAAATTATTATACTACTTTTCCGCTAAACTATTCCGCACTCTGATATTTTCAATTGGGATGTTATGACAGTAATCTTTGGAGATGTAGTAATGTTTATTATTAATTTCCAAAGATAAGTACTTAGTGAATATTTATGATGAAACTAATTAATTACGTTAATCGATGAAATTACGACGTATCATTTTATGAAATGAATTAGTGAAAACTTTATTTTAATTATTTATTTTAAAAAAAAAAATACACTCACGCTGTCTTTTAAACTCGAGGTGTTACAATTGTGGTATCAGAGCATTTGGTTAAAGTTTTGGGATAAAGCTCTGATTTAATTATTTGTTTTGAGTTATTAGCTGATCATGCATAGGAGCAAGTAGTTAAAGTGTCAAGTCTTGTGTAAGTTGTGGTGTGACTGAAGTGATGATGGTTTTGTAGGAAACAATGCCTCCACGAAGGGACGACACCACAAGAGCCAATGTCAGCCGAGAAGATAGGATGGCTGAAGCGATGAACAACATGGTTACGTCTGTTGCTGCACAGACGGCTGCAAAGACTCAACGAGATCTGGAGAAGAGAGAAAGAGAGATTCGCGCTGCCGAATCTAGAGGACTAGAGGATTTTCGTTGTCATAATCCTCCCAAGTTCAAGGGTGATGAGGGTCCAGAAAGGGCGGACCAGTGGATTCAAGAGATGGAGAAAATATTCGAGATGATTAATTGTCGGGCAGCGGTGAAAGTCAACTATGCCACGTATCTGCTGATAGGGGATGCAGAGTACTGGTGGAGAAGTATGTAACACCCCGAGTTTAAAACACAGCGCGAGTGTATTTTTTTTTAAAATAATTAATTAAAATAATTTTCCAGTTCATTACTTCAAAAGAATCGAAATAAAAAGTTTCATTTAATCCGTTTCTTAAAAATAGTACGTCGTGGATTAATCGATGAACGTAATTAAGTAACTTCATCGTAATATCACTAAGTACTTAATTCTGGAAATTTAACACTAAACATTAATATATTTTCAAAAGATAACATTGTCATAACCATCCCAAAAGAAATTATCAGAGTGCATAGTTTAGCGGAAAAGTAGTACAATAATTTCCAAAATAAACAAATTACATTTCCAGCTCAAATCCTATACATCAAGTCTAACTGATCATGCACTAAAGCTACAGTAGTACGGATTTCCTCCGCATCCCAAACAAGTCTCATCCGACTCCGACACTCGCCTCGATGTGACCTCCTCCTCCTCATCATACAGAGAGGGATCAGTCTCCTCCGAAGTCAGATCAATACATAGTCTCGGTCGCTTCGGCGGTGCCGGAATCTCATAACAATCATCAGATATCCTAGAGGGACCCGGAATATCAGCTGCTACTGGCTTCGACTCTTCGTTTTTCTCTTTCGTCTCAGAATCATGTACATCTCCTCCAATCATCGGGTTAGGAGTCACCACTCCTACGGTGGCCTCCGTCTCAACCCCTCTAGCTGGCTCCTCAGATTCTAAACAAACAATCTCATTATCATTGTGTAAAAACTCAAGACTATAAGTGATTGAGTATAGTTTGAGTAGATTGTAAGAAATCCTTTTTTGATTAAAAGGTGAAGTGTAAACTCCTATCTAAAGATTGATAGAGAGACTGATTGTGTGTCTTTCTGGGTGGAAAGATCACATATTGTAAACAGGTCAAGATTGATCTAGACTAGGTGTTGTAAATCATGAAGGTTTTTGCTTTAAACACTTAGTGAAAAATCTCACAATTGTGAGGACTGGACGTAGCCCAAGTTGGGTGAACCAAGATATATTCTTGTGTGCTATTTCTTATCCCTTATCTATTTATTAAGTTTGATTGATTTTCAAGCTAAAAACACAAATTGTTTTTCTGATTTTTACTGACCAATAACGTTCTCCGTTTTTCTTATAAAACCAAGAACGTTCTCCATTTTCTACTTTCTTAACCAAGAACGTTCTTGAGTTCAAATCTTAAGTTTTTCAGGAAATTTTAAAAAGGGAGATTTACAATTCAAACCCGCTTCCTTGTAAATCAATTTTGCTACTTCAGGTCATTCAAGTGGCAACTTGTTCTCAACGTTAGCCTTTATGTCATTGTTGGTTTGCCAAAATGTCATTTTCGTTAAAAAAGTGTCACGCACCTATTACGTTATCGACGTTTGCATAACAATGTTAATGTGACAAATTATAAAAGTAAATGATTTTCAAATTGGTCATTTAAGTTTTAGAGATATATACTTATGGTACTCTAAGTTTAAACCGGCCGCTCGTGTCCAATCTTTATCTTTTACTATTTCATCGTCTTCCTCTTCACAATCTTCATCTTTAAAAAACCTAAATTTTGTAATTCTAATAGAAAAACTAAAAAGTCAACCATGGGAATTAAGAGAAAAATTAAAACAAGAAATCTACTATTTCAACAAGAATTAAAAAATGAGTTGTTATAAATAAAGAGAAATTCATCATAAATATACTAAAAATAAATGAGTTGTTCATAACGTCAACTATGTGAATTAGAAAAAAATCATTTATTTACAACAACTCATTTTTTTTATTCTTGTTGGAATGATGCTAATTTTCCATTATTTACAATAACTCATTTATTTTTAGTAGATTTATAGTGAACTTCTCATTGTTTACAACTTATTTTTTTATTCTTGTTGGAATTATAAATTTCTTATTTTGATTTTTCTCTTATTCACATGGTCAATGTTTTGAGTTTTATATTGGTGGATTTTAGGCTTTTTAAATATGGAGTGGAAGAGAAATATGGTGAAGAGGAAGATGATGACGATATAAAAAATGAAGATTGTGCCTGAGCAAAAACTAGTTTAAACTTAGAGGAACATAAGTATATTTTTTCAAAACTATAAAGACCACTATGAAAATCGTTTACTTTTATAATTTGCCGCATGAGCACTCTTATGCACACATCAACATTGTAACAACCACATAACACTTTTTTAAATGGAACTAACGCAAAAAAACATGTTTGCAAATATAAAGACTAACATTGCAAACGAGGTGTCACTTAAATGACCTAGATGGAAAAAAAATATAAAAGACCTATTCGAGAATTAAATTAAACATAAAAAAACTAACAGTGCAATTTAGCCTATAATATAATAAAATAATGTTATCTTGTTTGTTATCATCTGCGCAACAAACACATGACATGATAAATGTACCATGTCTATATCTTATCTTTGTCCAACTTTATATCCTATTATGTCTATCTCTTATCATGTACACCAAACGAGTCATAAGGATTAATCTAATCGTCATTTTGTAAAAAAATATTTTAAATCCGTAAAGTTTATAAAGTATTGAAGTGATTAGTCAAATAGACTTTTAAGTGTTATTTTAATTATGAAAATTGAAGTAATATTTTTATATATTACGATTATAACTTATTTAGAAGTTAGTAATTGTTAGTTGAGGATGAAGATGTCTTGATGATGAGAAATAAGATTAAGGAGTATTTGAGTCAAATGGAAGTAGATTAAAAGATTAATGTTTTGGTTATGTATATAAATATATATATTATATTATATTATATTATGCCTCAAAAACAATTATTGATAACTTACAAAGGACATGCGGTGAAAACGAGGGCTACATTTAACAAACATTAGTGATTTTTTTTCTTTCTCTTAATCATGGTCCAATGATAAATAATTTGGTATAAATCTCCATTCTATATAAGTTACACCAATGTTCAATTAGGTTGCATAAGATAAGATTCGTATGCAAGTTAGCCATTCATCTTAACATGATTTGAATATCATAATTTGATAATAAATACGATTTTTATAAATCGGGTTTGCTTATCAAAATAAATATTTAAATTTAATTTAAAGATAAACCAAAATAAAAAGAAATGTTTGGTACCCCATTTTCAATTAAAATGCTTTTTAAATTCCGCACATTCTATCTTTGGTAATAACCATTTTTTATCATTGAAAATGGTTACGTATTATTCTCAAACATAAGTAATTTTTTTTATAAAATACCTCATATTTTTGTTATCTTAATCTTTTTTTTTTGTCATTGAACAACCATAAAAATTTCAAAATTAAATGCCTCACTTTTTTTATAGAATACATATTATTTTTGTTATTTTAATTTTTTGTTGTTATCTTAGTCTTAACTAAAGATAAAGTTAAACATTTACTCATTTTCGACGCATGTTAAAAGATTTACTCAGACGTAGACTTATTAATGAAAATTTGTCTTATTATTTTACCGAAAAAGAAAAGAAGAAGAAATGAGTCTCCCTAGTATAAAACTCAGAAGAACGCGCTTTCTCCGTAGCGTTGTTCACTCTCCATTTTCTAAACCCCCGTTTCTTTTCTCTATTTTCCCTCTGTCTCTTTCTCGCTCTAAAACCTTGAATTCGAAACACCATGCTCCTTTCAATAATCATAAAGAATCATCAAATTCATCGCAAGGAGTTCTAGGTTTCGCAAAATTCCTTTCAATCACTCTCACATTGGTAAGATATGAAACCTTTTCCATAATCACTCTTCATCGTTTGATTTTTGATCTGATCATTTTAATCGATTTTCACAAACTTTTGTTTTGTAACAGGAACACTGGTGATGAGTTTGATGTGAATCTTGTAGTGGAATTTGTCTCATCTTCACCGTACACTGTAAGCTTTTACGTTAGGAATTGAATGGGCGTTTTGTGCGTTTGTTTTTTCTTTCGGTTTGGTTCAGCTTTACTGTGTTTGTAGAGTTAGGGTTTCGTGAAAAATGAGAGAGGGGTTGAGATCTCGGACTCGGTTGGGTGGTGAGGTTTCTAGTGAAGGAGTTGTTCATAAGAGAAGGGTTCGTGTGAAGAACGAGGGTTTAGTTTTGGGTGGTGAGGGTTTAGTGGCGCCTACTTCATTGGTCGAGAAGAATGGCGAAGTTGAATGTGATGTGAAAGAAGAATGTGTTTTGGATTTAAACGCGAGTACAAGTGGAAATGTTGACTTGGCTGAGAATGGGAACAATGAAAGTTGTTTAAGAGATGAGGATGGCAAGATAGAAACTGAGGTTGATAAGAAGGTGAGTGAAGGGTCGGTTGGGAAAGCAGAATGTGCCTTGGACTTAAACTTGAGTACAAGTGAAAATGTTGATTTGGCTGAGAATGAGAACAATGGGAGTTGTTT
Organism: Cicer cuneatum; assembly: GCA_037974295.1. Lineage (NCBI taxonomy): Eukaryota > Viridiplantae > Streptophyta > Magnoliopsida > Fabales > Fabaceae > Cicer > Cicer cuneatum. Next base: position 19,131,211 of record JBBPBO010000001.1, read on the forward strand.
AAGAGACGGGGATGGTAATGTAGAAGTTGAGGCTGATAAAAAGGGGACTGAAGGGTTGATTGGCAAAGCAAAATGTGACTTGGATTTAAACTTGAGTGTGAGCGGAAATGTTGACTTGGCCGAGAATGGTAACAATGGGAGTTGTTTAAGAGACGAGGATAGTAATGTAGAAGTTGAGGCTGATAAGAAGACTGAAGAGTTGACTGGGAAAGCAGAATGTGACTTGGATTTAAACTTGTGTGTGAGTCGGAATGTTGACTTAGCTGAGAATGTGAATAATGAGAGTTGTGTAAGAGATGGGAATAGTAATATAGAGGCAGAGGCTGATACGAAGGGGACTGAAGAGTTGATTGGGCGTCGAGTATTGCGCTCAAGGTCTAAGAGGGGCGATGACAAAATATCTTATAATGGAGGGAATGATGGTGTCTTTTCTGGGAGTAATGGAGAAAATGGTGGGCTTGAGAGGAGGATAAAAGTCAAGACTGAGTATGAAGAAGTTGATGAGGATTTAACTGATGGCACCGAGAATGAAAGGGTTAAGGTAAAAGTGGGAGGCCAGGGCAAGAAGAAGTTGAAACGGAAGCGTGGGAGGCCTCCCAAAACAGAGTTAAAAGAGAAAGATCAATTAGTTGATAAGCCACCGCGTAAGCCTGGGAGGCCTCCCAAAACAGAGTTAAAAGAGAACAATCAATTACTTGATCAGCCACTGCGTAAGCGTGGTAGGCGTCCCAAAACAGAGATAAAAGAGAAGGAACGGTTAGTTGATCGGTCACCGCGGAAGCGTGGAAGACGCCCCAAGACTGACCAACAAAAACATCTCATGACCGTGGGGCATAATAGTAGAGGAAAGGCGAGCCTTCAAGAAGGTAAAGAAGTTTTAACCATAAGAGATGGTGCAAGGACAAATGCAGTTGATAATACATGTTCAAGGAGATCTTCTGGTATAGAGTTAAAAGAGAAGGGATCTTCTGTGAGGAAAAATAAATTGCGAAAGGTTTTGAAAACTGAGGTTGATGGAATGGCCTCTCCGTTGAGATCAAATACTGTGAATGCAAGTGCTTCTATAAAAGGGGGAATGATTGAGAAAAAGAAGCTAGTGAGGGATCAAATAATGGAACGTCTCTCAGCTGCAGGATGGACTGTTGACCATAGACCTAGGAATGGCCGAAATTATATCGATGCAGTGTATGTTGGTCTGGACAAAAGTACACATTGGTCAATCACCTTGGCCTACAAGAGGCTGAAAAAGCATTATGAAGCTGGGGATGGTGAAGGTAAGATGTACAAGCCAGGTTTCGAATTTATACCAATACCAGAGGAAGATTTCAATTTACTAACTAGAGTAGTAACTAAAAAGAGAGTAAGTAAAAAAGTGAAATGTGCGTCATTTGGAGGAAAGGGTGGAAAGCGAGTTGATGGAGTCAATGGAAAAAGGAAAAAAAGAAAACCAGGTTCTGGTGCAGGCATGGGTAAGCCAGTGAAGGGGAAAATGAAAAGGAAACGACCACTTCCTGGTGAGGGCAACACAAATGTTACATTGCCTAACAGGCTGCCTGTTCTAGCCAGAGATCATAAGCGGCACAAATCGCATAAGAAGACGCGGTGTGCTCTGTTGGTTCGTGATGCTATGGAGGAGGTGGATTCTGAAATTAATGGATATGTTCCATACAGCGGAAAACGAACTGTACTTGCCTGGATGATTGATTTGGGCACAGTCCCCCAAAATGGGAAGGTTCATTATATGCAAGACAGGTCGGAAAGTCCTTTACTGGAAGGTAAGATCACAGGAGATGGCATTCTCTGTGGCTGCTGTAATAAAATCACAACAATTTCAGACTTTGAAGCTCATGCAGGAAGCAAGCAATCTGATCCTCTTAAAAATATATATACGGAGGAAGAAACTTCACTCCTACAATGCCTGTTAGATTCTTGGAACAAACAAGACGAGTCTGAACGTAATAGTTTTCATTTTGTTGATGTTGCGGGTGAAGATCCAAATGATGATACATGTGGTGTCTGCGGAGATGGTGGAGACCTGATCTGCTGTGATAGTTGCCCATCAACATTTCATAAAAGCTGCTTGGATATAAAAGTACGTCTCTTGATGCTTGGTTACATGGTTTACTTCTATTTATTTCGATATAACTGGTGTTAATAGAACTCTTTCATTGTAACTTCTTATTAGGACATTAATTTTAACTATTATGGAATATAATTATGTCCCTTTTCCTTTAGTATCAATTGTCTCATCACTGAAAAGGGATCAAATATATGCTAACTTGCTGATTTTTTTATTTTTTTTGGATTTGTTCAACATCCATGCCTCTTTTTTTTTCTTCTTGCTTCTTGGCGAAAATGTATATGCTTGTTGATTTTTGTTTTGCTTCTGAATTTCTATAGGATTTAATGAGAATTAATGGGGAAGTCCTATTTTTATTGTTGTTTTATGCACTTCGAGTTTTTAGATGTATTTATGACATGTCTGCATATTGAAATTGTGCAACTTAATTATGTTCTACTGGAAAGTAAAGCGTCTATATTTTTACTTGCAGAAATTCCCATCTGGTGACTGGCACTGCATTTACTGTTGTTGCAAATTTTGTGGATTGGTTGGTGGAATTTCAAACCAAAGTGTAGCCAGTGATGATTTTACTATGCCTGCATTGCTCACATGCCATTTATGTGAGGAAAAATGTACGCCCTTATCTATATTCTTTTGATTGTTAAATACTTATTTCTCATGAAGAGCTGTATTACTTCCCAGCTAGAAATGAATATGGCTTTTTTACCACTTGCAGTTCACATATCTTGTATTGAGGCAAATGGTGGTAAGACTGATGATATCAGGGAGGCATTATTTTGTGGAAACAAATGTCAAGAGGTATGATCTATTTTATTTTTCATGCACTTAAATCTTGATCACTGTATGTGGATGATGCGAAGTTATTCTATAGTTGTTAGTTGAATTGTGCTAAATTTTGTCTTGCAATAGTGGCTACAATTTCAATGGTTTGTTAACTCCTGTTAATAAATAATGCTTAATCTTTAGACATTCTTCTGCTCATTATATTCAAGAACTTCATTTTTTTCATTTTGTCCTCCAGTTATCTGAGAGACTTGAAATGCTTCTTGGGGTTAAACATGACATTGAAGATGGATTTTCCTGGTCTTTTATTCGGTGGTCAGATGCTGGGTTTGATGCTGCTCAGACAAAACCTCAGACGGTAGAATGTAATTCTAAGCTGGCTGTTGCATTATCAATAATGAACGAGTGCTTCATGCCATTTATTGATCATAGAAGCGGGACCAATCTGTTCCGCAGTATTTTATATAGTTGTGGGTAAGATCACATGGCCTCTTTCTTTATATCAGACCAGATCCCACATTTATCCTTGTAGATATTCCTTTAGTGGTTGCAATCAACTTGCAAACACACACACACACACACACACACACACACATATATATATATATGTTATAAATGTGTTGTAGTTTTACTCTCCTTGGACTAGCAAAATAGCGCTGAACGAGTAGTTTCTGCTGTTGAAATCTGAGATAGTTTCCTTTTGTTAAGACTCTCCTATTAGATAGTGATATGACTTGAATAATTGTCATAAGTTGGAGATAGCCCTCACACCATGAGCTAGCTTTTGGGGTTGAGTTAACCCTAAAACCAAATTTTAAGATGGTATAAGAGCCTATCTTAAATTGGCTCCCTGCAGATTTCTAGTCCTGCGTGAGGCGTGTGTGTCAACAGTCTCACATTAGATAGTGATATGACTTGTATAGTTGTTATTTTATTGGAGTGGGGGGTTAATCTCCCCATGAACTAGTTTTTATGGTTGAGTTAGGCCCATACCCAGATTTTATGATCTATCTCAGCAGTATAATTTATTGGGGTACATAGCAGGGATGAACAACTTTTTTGAGACCCTCACGGGATTTTTTTTCTTTCTCTTTATGGTTTAACTACCTAAACAAATTATGGCCCTCTTTAAAGATTGGACTAATAAGATGTAAACCATAAAAGACTGTAGTTCTTTTGGCTTGGAGTTAAGATATCCTACAGATTAAGCCAACCACTTGTTATTTGCAGTGGCGATTCTATCTGCGTATACTTGAAACCAAAAGCTAGGTTTTTAAACGTTCTTTAAACTGATTTAATTAATTCAGCAGAGTAGAAGCAGTAGACCAGAGTTATCTAAATTTATTGCATTAAAACTTAACTTGATTCATATTCTGCAATTCAATTTGTTGCTATGGATGCATGACCTCTTCAATGCTCATAATAATATATAAATATATGAAGTAGGACATTCCAACAGTGATCCTATTGACATGATTGCCCCTGATAATCAAACCAATAGTACTCTATTTGCACGGTACTTCCCAAATAAACCTAGAGTACTCCCCAGATTTAGATATTCTTCAAACAAGCAAAAGTTGCAATATTTTTCATTATTCTAAAGCCTAAATTCTAAAATACATAAGGCACCTAAACTTAAAGGGTATTTATTGTAAAGCAATTATGTAGTGATAATAAAAATCCTAGATGAAGGCTCCTTTTGTTATAGATTAAAAAAAGTGATTTTAACTTTATATTTCTGAAAATGATTTTTATGAGAACTTATTCAAAAATAGTAGAAGCGATTTCAAACTCATTTGTTATATATTAAAAAAGTAATTTTGATATTCAATAACATAGCAATTCGTTGTTAGAAATTGTAACATAATAAAAATCACTTTTTTTTTTATTAGAAACTACTCAGAATATAGTTTTCATTTTAAACATTTTTTGAAATTTCATGATAAAAAAAAGCAGTAGGAAAAATGAAATACTTAAAATGATTTTTTATGCGAAACTACTTAAACCAATTTTTCATTTGAAGTTTTTTTATTTAAAAATTATCTTTTAAAAAAGATGAAATACTTTAATTTTTTTTATAAAAAAGTTGTAACAAATGAGCCAATATTTTAATTGGACTTTTAATCTTTATAAAATATAAATTTCCTTACATTAAATGTTGGGGGTCCCACATTAGTTAATTAATATATAGCCTAAAAATGTGTTTATAACTGATATATGTATCTCACCTTACAAATTGTTTTGTAAGGGTGAGTTAGGCTCAATCCAAAACTTAAGATGATATTAGAGTCTATCTAAGATCTATTCACGCTACAAATGCCAAGTTCCAAGTGTGAGGTTGTGTGTTGAGAGTCTCATATTGGATGTGAGGTTGTTTTTAAGAATGAGTTAAGCCTAATGCTAAGAACATTTAAGAAAAAAAATTACAGTATCCTACTAGTTTCATCATTCATACATCAAATTTGACTAAATAACTGCGTTAGGATAGATTACTATTATTCTTTTACCATATGTGGTACTTACATGCTTGTTATCATTGTTAGGTCAAACTTCAAACGCCTGAACTATAGTGGGTTTATTACTGCAACTCTAGAGAGAGGTGATGAGATCATCTGTGTGGCATCTATCAGGTATTTGTCCTCTGAGATTTTCGATTTTCTTAGAAATGTTTTCACCTGCAGTCAATATTTAACATATATGCAGGTTGCCCGGTGGTTATTATTCAATATCCTCTTCAAATGGTTGGGTTTATTGGTTAATGTCTTCTGTAGTTGTTTCAATTACCATTCTTTTGAAATAAATGTGATATAGGTATTTGTAATTATTGCTAAGATGTAATCCATTTTACCTTTCCTTACATCATTGTAAACGGATTAATTATTGGACTACGAAGAGTGGAATCTACTATTTGATCATAAGGACATCAACAGTTAAAACATCATTTTGTGATGTATGAGTGCTTCTAAAAGATTGCTCTACAAATACTAGGTACATATTCGGGCATTGGTTCTTATTGGACATTCATTGATTACATATCCAATACTCACTCATCACTCAAGTACAAGTTAGTTCACGTAAAACACTAAAATTTGTTACAAAAAGATTTGGTTTGCTACTCTAGGCCAAAACATTGAGAGATCTAGAGTTGAATTTTCTATAGGCCAAAACATTAAGAGAGATCTAGAGTTGAATGATCTATCATTAGACTTAATTTGTGACTGGATATTACAATGTTGTTTGATACATGTAGCCGATTTCATCTAGTGGAAAAAGACTATGTTTGTGAATCTTGTGACTTCTACTTAGTTATTATTATTTTTTTCTTTCTATTTCTATATTATATAATCGTTCTGTACCCATGTCCCAGTTTTCAAACTTTTGCTGTACCCGTAAGGCCATAACAATGCAATTTAGCCATCAATTTGGGTCTACTATTGAAGAACCTTCATAATGTAACACTCACATCTGTTTGTAGGATGTTACCTTATTTGGTACTTTGAAATATTCCTTTTGTGAAGTTTCCTTACTCATTTGTGATGAGATATCTTAATCATGTACTCTATTCTTGGTTTTCTGTGCTATAGCTAAAGCATAATTTCCCTTGTATAGCTTTACTTCCCTGCCCTGCTAGCATGTGTGTAATCTATCAGAAGTGAAGTACTTTTTTAATCAATGGAAGAAAGAGCGATTTTTATTCTGATAATTTTAGTTTTTTATTCTCCAAATAGAATCCATGGGAGCCAACTTGCTGAGATGCCATTTATTGGAACCCGCTATATGTATAGGCGACAAGGAATGTGCCGTCGGCTTCTAAATGCCATTGAACGGGTAAGTTCAGCATTTTTATATATGTGTCTTCAGTTTTAGTTGCACAAACCTTGACTTGCTCATTATTGAAGTCATTCATAACTATTTTCAGTTTTTTTTGCTTTTTTCGTTTTAGCAATTATGCCCTTTTAGCCTATAACTTTTTTTTTTGGTTTTTTCTGGCTGATCATGCTTGTAAGATTTTGCAAATGGAAATTATTAATGAATAGGCTAGCGTACCATGTTTAGAGAGAAGCAATAGAGTGTAACAGAATTCTAACTAATTTTGAAAGGGATCCTTCCTTCTCTCTAAACACGGAAGGATCCTTTATATTAATAGATAGGATAGGTTTCTCTTTTTATATTGGTTCAATTTTGCTTTTATTTCTAGAAAGTGGAGAAATTGGAAGCAAAATTTATTAAGTAGAGTGCCCCACTTTCTCATCTTAATAAACTTGAGTGTAAATTCTTGTGATGCACAAATGCTCTAAATGGAGGAGTAATATTTACGGACAATTTATATTTAATATTTAAAAATAATAAAAAGGATGATTATGAAGAATATTTGATAAAGTTGATAATAATTTTCACATACATCTACAGTAAAAGTTGTTTCAGATAGCTTTAGAAACATTTTAAAGTAGTTCAACAGAAATCAATTATGTTGTGAGTTACATCAGTTGAACATTAATTGAACAAATATTTACCCTACTTTTAAATTACATTATTATATTAGATTACAAAAAGAATAAGACCATAATATAATAATACACTTTTCATAATGAAGGAGTGAAATATAGCAAAAACAGAAAGCAAAATAAAAAGTTAGGTTCCAATTTATATAAATTTTTCTATTAAAATTCGGTCAAATCTATTTGAAAGCAATGGAACAGGGTGATATTGTTTCAAAACATAAGAGCCTATCAATTTTTGCCACAAATGTATTATTTGTATGCGGATATGCTGTCCTATTAATAAATTATTACATCCCTTCTCTTGGAACAAACAAATGTATCAAGATTAGCTTCATAAGTAGAAAAAAGATAGTACTATGGTAGTCAGGTGAAAAGATATGATGGACCCACCCATGAACATGTGGCCGAAGGAGCAAACCAAACCAAGGATTTGGAGTGTATGCTAGGTGTCTATTTAAAGAACTGTATTATGTAGTAACTATCACACATGTTTTAATGATCTTTAGGCGCTGTAACTGCTTTAAGGCAGTTACTCTTAGGTGTGTGATAGGACGAAAACGTGTGGGCGTTTGCTATCTCTTTTAGAGATGTTGTATGTTGTACTTTAGGAAATTAAGAGTAGAAACCTATTGTTAAGGTTCTCTATGGCATTATAACTCTGGCACAACATATTTTTGCTGTAATTTGTGTGATTCTGGTGTGTTTAATTCAATCTTAAGTTCCTAGAACAAGCTCTGTCATTTTGATCCGACCTGCCGGATCAAAAGGAAGGGAATTTAAGTGGTCAGCGGTTTTTCTTTAGGTGACCATGTCAAGGGTGTCTGATTGTGGGGAGGTGTTGGAGGAGAAGGTGGAAGGGCTGGTTTTTGGTTTGGTGCTATTAGAGGAACGAGTGGAGGCTAATTCAGAGCTACTTTTAAGGGAGTTGCAAAAACTGTTTGGGTAAAGATAAACAGGAAAACACCTAAGTTCTAATGATAATTCAAAGCTACTTTTGGCATTAAAAGTACGATATTCAAATTCGATAAAATACATCAATACAATACAAATTCGAATTTGCTAAAACCGAAAAGGATGAATCTGCATACAAACTCACATCATCTAGGTTGGCAGTACAAAATGATAATTTAGCTCAAAACAACATGCTTACAAATACAACAAAATTCAAGTGTCTAGAATACCTATGCTTCCGGATTTGTAATAGATCAAAGTTACTCTGCCAATCTAAAACAAACGAACACTGCACCAAGACGAATGACGAACGGGAATATCAAAAAGCTTTGCACCAAGACGGGAACACCAAAAAGTGCCACACTTAGACTATGAGGAAATCAAAGAAAAAAAAGAAAAAAAATTTAAATATGTGTGGAATCCACCTATTTAGATAAAATCAAAGAAGGAAGTGACTTGGAGGGGTGATTCCGGACTAAAAAATGATCTTAAATCACCCATCTCTAATAGATGAAGAAGAGACTAGGGTTATAATTTGTGAGAATGAGCTATCTTTGACCGAACAATTTCCTGATTTCAGCCTTTGGGACAAGGCTACATTTATGTAGGGGGAAAATGATGGATCCACCCATGATCCAATGGCTGAAGGTGCAAAACAAAAAACCAAGAATTTAAAGGGTGTATTCTAGACAGTAACTGTCATGTAGTAGATATCCTTTAAGTAGAAGTTATCTATCATTTATGTAGCAATTATAATGCATTTATGTAGTAATCATCTTTTGGGACTGTAACTGCTATACGACAGTTACTCCTAGATGTAAAGAGGACAAAAACCTGTCGGTGTGTGCTGTGTATTTTAGATGTTGTAGGTTGTATTTTAAAACTTGAAACCGACTATTAAGGTTTACAGAGTATAACACTGGGACTACATATATTTGCTGTAGTTTGTGTCTTTTTGGTGTGTTTACTTCAAATCCTAAAGTCCTAGAACAAATGCAAACTTCTTCTAGTGTCTCTATCACTTTGTTTATTGAGGGAGAGGTTGTTAAACTCTCGATTTAACTCTTAAACTCTTATGAGTCTACGGTTCTAGGTCAAGAAAATAAGTCAACTCGCATGTAAGTTTATCAAAACTTTGATAAAATTAGTAAACTCTCGATTTTACTAGTGTTTTACAAGTTTACGAATGTAAAATTTTGATAAATATTAGCCAATATCCATTTTAATTACGTATGTGTTGTAATAGCTATTGATTTTAAAAAGTAAATTTATGTTTTTAGGGACAAATATTATGTGTCGATATGATTGTTGTTTTTATACCATTTTATTTTGGTCTATCATAAATATTTATCTATTCAAAAATATTTTTGATTTATTATGGAGATGACATGTTGAATTATTATTATTATTTTAATATTAGGTATACTCTTACGAGTCTGATTCTACAGTCGATTTTGCTTATAAGCTATACTAGTTTATCTAAACTCTCGAGTTTAACAACCTTGATTGAGAGACATCACCTGGTTTCATTCATTGACCAGAGGCTGCTTCATTTTTCTAGCACCAAATCCAATTAGTTTCAATGGTTGCAACTTAATTGATATTCCCTTATCAATTTGTTTGGACTTTGGACTTCTATATCATAACAGCTACTTAATGTTTCCTTCAAAGACCTGCATCTGTCAACCATTCGTTCCTTCGGCCAAGACTCAGAGAAAATAAATGCCAGGATTCAAAGTTTATGAATATGCCGATAACTTAAGAGACTCAATATATTCTGATTTCAACCACACGAAACTAAATCCCCAAAATACAAAAGGAAGAGTGAAATAAATAAATAAAATTCTTAAAATAGATGACTTTAAAGTAAATAGATATTAAAAACAAAACCAAACAATTCAGAGCTAAAATTAAAAGAGAAGCAGTGACGTGAAATCAATCAAACTTTTCTTCATGTCTATCAGCAAATTATGTACGAAGAAAACAATTCTTAATGTCTATCAGCAAAATTGAAGAGAAAAATTTAACAGATTGTTAGCAATTTCTTTATGTTGAATGTGAAAACAAAGACGAAAAATTCATTCCCAATTGGCACATATTTTGAAATGTAACATACTGATAATTGATAATTAAACCATTGTGACAGTGGGCATTTGAAATTGAAATAGATGTACATGGAAACTATGAATCACTTATAGAGATACTGAACACAACATCAATACGGATACATAGATACTGTTACTAATTTGAGGAAACGAAAATAATTGAATGTGACACCCTTTCAGCATGAAGTTGCGGTGTTAGCACATAAACCCAAACAGTGTCCCTTCTAGGTGCCTTGGAAAATGGTTTTATGTAAATGCAGTTGGGCGTTACTGCATTTATTGCTTGCTTTCAATGAATTAAAGGAAAAACATTAAAAGATGTCACATTTAAAGACTTCACCTCATCCCAATAAACACGCCACATTAAAATTCTCTAGTGAATTCCTTGGAACTTGTGAGATTTCTGCTCAGAAGAAATATACTACTTCCGTCCTTATTTGTAAAACCCTTTTTATCAATGCAAAAGAATTAAGAAAAGTGGGTTTCACATTAAATTTATCAATATTGTATATTCTTTTTCTAAAACTATCCTTCATATATTAAGAGAGAGTAAATCTTTTAATTCTTTACATTTAATTAGGGGTATTTTTGTAAAAATCTAAGTAATGTTTCTGTAATTTGAAGAGTGGGTCTTATATAAAGGAACAAGTTTTTTTTACAAGAGGGTCTTACATATAAAAACTGTTCTTAGGAATTCAATTCTTGGGCTCCTAACATAGTATATGCTAGCCTGCACAACCAAATACTCATGAAAAGTGGAACTGTTGAAATACAGAGAGAGTTGTTTCCATTTGCTTCTCTAGTGGCTTTGCTGCTTTGGAATGTGAAAACTGAAGTTAATGTCAATCAAGTGGTTGGTTTATACGAAGTTTGACAGGAAGATGCTATATTACAGTTTTGTCTGTGAAATATTTATATTACTGATTTGTCCCTAAAATTTAGACAGGAAAATTATGCTGCAGACTTAAGTCGCTTTAGATATATCAAGATTAAGATTATGATGTATAGTGGGCTTCTAGTTAAGAGATTCTATGTTATGACTTATGGAAAAGAAGAAGGGGGATGGGAAAAACAGCCCTTGAAGTAACTGAAAACTGAAAGAGGGAGGTAGTTAGTATCAGTAGTGAATATATAGGAGGCAGCTAGATGAGAGTTGTTTGAAGTGGAATAAGGAGAGACCAGGACCTTTAAAACACCCCGAGAGCTTGTATTCTTCTCCTGGTCTTGATGCTTGGGTATTGGAGACTGAGTGGTGTCAGCAATTTTCTTTCTGTTCACTAATCTTGTTTACTTGTGCATTATTATGCTGTAGCTGTTCTATTAGATTGCTTTTGATGTTACTGAATCACACAAAGAAAGTACTATTAAACTAAACCGCAAAATTACTTCTATTTTGTCTGATTAACTACTCCCTCCTGTCATTTTCGTAACAAACAAATAGGTTGTGGTTTTTGGACCTAACTATAAGAAACAAACCAATTTTCTAGAGTATTAATTGCTATAGTTCCTTTTATACCCTTACTTGTTACCTACAAACCCACAGATTTGTCATATAAGCGGGATACATTCAATGAGTATATGGATATTTTTGGAAATAAAAAGCTTAATGCTAACTCCTTTAGGTACTCTTGCTTGGTCTTGATGATTTGGTCTTTTATTTCTTATAAGATTGATCAAAGGTAGTATGTGGCAAAGTAAAAGGTTTTAGCTTTTTAACCTGAGAGCGGTGATTAGTTTTGTTTTGTTGGACAACAGAAAAAAATCATGCTGCACTTCCATTTTATCTGTTTCCCTTTGAATCTTTCATTTTGCTGACTTCAAAACTTGATCTCTGACTGTTATCAGGCACTCAGTTCTTTACATGTTGAGTTATTGGTCATACCAGCTATATCAGAGCTTAGAGAAACCTGGACTTCTGTTTTTGGATTTGAGCCACTTGATCAAATAAGCAAGCAAATAACAAAGAGCATGAATCTGCTGGTATTCCCTCACGTAGATCTGTTGCAGAAGAAGATTTCAAGGCTTAAAATTGCTAATGAAAGTTTGATTCTTACTGGAGGTACATTTTCCTAAATGCTTGGCATGATCTTTTATTTGGTTGTGTTGTGTATGCTTGGAGATCTACATCCTTGTTGTCGCTTTATTAAGTTCGAGCTTGTATTTTGCATGATGCAATTTGTTGCAGTTTCTGATCATAAGAAGACTCATCTTGACGAATCAGATTCATCTGGATCTGATTGTTGCAAGAAAAATGAAAAAGCCATATTTATTGAATCTGATTGTGGTTATTTTGAGAACTCATTGAATAACGCACCTGGCATTACTAGCAACACCATACAGAATAGTAAATCTCCAACAGATGTCACATGTCAAGCTGTATGTCAGACTGTTCATGAAAATTTGGTGGTGGATAACAAAAGCATCATAAATGCACCTGATAATGTGGATAATTCTTGTTGCCAAGAAGAAGATAAGGAAAGGCAATGTCTCCGTACGCCTTCTGGAGGCTCAGAAGGAAATTATGTTGGTGCTTTGTTGGAGGTTACTGAAAATTGTTCCAACGAGGTCAAGTTAACAATAGAGGTCGTTTCATATAGCAAGAGTGCTGAAAAATTTGCATCCTCTGGGGCAGAAAATATTCCTATTGACTCACAAATTTTGTTTAGGACAAGGGAATCAGAAAAATCTGCTGACAGTAACAACAATTCACACAAGATTTCCGACAGTTGTGAACTGAGATTTAAAACTGACTGTACTCAACCAAGCTATACTGAATATGTCGATGATTGTGGCTCGCATTCTAGACCTGATGGTGATAGTGCCTCTGTCGAAGCAGGTCTCACAACCAATGTCTTGATGCCCCTTGAATCACAGAATTTTACCAAAGATTTGCCTGTTAATTGTGAAAACAATTCTAGTGTTGTTAATGCGTCAAATGCTGCTGAAGCAGAATTTTGTTATTCCAAAACAACTGATCTCCAGACACACAAAAATCCTAGAGATTGCCAATCCATCCTAGTATCTTCAGGTATTTGTGAGATAATTGCAGATGGTGTCAATGAGAGGAATAAAACATCCAAGGCAGCTGATGCTGATTTTCTTCCTGCTGATTTTGAAGTAATTCCCGGTGATAAGCTTGGCTCTCATTCTAGACCAAATGGTGATAGTGCCTCTGGGGAAGCAGGTCTCACAACCAATGACTTGATGCTTCCCCTTGAATCACAGAATATTACTAAAGATTTGCCTGTTAATTGTGAAAAGAATTCTAGTGGTGTTAGCACGCGTAATGCTGATGAGTCAGAATTATGCTATTCCAAAACAACTACTCTCCAGACAAACACATATGCTGGAGAATGCCAATCCATAGTAGTATCTTCAGGTGTTTGTGAAAAAATTGCAGATGGGGCCTGTGAGAGGAATATAGCACCCAGTGAAGCTGATGCCGATTTCCTTCCTGCTGATATTGAAGTAATTCCAGATAGTAAGCCTAGCTCTCATTCTAGACAAGATGGCGATAGTGCCTCCGGCGAAGCAGGTCTCACAACCAACGTTTTGACGCACCTTGAATCACAAAATGTTAGCCAAGAGTTGCCTGTTAATTGTGAAAACAATTCTAGTGTTGTTAGTGCACCAAATGGTGATGAAGTAGAATTGTGCTATTCCAAAACCACTGATCTCCAGACAAACCAAAATCCTGGAGATTGCCAATCCATAGTTTCTTCAGGTGTTTGTGAGAAAATCTCTGACGGTGTCAATGAGAGAAATATAGCATCCATTACAGTTGAAACTGATGTTCTTCCTGCTGATACTGAAGTAGTTTCCAACAATGAGCCTGGGATAAAGGAGCCTCCAGAGCTAGCAGAGCCTGATTTGCAGGTTGATCAAACTGCACAAAGTAACTCTCCTTCCTCACAGGCTCCAAACACTGCTTCTGGTGTGGCCCTGCACAGTACATCTGCCGGCGGTACTTCATGTGATGATATTGAAGGTCTTGTTCAGTCAAACCAAGCCAGTTGAGTAGGGGATTCAGCAATGCGTTCTGCAAATGGTCACAGGTAAGCCCTCGGTCTTCAATTCTGAAGGTGTGGCCCCCTACTTAACGTGATGAGATTTGTCTTTGTAGCAAAGTATATTCTGTAAAAACGTTGTTAGAATAGGGTGATATTACCTTTAGATAAAGATGTCTGGAGGTTAGCTCCATTTTTTTGGAGGATGAAGGAACTAGGTGAGGAACAACACCATGACATGAGGCTCGTGTATTTTGTTGATCACCGTGGTTATCATCATTAGGATGTGAATGGAGTAGACTGTAGAGCATTTCTTTTTTTATTTTTTGGTTATAATTTTTGCTCATACTCTCTTTTACGCGCTGCATCGAATTTTCTATTTGTTAACTTTAGGTTTTAGAAATTGACACGATTAAATGAACGTCTAGGATGGCTAATGAGCTTGTGTACCTTAATTGGCAACGTCTACTGGAAAGTTCAGATTTGAGTGTGTAAAAAAGTTTAGGGGGATATATACAACAAACATTAAAAGCAAATAATCGTGGCTATCCCTCATGATTCAGTCAATACTCTTTCATTTATTTTATAGTCTCAAATTTGCAGAGAGGAGTGCTAAATGCCCAGGAATTAGGAATGGAAAATATTATGGAAAAAGTGCAAAAGTTCCAAAACAACCCGACATTACCCTTTTTACGAATATGGGATCATGCTTTCTTAGATTTGGATTAAATTGGTTTTTATGAAGGTGCTTATTGTTTGTGATCATCTAGATGTTTGTAATGTATAAATGGGATTAAGGGGCAATTATTTCATCTTTTTAAGTCATAAAGAATTTAAAACAATCAAAGGTGTATATATGGTTGAAATAAATTTACAACCTATTTATCATTTTTTCCATACTAAACCTGAAGATAAAAATACTCTGAAATGCTCATATCATATACTATAATAAACCTCTGTTTACTATAATTTCTTGTGCTCTGTCATGGACCCTGCTGTCTACTATCTAAATAGAAAAGGAAAGTGAAAAATCGACAAATAACCATCCGGATTCAATTCCAACTGAAGAAAAACTAAAAAAATGAGTGAATCTTCAGCGAGGCTTATCCCCAATCCTCATCATCATCTCATTATTAAAATAATATAAGAATCCAATTAAATGGAAAGGGGGCATACAATCGAGATTCGTTGATTATGTCTGTTTGCCAATTCTTATTTTATTCATCTTCATTTGGAACTTTCTGACTCTGAGCATCTCATGATTCTCATCGTCTGGATGCATCGATTCTGATCAATCAAACAATGATTAAGTAATGAGTTGGATTTGTTTACTAGTGGAGTAATTTTGATATGTCACTTTCCAATGCCCAACAAGTCAACAACATTATAACTACTACTCCATTTATATTTAATAATAATAATATTAATTAAAAACGGGCGTGCTTACCAGCCAAATTAGACTAGTGTAATTATTACATTTTGTTACCAATAATTTGAGTACTTAAATAATGAGTTATCAAAATTTTCTTTAAAAAAGGTAAAAAGAGACCATACTGTATCTGCTTAGCTTGCGTATCACATCTTCTAATTAATATATAAACAGATATTATGTTAATGTTTTTGAACAAATGTTGTCTACAACCACTGTCATTTTAGCTTTCAGTTCCATAGTACAAAATTAAATGAAATCATAACAATATTAACACTTCATGTTATTTATTAATTTGATCGCAGAAGTTCAGGAATTTCGTGTTTATTTAAAATAGCGTGACACATACTCCTAGTGGTATTATATACTAATATGAACATATTAAATTAAGGTTTTCCGTATTGACTACATATAAGAAAATATTTCAAAACATATACAAGTGATGGTACTCAAATGATTAATGAGTTTCGAGTGATGGTACTCAAATGATTAATGAGTTTCGAGAGAATTCGAATTCGAATCTTGACTGGAATAATACTTGATCAAATTTTAGTTACCTTTAGATTAATGAGTTACCTTTGTTAAAATTCATTTCTCTTGAGAACCAGAAAATTAATAAAAAAAATATTTCAAAACAAACTTATACCGATAAGATGCTCACAGGTAACTGAAAAATAGGAAGTGAAATAATTATTACCCCGCAGGCCACGAGTCCACAGCAATAAAATGAACGTGATTCAATTCAAGTCCCCGAATTTTCCGAAAGGTCACTGTCCAAAGCCAAAACAAGAACTATATATATATATATATATATATATATATATATATATATAGTATTATATTGTATTGTATTATAATTAAAAATATATAATAAACAATTAATGATAAGGAGGATGTTGATAGATGAAGTAAAGGAGCATGAATGCAGAAAAGAGGGGACCAAAACTTTGAGTAGAGGCTCCCCACTCTCAAAGGAAAGAAACCAAAACTTTCAGTCACCACTTACTTTACTCACTAGTTAATATTTAACCAAATCAAGAAACAATTAATGTGGATGAATGAAAGTACCATATTAATTGATATATGATTAGACAATCATTATCTGGCATCCACGTTACATGCATTTTTTATTTTTATCACTTCAATTTACATCTCAAAGAATCCAAAATTCAATTAGCAATCACAATTACAATTACAGTTACAATTAAAATTGAATCAATCACGTTTATATGCATTTTGTTACAATATCAAAATTCTTAGTATAACCATAATTGTAACTGCAAGAACAATTTAGAATGCTAAAATGAGATGAGGGTAACAATGAGATCAGCAAAAGCTCCGATAATGAACTTATGAGTGTTCTTGGGGTTGAGCGCAAGATAACATAAAAGCAACTCATGCAAGTTATTCCAATTCGATTTCACATCCATCAATTCCGGACGCGCCTCCACCATCTCTTGCATCGACCTTCTGAAATCCATATAAGGATCTGGCGAGTATGTCGGTACTGCCACACTCCCGTCGAACAATACTTTTTTTCCTTTTTCTTCTTCTTCTTCTTCCCTCTCCTTCTCGTTACCCTCATTGTTGGAGACATCCATCGATGGTGGTGATGAATGTTGAATGCAATCTGTGTTGGTATATTCAATTAGTGAGTTGGAACTTCCAGGGGAGGAGAAAAAGAAGCGTTGAGAGGCAAAAGCAGCTGCAAAGTCTGCTGGTTCGGGTTCAGGTTCGGGTTCGAGTTCGAAAGAAGTGGATGTGATGAAAATGGTAGAGAGTGAAGAAGAAAATGTTAAGGAAGGCTCATAAAGAGAGTTAAAGTTCTTAATCATTATTGATGATGTGGAAGATGTAGATGAGGGTTTGTGATCATGAATTGGATGGGAGGAAAGGGCAGTACTGGTGGTAGTAGCAGTCGGACTTGTAGGTGGAGATTTTGATTCCGTAGTGAAATTTGAAAAACAGAGTTTGAGGTTCCTCATATTTCTTGTGTTAGACATGTTTGTATGTACTATGTAAAACCAAGACGTAAACAATCATATTGAGGTCCTTTGCTTTAATATATATATATTTTTTTAAATTAACTGTTGGATGGAAAACTATTATATAAATTATATTTATAAATTTTGATATTAATATATAACAGTTTATTATATCATCAAGATGCATTAAAATTAACGATATATACAATCGTATTGTTGATATTAGTTTTAATGTATCTTGATAATATAGTAAATTATTATAGATTAATGTCAAAATTTATATATACGATTTATATGATAGTATTTTTTAATTTAACAATTAATTTAAAAAAAAAATTTATTCGACACGATATTATTAAATAAATGTAATTTTTTGAGTCTAATTTAATTACTCCTAGTGTGTGTATAAAAGTTTGCTAATTTACATTTATCTTTCTTTTTTATTTATAAAAATGTAAATAAACACCCTACACCTTTTTACTTTGGACTAGAATATCCATTTAGAAAATTATTCAAATGAGTGGATGTAATTTATACTTTATATTTTATTTTATTTTATTTTCAATCTTTGAAATTAATGTTTGTTTTCCTTTCTCATATTTAATATCTTCTTTTGTTAACTTTTTCATTAATTATTTATTGAGAAAAATCAAAAGTATTTTTTTATTGAATTTCAATTTTTACTTAGAAGGTGTTAATAATGAAAAAACAAAAAAAATGTCTCAATAATTAATTAACCCTATTTTTTTTTTGAAATGTTACTAAAATGGGGTTAGTAAAGTGGAGTTTTTTTTTTCAAATAAAAAAGTGTAGTAATTTACATTAAAAAAATTAAAAGGTGTAGATTAGCGATCTACATATCTTTCAATCATTGATAATTAAAATGTAACTTACAAATCACCTTTTAATTTTACTTATTAAAAACAGTAAAGAGTGGTTTTTTAGCCCAAAGCAAAAATGTGTAGGTTGCTAATTTACATCTTCATAAAAAGAGGTTGATGTAAATTAGTAAATATATATATATATATATATATATATATATATATATATATATATATATATATATATATATATATATATATATATATATTTCAAATGAAATGATGTCATATGTCTTTAAGTTCGAGCTCAACTGAAAAATGTAAATATTGTTAAGTTGAGTGTCTTATTCCGGGTTTGAATCTAGAACTTCACATTTGTGTGTGGTTTTATGACATTTCTTCTATAGAAAAAAAAAAGAGAGGATGTGTTATAATGAGATGATAGGTATGAATCTTAATCATTGATCAAATCATGAGATAGTAAGATTAAAACAAAAAGTCATGTGAATTTATTAAAAGATCATGTGACACTTAAATTACTTTCAATCATAACCACCATGTATGATTGTATGATCTACATTTAGTCTTTTCATTTTTTTTTTTGATAAAATAAAATTTAGATGAGTTGGATTTTGAGAGCTCATCAAAGGTCAGAGCAGACTTCAAGGCTCAAAGAGTACTGACATAGGTATTTACAGATCACCCACCCCACCAAAGAGTCCTCACATCGACAACAAAAATTGAAACAACTTGTGAGTCAACTCCTTACCAACTGAATCAACCTACATGGAATAGTATTTTCATCTCTCATTGTAAAACATCCTCTCACTTGATTTGCCTTCATATCTCGCAACATTTCAAATTAGAGGATTTTTATAATGAGAGTGAGACAAATGAATCTTAATCATATATAGATTAGATCATAAATGACTGAGATTAAATAAAAATTATTTGACATTTTCAAATAGTTATATTATCTTTAAATACATTTTTTTGTTGATTTTAAATCTCTTGGTTTTAGAGGAATGAGATCCCAATAATCCAATGTTGAACCAAAAAGAAAAAGAAAATTATATAAAATAAATTTCAATTATCATAGTTCATCATTCATAAAATTATATAATTCAAATTTACTATATTCTCTTTTTTTTTAGGAAATACTATACTCTCACTTGGTGGTGTGTGTGTGTATAGTATAATTAGGGTATTTCACTCTCATAGATATCTAATAGTTTAGATTTTTTGCACTCGTTATTAAATTAATTCTCAAGTTAATTGACTGTTAAATATATTGGATTTACTATATTGAGTTGGATTGAGGGATCTAAATAGATTAGGGAAATGCTTATTGTTACGAGAGATGTTTGCAATAAAAAGAAAAATAATAGGTGACAATATTTAATAGTTACAAATTGTAACTAGTCTCTCTTCCATATATAGTCATCTAATTGCTAATTAATCAAAATCTTTATATTTTTGCATTCTTCTATTTCTTAAGCAAATCATTTGTACCAATTAGCATTACTCAATAGACTAATATCCGACTTGTTTTTTTTTTTTAATTTTAGAAGAGATAATAAATACTACTATAAATAACTCATACAACTGCGATATCCTAAATACGAACTCAGAACAAGAAGTCCAACATAAATCTCACTTGTAAATTAGTTACACATATTTTAGGTGTAGTTGTTTGAATTTAAGACAAACATTGTATGAATGAAAAAATAGTAATACATTAATGTATATTGCATTGCATGTGTTGAAACTCATGTCATATACTTGAGATCAAGATTGCATGCAATCAAAATTGTATACTATTTTGTAGTCATAAATTTTCTAGCCATTCCTTCAAGATCTCACAAATCAAATTTAAAGTTTTGATTTTAAAAATAATAAGTTTATATTAATTTAGAATCGTATCATCTTGATCGAAAGATTAAAAAACAAAATGAAAGACCAAAACAGTTTAATTTTAAAATAAAAAACTCAACTAAAAGTATAATTAAACTTAAAAAGAAACTAATATAGATAAACTATTAGGTTTTCGGTTTACCTTTATTTGGGATGAAAGCAAAGGTTGCACATGGGAAAGATAACGAGAGGTATCAAACAAAAACCAAATTACACAAAGAAATAATAAACCATTCAAACAAAAAAACCAATAATTAATCTTCAAGTACTATATATTATTTATATCAATATCACGTAAGATGAATGTAAGAGAAATTATATAAGTGAACGTGAGGAAACAATGATAAGAAAGGAATCCAAGTAGTAAAATACAATCCTATTGTGTACTGGGTTACTGATGGTTGGTCCGTTTCATGCACAGATTTACTATAAAATGAAACACACATGAAAGTGATGTATCAAACGTTATATATCGTTTCATAGTTCATGCAAAACATTACAATAAAGACTTGTCACAAATTCGGTCCATACTCCTATTATAATTAACCGTCCTGTCACTTCTATTAAAAAGTTTACTTTAGATTTTTATTTATATATTAAAGTTTAGTTTAGATTTTGATCCTAGATTAGTCTATTAATTTGAGTCCGAGCAACGAACAAGTTTTAAAAAGAAGACTAGAGGTTTGATTTATGCTATCAATATTTTATTTTATATTATTAATAAAAAAATTTAAACGAAGAGATGATGATTGAATCTTACTGATGAAATATATATATATATATATATATATATATATATATATATATATATATATATATATATTTCAATAAAAATAATCTTTTAGTTTGTTTAATTTTATTGATAATTAATACTACATACCTACAAAATATTTTCTCGTTGTACAGCTCACATGGTTATATTTTCTCACGGATAGTTTATCAATAACAAAATCACTATAATAAAAAAATAAAAAAGTATAATATTCATTATTAAAAATAACAAATTAATGTTCTTTAAGTCTTATCTTATTTGACAAATGCCGATATTATTAGATTTGACGTTTTGTCTTGTGTTTAAACCTGAAATATCATAGTTGCGTGAGTTAATTATGATAAAATTTACGATATTTTTTAAGACAAAAAAAGATGACAAATTAATAGGGCCATAATAAAGTATTATAATATTTATTTTCAACAATAACTTTGTGTCCTGACGAAGCAATACCTATTTTTTTATTTTTTTATCTTTTAATTATTACTTTCAGTTTCATCAATATTTAAGGTTTATGTTGCACCACACTTAATTTATATTAAATGTGTGTTTGATGTCTCACATGAGTTGGTGTTCGACATCAACTCACATAGTTACATTCAATTACTTTTATTTTTTCAAATTATTATTAATATTGATAAAACAATAACATTTTCGAGATTTGGGTCGATGTTTCGTTATTCAATGTAGCATTGTTTAGTTAAACATATATAGTCTAGCATCCACCTTTATTGGGTGGTTAATAGTATTGGATATGAAGTTTATGTTGAGTCTCATTTCATACTTTGGGTTTTCTTCTTCACCACAATTACTCTACATAAGAGCTGAAGTTTGTTTCATTCCATACTTTGAGTCTCATTTATTAATATTCACATTCATATCTAAAAGTATCCCTACATACACGATTTCAAGAATCCATTGTTTCATTGACTATTGTTCATATTTTTGTAACTAGACAATTATGCACTGAATAAAAATATTCATTTTGAGCTCCATCAATTACAAATTATTTTAGATGCTTAAATTACTGTGAATAGGACTCATGTATACGTGAGAATAAGACCACGCGAGAGTCACCCAATAAATGTTAATGTAACAATAATAATGTAATAATTCAACGCCACGTAGCATCAAAATTTCACTTGACTGACATGCCGACATGCCACATCATCTAGATTAGGCAAAAAGATTAAGATAAAAAGATGATAAAAACTAACACAAAGAAAATCTTGAATTAAATTTCTTTTTCTCAAAGATCTAAAATAAAAAGTGATAATTTCAATGTCAATTTGTCACGCAACTTATTTCAATTCAAGGTCATAAAAATATTTTGAAATTTACAAGAATTAAAAATGTTCAATAAAAATATTTTCAAAAATAAAATTATATTCAATAAAATGTATGAAAAAAAAAATCTATGCATGGAAAGCAGATCCGTTATAATTGAATATTGTCATGTTCCTATAAGATTCAATCAATTAATATTGTAGTGGACGGCTAAGGTCCAGTCTGCAATTTCCGTAGAATGGCCCCTACTTTCTCAAGGTACTTTGTATTATATTCCTTACTTTATTAAAAATGGTCCCTACTTTAATATTCGATTAGTTTATGTACTTCACTGACAGTCTGTTGAATGGATTCAGAATCCAGTCCAGTCCACCCAAGGAAACCGAACCGCGCTCAATCACGAGGAATAGATAAAGCCAATACTAACTTCTAAGTAGAGTTGTTAATTTGTCAAACCTCCTCTATATTGACCTCAGTTTACGTATTGGAGAGGGTCATAAAATCTTATAATATAAAGGCTTATTAAAAGAAAGTTCCCAATGTAAAAAAACCCCCAAAATTATGTGGGCTTAGAGGACCCATAGACCCATTAAAAATTAATTATTTTTTTGAAATAAAAAATATTTTAATTTTTTTTTCGATTTTTTTTATGTTATGAATAAAATTAACAAATTCAATAATTTTTCAATTTCGAATTTTTTTCCAAATTTTGTTCGATTTAGAAATTGTCGATTTATTTTTTGATGTTCTGAATAAAATTAACAAATTCAATAATTTTTCAATTTTGATTTTTTTTTCGAATTTTATTTGATTTAGAAATTGTCGATTTTTTTTATGTTATGAATAAAATTAACAAATTCAATAATTTTTTAATTTTGATTTTTTTTCCGAATTTTGTTCGATTTAGAAATTGTCGATTTATTTTTTGATGTTATGAATAAAATTAACAAATTCAATAATTTTTCAATTTCGAATTTTTTTTCGAATTTTATTTGATTTAGAAGTTGTCGATTTTTTTTATGTTCTGAATAAAATTAACAAATTCAATAATTTTTTAAAAATGAAATGGGCCCTAGGCCCCTCTGGCCCAAGCCCCCAAAAATTAAAAAATAGGGGGCTGGGGCCAAATAAATTTTTTTATTAAGAGGGGCTTAAAATTTGGGGCCTAATAAAAAATTTATTAAAGGAGGCTTTGAGATTAGGGGCTTTTTTGACAGCTCTACTTCTAAGTAGGGTCCAAGCAAACCAATTCGATTTGATGATTAGTTCCTAAATTAAATAAATTGAATTTAAGTTCAAAATTGAATTAGTTTTATATGAATTTATATAATTCGAACTAACTCCATATATCTATATCTATCAATGTTATGATCAATTTTATACAATTTTATTTTTGTATGAAATAAATTTGACTTGAGTGTCGTACAAAAAATTAATTTAGGTGTAAATATTAAAATGTTTGAAGATAATTTTGAACACATTATAAATGTAATTTTGAAATGAAATAAATATTATTTGAAAAACTAATATTAAGATATTTTTATATCATTTTAAAGCTATCAAAAAGACATACAACTTTATTGTTAAAAAAAATTGCAAACAAATCTAAGGGGATATGTCGCATTTGTTGGTCAAATCAACTACTTTCGGTGATAATACAGTTTTTACCCCCAATTTTACCAATTATGCAATTTTGATCCATTTATTTTCCTCCGCAAATTTGGTCTCTCCATTTTCAAAATTGTTGATATTTAGTCCCTTTTTTTAATTTGAGTTGTAATTTGGCGATGTGACAATCATTTATGTAATTTCTATAGAAAATCTTAAAACATTATGTATACGAGTCATCTTTTTTATATATCCAAAATTTAGTTCATTTATACTCAATGTCAAACTAATCATTCACACTTGAATTGAACAAAATGTTTGCATAAAGAAAAATCTAAGACTATTTGAAATCTTTTAAATCTATGAAGTCTTTTGAATCCTATGAATTCTTATTATACAAATCCATTAAAATTCAATATGTGAAATCTTGATTACAAAAGTGTTTAAAAAATGTAAAGTTTAGTTGCACTTTTTACCTTTTTATTTTATTATTCTCACAGAAATAGTCTATGTTTTTTAAAATGAACCTTTTTGACAATATTGGTGTTAACCTAAATTTCTTATCCCAAAAATAATAACGTAACTTATTTTTAAATAACATAATATTAAATAATCTTATAAAATACGGGTGAATTGATATTTATCTACTTCATAAAACATAAAAACTATAATTTAAAATCTCAAACAAATACATCCCTTTTAAACATTTTTTTTATAAAAAAAATTTATACAATAATTTTAAAAGTTTGTTTGCTTTTATGTAGGCAAATACTTTTTTAAGTCAACGTGCATATAAATATTCTTGTAATTTTGATGAATGTTTACTAAAAAAATATTTAAATATAAAAATTAAATTGATATTAATTAATTTAGGTAAATTTGAAAAACTAAATTAATTATGACAATTTTAAAAGATTGAAACACAATTTACTTATATTTTTATCCTTGAAATTATAACAATGGAGAGATTTAATTATTTAAATTTATAAATTATTGTTCATCAATCAAAACCTATATTATATTGTGATATTTAACAATCTCTTGTATATCAAGACAAACATATAACATTTAATATTGTTGGGCTAACTTAAAAACGAATAAATTATTATTTTATAAAATTTGACTCATAAAAAAATTAAAAATATATAAAGGAGAGACCAACAAAAAAGTTCTTTGGCTAGATAATTGCCTTCTATGTGACAGCTGGCAGATCAATTGACATTATAGTGCACTAGCCTAATCTAACACTCCTGTATATATATATATATACATAATATGTTGCTAAACAAATTAATACAATTTTATTATGAGTTTATACTCTGTAAAAATAATATATAATTAAGTTCTATACTGGTTAAGATAATGAGAAAATATGTTGAATTTAGTTAAAATTAAAGAATCTTAAAAAAAAAATTATATTATTTAGAATAATAAGAGTTTACAGTGTCTAAAATTCTAAAGAAAGTGGGAGACGAATGTTATATATATATATATGCTCTATTTCTTCATTAAAAAACTTATTAGTCAGAAATACTTTTATGTTTGTATTGATTTTTTTCTCTTATACTCTTTTTGGAGTATTATGAGATATAATTTAAGTGTTTGCTTTAGAGAGTGTCGATGCATTCAGAGCTATAAGATGTTTGAGAGAAATTGTGGTTTTTAATTATCTAGTTTTATAGTTTTCACGTTATATCATTGTGTTTACAATTATGTTTTTTTATGTCTGTTTTTCCTCGACATCTTGTATTTGATATTTGGTTCGGTTCAAGGAAATTGAATTCTTAGTATGCTTCGTGGTTGCAGCAACGTCTGATCCTCCACATAAAAATAGAGTGATACTGTGAAAGTGCTATTTGAAAAGATTTTGGCGAGAAAAGATTTGATACTTAAGTGATTCTATGTGACTTGCATCTCTTTCTTGAGAATCTACCTTATGCAAGTTATAGTATGCATACAACTGCAATATCAAGTTTCATTGTGAATTTTGAACATTGAAAAATTTGATGGAAGAATCAATTTTGTCTTGTGTAAAGTTCAAGTCAAAGATATGTTGATACAAATGTGATTACACAATGTGTTAAATAGCACATGTGCCTTGGTTGACATTGATGCAAGATGTTTTATGAGATTATGTCGATTGCTGAAGAACTTCGTGAGAAGACCGACGTCAAAGTTGCACCATAAATTTTTAGCTTGGTTTTTGGCATCTAGAAAAAATTCTTGTAGTGATTTATCTTCAAGTAAAGATTCTTAAAGTGGTTTAGTTTCAAGTGAAAATTCTTTAAGGTGTTTAGCTTCAAGTAAAAATTCTTGTAGTGATTAACGTCAAATGAAATACACTCTTTTTGGTAAAGAACGATAGTTATTTTGAACTATATATGATTCTCGGTAAAGACAATGAATGTTGAAAAAAATATTAATTTCAATTAAAGGGAAGATGTTGGTTTTGTTGAAATTGAAGAATCTTGAAAAAATCTCACATTGGTTAGAATCCGATTTTTTTTATCTCTGATACTCTTATGTTAGAATATTGTAAAATGTATTTCAAGTATTTGCTTTGGATAGTGTAAATTTATTGAGAGCTGAGGTGTTTGAAAAAGTCTATGTTGAAGAATTATCTACAATGTTATTCATTGATTGTTACTAGACAATAATCTTCATTTATTCTCCGGTTTTAGAATTTATGTGTTACTATCTCGTGTCCCACTTATAAGAAAATTTTTATAGATTTTTTTATCCAATTTATACAAAGAAGTTGTGACTTTTAATATGTATTTATTTTTTAAATGATTTTTTTAATTTCATTTAATGTTTTTCTTTTAAATATTAGTTGATGTATTCAATATCTCACACTTTTCTATGTGGAATATATTTGTAACAATATTCAAAAAATGATAGTAATAAATAAGTTCATTGATATTGATATTTTTCTTCTTCTTATAATTAGGACATGAGGGAATATCATTTTGTTATTGTGATTGTGTTTTCTTGTGTGATTATTTCTCAACAAAATAGTGTATTTATGTGTACAAATCATATAAGTATCTAAACATTTTTTGACAAAATAGGACTCTTGAACTTTATTAACACAATAACACAAATGATGATAAATTTTTAAATTTTTTGAATGCAACTATGAGTTTAATTTTTTTATTTGAAATATTTTTGTAAATAAAACAATTAGTTGAATATAATATGAACAATTATAATATGTTATTTTAAATAGTAGATTGAATTGGATAATTACATAAATATTTTTTTTTGTTTAAGTGTTTTGTACAAATATTCAAATAAATTATAATGTTGCATTGTTAATAGCTTATAATTGATATAATTAAAGAACAACACTATAACATTGAAACATACACAATCAAATTATTATGTAATAAAGACAAATGTTAAGTTAAACTTAAAAGAAAAGTTGGTCAACAATACATAGATAATTGAAGTAATAATTGTTAATGAACTTATAAACTCATTGTCGCGGCCTAAATTTCGAGTGTTTCTCGAAATTCAATAGAGTCGCC
Source organism: Cicer cuneatum (assembly GCA_037974295.1). NCBI lineage: Eukaryota > Viridiplantae > Streptophyta > Magnoliopsida > Fabales > Fabaceae > Cicer > Cicer cuneatum. The sequence goes on from JBBPBO010000001.1 coordinate 19,158,988, forward strand.
ACCAAAGTTTATTTAAAATAGGTAAAACATTGGGAAACCCTTAAAAAGAAAAAAAAATGGTCTTTGAAACCAAATTTTGAGTTCGGGAGTCGATTATGCGTAGGGAAAGTATTAGCACCCTACGACATCCGTTAAAATACGGTTACTTATAATTAATTGTGCAAAATTAGTATTAACTTAAATATATTTATTTCTCTTTATTATTAAATATGAATATCAATTATTTATTTTTAATGTGATGTTGAAATAAATACGTGTTTAAAGAAAAGAGGAACAGATTTTTTTTTTTATTAATGTGCTTGACAAGAGTTGTGATCTTGCTCCTACGTATCTCTCGGTGCGATGGAGAAATCAAAGCTACGTAGTTCTTGGTTAGAAAATGCGGATGTGTTGATTGTTTTTAAATAAATCGTGTTTAGTTATTAAAAGGTTAATTTTGACGAAAATAAAAGGAGTTTGTTTGATTTGAATTATTAAAAAATGTGAAATTTAAGACGATCAAGTTGTACAACTCGTGTCTCAAAACTCAAGGAGTAAAAGGATGTCTCATCCAGTTAATCCAATTAAAAGTATTTTTATTATTTTCGGTTTTAAAATTGAGTCTCAAAGCCACCAAGTAGTACAACTTGTGTCTTAATAACTCAAAGATTACAAAAATGCCACATCTAAATAATTAAATTTTTTTTTAAAATGATATTAAATTAACTTATTTATAAAAATGAGTTTTAGAATTATCAAATTATACAACCTGCGTCCTGACAACTCATAAATTAAAAAGATGTTAGATCTAATTAATTGGATTTGAAAAATTGATTTTTAATTAATTTATTTATAAAAATGAGTTCTAGACTATCAAATTGCACATTTTGTATCCTAACAATTAATAGATTAAAAGATGATACATCTAATTAGCCTTTAAAAAAAATTACATGTTTCTAGAAAGTTTAATATTAATTAAATTTAATATATAAAAAAATGAGATTTATTTAAAAAAGTAAAAAAAATGGATGCTAAAAAATATAAAGCTATAAAGAACAAATAATCGTAAAATCTAAAACTAATATTTATATATAATTATAAAAAAACACAAGCAAAAATGATATTAAACATATATATATATATATATATTTATATAAAAAAACTGATTTGATTTTAAAAAGGGGAAAGTAAACATGCTAAGGCTAGGGATTTGGGGAAGAACAAACGGGAAAAAAGAAAAAAAGCAGTGCAACCAGAGAAGAAGAAAAAACGAGAAAAAAATAACCGAGAAGGAGAAGGGGATGGAGATGGAGAAGAAGGCTGGAAGGAAAATGAGAAGGAGAGGAAGGCTGGAAAGAGACCGAGAGGGAGAGGAAGGCTGGAAAGAGACCGAAAGGGAGAAAGAGGTTGGAAGGAGATCGAAAGTATAAGAGGTCGAAAACGGAGGGATCGGAAAGTACGTTGACGTTCCGGCGCCGACGTCGGAGGTTTGAGTTTTCAGTCATATCTTTGTTTGTATTTTCACATATCAAAACATAATTTTTGTATAACAACCAAAGGTTTCATTTTTCAGTCATAACTCCATTTTATACATGTTACATTTGGATAAGAAATACAGTCATTATAGAGTAAAGATGAATGAAATACCTTAATCCTTCTTCTGTTTGCCTTTTTTAGTACTCTGCTTGCTTTCTTCTTCTTATTTCTAAGTGTTTTTGTTACTATCAGTTTTATCTCCTTTTCTGTTGATGCATTTTTTTCTTAATTTATAGTGTAAAGTGATGACTCTTTGGGTCCATGAGATAATAATCAGTCTCAGTTTTTACATTGTTTTTGCAACAAAGACAAGCAAGCTTTGCTAGGTATAGAAATATGTATTTCATCTTTCTGATTGAGTATAGAAGTAGTGAAGATAATAAACTTTTAAGGCAAAAGATAGAAACTGATCTAAGGGAATGAACTATAAAGCTGTAAAACACAATCTTTGTCTTTATTTTATTACATTTATACATTTTTTTTATAATATTATTTGTTTATTAAATTGATTAATGTTGCTGATAAGAACATGTCTTTGTTTGTTACTGATTAGCCATTATGTTTGAATCAATGAGTAAACAAGAAATGACAGTATTAACTTATTAATTAATTGCATAGGTGTTGAGTAGAAACAAGAAACAATGAGCAAAACAGGATTGAAAGATTGAAAGAGTTCAAAGAAGCTGCCTGGGTCAGGGCCAGTAAAGAGAATGCTGATTCAAAATGCTAAAACAAATTGCTTCACTTCACTGCTGGTTGTTTCACACAAAAAATATAGGTGGCAAGGCAGCTCGATCAAATTTACAAATCTAGCCTTGTAGTACCTCTCTATTCTCTGTTGGTAAGTAGCCATCTTATCTATTGGTAAAGTAGCCATCTTAACTGAGTTGCCTGTGGTTCTCAAAATACTGAGTTATATGTGTGCTAAGTTGTTTCCGGAGAATGCTACACTGAGTTTATTTTTCTTTGTTAATTTGAATTGATTGAAGTTGAATTTTGTATTTTGATTCTGGTTATTTTATTATGTATTTTTGGATTATTATTGTTAATAAGGTTCCACTCATAAGTGTGTGTAGGGTGTAGAATAAACATAATTCAATAACTCTACATTGCTAATAAAACAAATATACATGCACAGAAAATAATAATAATAATAATAATAATAAATAAATAAATAAAATAATTAAATAAATGACTTACTAACTTAAAAGAATATTATAATGACAACTAATAATAAACCTATAAAGTATTAGAAAATGAAAATCAAACAAATATAGAAAAAGTTAAAAATTATGCACAATTAATCATGTTAGGCTTGACTCTTTAAGAGTCCCCAGCTGTCGCGGCCAAAATTTCGAGTGTTTCTCGAAATTCAATGGAGTCGCCACCAAAGTTTATTTAAAATAGGGAAACATTGGGAAACCCTTAAAAAGAAAAAAAAAATGGTCTTTGAAACCAAATTTTGAGTTCGGGAGTCGATTATGCGTAGGGAAGGTATTAGCACCCTACGACATCCGTTAAAATAAGGTTACCTATAATTAATTGTGCAAAATTAGTATTAACTTAAATATATTTATTTCTCTTTATTATTAAATATGAATATCAATTATTTATTTTTAATGTGATGTTGAAATAAATACATGTTTAAAGAAAAGAGGAACAAATTTTTTTTTATTAATGTGTTTGACAAGAGTTGTGATCTTGCTCCTACGTATCTCCCGGTGCGATGGAGAAATCAAAGCTACGTAGTTCTTGGTTAGAAAATGCGGATGTGTTGATTGTTTTTAAATAAATCGTGTTTAGTTATTAAAAGGTTAATTTTGACGAAAATAAAAGGAGTTTGTTTGATTTGAATTATTAAAAAATGTGAAATTTAAGACGATCAAGTTGTATAACTCATGTCTCAAAACTCAAGGAGTAAAAGGATGTCTCATCCAGTTAATCCATTTAAAAGTATTTTTATTATTTTCGGTTTTAAAATTGAGTCTCAAAGCCACCAAATAGTACAACTTGTGTCTTAATAACTCAAAAATTACAAAAATGCAACATCTAAATAATTAAATTTTTTTAAAAAAATGATATTAAATTAACTTATTTATAAAAATGAGTTTTAGAATTATCAAATTATATAATCTGCGTCCTGACAACTCATAAATTAAAAAGATGTTATATCTAATTAATTGGATTTGAAAAATTGATTTTTAATTAATTTATTTATAAAAATGAGTTCTAGACTATCAAATTGCACATTTTGTATCCTAACAATTAATAGATTAAAAGATGATACATCTAATTAGCCTTTAAAAAAAAATTACATGTTTCTAGAAAGTTTAATATTAATTAAATTTAATATATAAAAAAAATGAGATTTATTTAAAAAAGTAAAAAAAATGGATGCTAAAAAATATAAAGCTATAAAGAACAAATAATAATCGTAAAATCCAAAACTAATATTTATATATAATTATAAAAAAACAGAAGCAAAAATGATATTAAACATTTATATATATATATAAACTGATTTGATTTTAAAAAGGGGAAAGTAAACATGCTAAGGCTAGGGATTTGGGGAAGAACAAACGGGAAAAAAGAAAAAAAGCAGCGCAACCAGAGAAGAAGAAAAAACGAGAAAAAAAATAACCGAGAAGGAGAAGGAGATCGAGATGGAGAAGAAGGCTGGAAGGAAAACGAGAAGGAGAGGAAGGTTGGAAAGAGACCGAGAGGGAGAGGAAGGCTGGAAAGAGACCGAGAGGGAGAGGAAGGCTGGAAAGAGACCGAAAGGGAGAAGGAGGTTGGAAGGAGATCGAAAGTACAAGAGGTCGAAAACGGAGGGATTGGAAAGTACGCTGACGTTCCGACGCCGATGTCGGAGGTTTGAGTTCTCAGTCTTATCTTTGTTTGTATTTTCACATATCAAAACATAATTTTTGTATAACAACAAAAGGTTTCATTTTTTATTACATTTGGATAAGAAATACAGTCATTATAGAGTAAAGATGAACGAAATAACTTAATCCTTCTTCTGTTAGTCTTTTTTAGTACTCTGCTTGCTTTCTTCTTCTTATTTCTAAGTATTTTTGTTACTATCAGTTTTATCTCCTTTTCTGTTGATGCATTTTTTTCTCAATTTATAGAGTAAAGTGATGAATCTTTGGGTCCATGAGATAATAATCCGTCTCAGTTTTTACATTGTTTTTGCAACAAAGACAAGCAAGCTTTGCTAGGTATAGAAATATGTATTTCATCTTTCTGATTAAGTATAGAAGTAGTGAAGATAATAAACTTTTAAGGCAAAAGATAGAAACTGATCTAAGGGAATGGACTATAAAGCTGTAAAACACAATCTTTGTCTTTATTTTATTACATTTATACATTTTTTTATAATATTATTTGTTTATTAAATTGATTAATGTTGCTGATAAGAACATGTCTTTGTTTGTTACTAATTAGCCATTATGTTTGAATCAATGAGTAAACAAGAAATGACAGTATTAACTTATTAATTAATTGCATAGGTGTTGAGTAGAAACAAGAAACAATGAGCAAAACAGGATTGAAAGAGTTCAAAGAAGCTGCCTGGGTCAGGGCCAGTAAAAAGAATGCTGATTCAAAATGCTAAAACAAATTGCTTCACTTCACTGCTGGTTGTTTCACACAAAAGATATAGGTGGCAATACAGCTCGATCAAATTTACAAATCTGACCTTGTAGTACCTCTCTATTCTCTGTTGGTAGGTAAGTAGCTATCTTATCTGTTGGTAAAGTAGCCATCTTAACTGAGTTGAGTTGCCTGTGGTTCTCAAAATACATATGTGTGCTAAGTTGTTTCCGGAGAATGCTACATTAGGTTTATTTTTCTTTGTTAATTTGAATTGATTGAAGTTGAATTTTGTATTTTGATTCTGGTTATTTTATTATGTATTTTTGGATTATTATTGTTAATTGAAATTGACAAAATTGAGGTGCTACACTCATGATACGATTAATGATTTTACGAAAGTCATATGTCATATACATGAGTGATTTCATATTTATTTTAAAAATACGGGCCAAATTATTTTAATTAACTGTCATAAATTTAAAACGGATTTGATTTTCTAGTAAGAAGTCATTGAGTAGAATCTAAAAAATAACAAAATAAATTATTTCATTCTCTTTTTTATGATATGTAAAGAAAAAAAAAGAATAAAATACATTAACAATACTTAACCTAACCATGATTTGACTGTTGTATATTCTGATAGAGTAACATAAAAAAATATTATACTCTCAATTTAGTATTGGTCTCTTGACTGAGTGGGTAGTATCGCATGAACAAAGATATTAAATTTAATTAATTAATTATGACAAAAAATGGTCTCATGTATGATTTTTTTATAGTTAGTGTATTATAATTGTTCTCATTTTTATGTATTAGATATTTAAAAAAAACTCTAACTTTAACTAATTTTTTATGACAAACATTGGTCCCATGTATAGTTTTAATACTAAATATATTTTCTTTGTATTATTTGTCACAAGTTTTTTTTCCATAAATTGATCAATGACAAACATATGTCATATGTTTTTTTATGTATCGATAACAAATATTAGTCCTGTAATTTTTTTATATTTATCGATGACAAATACTTATTATGTGTTTTTTATATTAGTGACATATATTTGTCCCATATTTTTTATCTATCAATAACAAATATTTATTCTATGGTTATTTATAATATTTATCGGTGCTAAATATATGTCATATATGAAATATTTCATCAGTGATAAATTTTATTCCCGTGTTTTTCTTTTTTATATTTATTCATGATAAATATGTGTCATGTATTATTTTTATGTATCAATAACAAATATTTGTCCCATATTTTTTTATATTTATTAGTGATAAATATTTTTCTTGTGTTTTTAATATTTGTCATTAATAAATATTTATTCCATATTTTTTTATATTTCTTCATGAGAAATATTTGTTTTGTGTTGTTTTAATGTCTCAAATATAAATATTAATTATGTGTTTTTTATATTTATTAGAGATAAGTGTTTATTTAATAATTTTTTTCTTTCAATTTATCAATAAATATGTGCTACATATTTTTTGACGTATCAATGACAAATATTTGTCTCATGTTGTTATATGTTTATTATTGGTAAATATGTATCCCGTCTTTTTTAATTTATATTTATTGTTGTTAAATGTGCATCCCATATTTTTTATGTATCAATAATATATATTTGTCCAATGTTTTTTATACTTAATATTTTCACAAAAAATTATATTGCCTTAACAACATAACAAGCACAACATAAAGTATCATTTGTTCTGAAACTACAAAATAATAACATAGTACGAAATTACAAAATAACAAAGTGACACAAGATGCATATTTGTTGTCCAACAACTACAAAAAAAGTAAGCATAATTACAAGATCAAACTCCGTCCAATGATTGATCTTCCAAATCATCATCATAGTAAGGGTGCGAAGGAGGATCAATTGTACTACAAAAAATTATTTTAACACATCAAAATCATTCTCTAACTTCTTTGAATGCTCGATAGCCTCTTCGGAGACCTTGGTAACCACTTGAGCTTGGGCTACTGCATTTGGAGCAATTTGTTCAACTCTAATTCTAATTGTCATGTACGCTTCAAAACACATCCCAACCATGAAATTAGAAGGATTATGGGATTGTTGTGTAAGCGATGTGCACCCACGCTAGAGCTAGGATGACAGAAAAGTCTCCCGTACCATATACTCGACCACGAGTATGACCCCATGCAGACATCCATACTCCACTTGTTTCGCCAAATTGTGTTTGTACTTTTTTCATTTTTTTTTTTTGAAATGTTCACTGATCAACGAGAAAAATTATAGTATAAGAGATTGCATAGAGACAACACAATAAGCATTCACATATTAAAATAAAAAATGTTAACTTATGTATGGAGACTGTTAATTTTTTTTTATTGTTAATATATGATCTAATTTCTAAAATAAATTAAATAAACAAGTCAACATGTAGATAATATACTATTACTAACTTACACCAAGTTTTGAACAGAATGAAGTAGCAAGGCTTCCGACATGAGGTTAGGCCAAATGAGAGTGAAGAAAAAAGAGAGTGAAAGAAAAAAGATGGTGAAGGTAGAAGAGAGTGAAGGAAAAAAAGATGAAGGAAAAATAGTAAAAAAGAAAGAGGGAACAAGACTGTGAAAGAGAATGGAAAAGAGAGTGAAGTAAAAAGAGATAAGGGCTAATTGTAAAACTAGAATTTACTAGAAAAATGTGATATATTTAATTTTACCAGTCAAAAAACATACTAAAATGGTGAATAATATATTAAAATAACAAAACATCTACCATATTTACAGTGTCGGATGACCAACGTTAATGATTAATGAAAAAAAATGGTTTAATAATGTAACATTCGTTAGACTGATGCTAGCGTCAAACTCAGATGCCGACACTAAATATGAACACTAAAATATATTTTTCTAGTAATGAGATAACATCATAGAGTAAAACAATGAGAATATTGAATTAATGTTAACTAATCTTTAAATAAATTTTAAGAAAGTAAATTCTAAATACGAACATATTAAAGTGACAAAAACATAAATCCTCTATATATATATATATTAAGCTTGTAGATAAGATAGAGTCCCTTGTCAGCTTGGTGCCAACTCTAAAGGTCTGCATTCAACTTGCATAATCTCTTGGTTAGTTAGTTAGTTAGCTCCTGTTTTTTTCTTTTCAGTTTTTCAGTTATCAAGCTCATGTAATATGGGGACACTATATAAGTCATCATGTATGTTTTCATCAATAAAAAAGTTGGTTTGATTATCATTTTACACTTTAACAATTTAAACTATGGCATAACAACCCTCAACAAAATGGGGATGTTGAGAGAAAAAATATAAATGGGATGAACATGGTGAAGGTGCAAACACGAGAAGGGGGGTTGAATTGTGTTTGCAAAACTTGAATTCTTTTCCTGTTTTGTTGAATTGATGCAAATTATTTGATGAATAAATAATCAGATTTAGCAGCGGATAATCATAACATAAGAACACAACAATTTACCCTGGTTCACCTTTAACTAAGCTACGTCCAATCCGTTCCTTCAGAAGGCCTTTTTCACTAATTCAAACTCCTTTGAATTACAACACGACTGACTCTTCAAGTCAGTCTTCCCAAACAGCCTGACAACCCCAAACTTTTGAGGAACAACAACACCTTGACTATACCAGTGAAGTCTTCTCAAACAGTCTGACAACCCCAGACTTTTGAGGAACAAAAACACCTTGACTATACCAGCCAAGTCTTCTCAAACAATCTGACAACCCCAGACTTTTGAGGAACAACAACACCTTGACTATACCAGCCAAGTCTTCTCAAACAGTCTGACAACCTCAGACTTTTGAGGAACTTCACAACCTTAAACCTACAAGTTAAGTCTTTTTCTAACAACCTGACAACCCCAAATTTTAGAATAAACTTCAACAACACTATAGAATTTTATACAAGGGATCGAAATTAGAACTGAGTAATTACTTCTGAAAGGTGATACTCACAATAAGCTTAAAGTGAACTATAGTGTTTGCTTTTGAAAATTTACGACGAAGATATGCTTCACACTCTAAGAAAAGAACACTTTGAAAATATTTATCTTTTAAGCAAGTGTTTCTCTCCTTTGAACTCTTTGAATACTTAGGAATTTTTTGCTCGAGTTCTTCTATTTTTCGATACTTTATTCTTCAGCATTAAGCCTATATTTATAGTTGAAATTAGGGCTTCACTTTGATCTGATGCTTTACTTATGAAGTGTATTTCGATTAATTTTGTTTTGAGAATATTCTGGAATATTTTGCTAAGATTCTGTTTCTGGAGTCTTTTGCTCCGATTCTGTTTTGAGTATACTTTTAGCTATATTATGTTTCTTGAGTCTTTTTCTCTAATTCTGTTTTGAGCATACTTTCAGCTTCTAATGATGTAGCTTCTGATTTTTTCTTCTAATGAGATCCTCTGAAGGGATACTCTGATTTTATCCTTTGATGATATCCTATGGTGATATCCTCTGATGATATCCTCTGGTGATATTCTCTGATGATATCTTCTGGTATTTTCTGGAGGTATCTTCTGGTACCCTATGGTGACATCCTCTAGTATCCTCTAGATGTTTCCTCTGGTATCCTCTGAATGTATCCTCTGGATGCATTTTTATCTTCTGGTGACGTCATTTTCTGATGATATCTTTTGCTTTTGATTTGTATCTTCTGGTGATATCTTCTACTGACGTCATCCTCTAATTTCTGCTTCTAGTGACATCATCTTCTGGTTTATGCTTCTGATGACATCCTCTGATTTCTGCTTCTGGTGACGTCATCTTCTAGTTTATGCTTTTGATGACATCTTCTGATTTTTCATTCTTCTTCTAAGTCAAAATACAATTTTCGTAAAATACATTTGTTAACATCAAAACTTTAATTGCAAGAACCAACTTGGTTCCAACACATGGTAAGAACCTTGTTGTGTGGAAAAAGGAATCCCCAAGAAATTTTGGCTAGAAATTGTCAATTTGGACAATCTATGTATTGAGCAAGTCTCCTACTTTAGCTGTCAAAGACAAAACTCTAGAAGAAGCTTGGAGTGGAAGCAAACCTTAAGTGTCACATTTTAAAGTGTTTGGATGCATTGGTCATGTTCTAGATGCAAAATGGTCAAAGCTTGAAAACAAGAGTTGCAAGTGTGTCAAAAGGATATAGATTGTTTGACCCTGTTGGACAAAAGATCATAATCGACAAAGATGTAATTTTTGAAAAAAGTGAACACTGGAAATGGGACAACAAACACAAAGAAGAGATTATTGTGGACCTAGATTAAGGAGAAGTTGATCAATTCATAGAAGCATAAGAAGATAGAAGTAAGAGTAGTGAAGAAGAGACCGAGCAAACATCAGAATTAAATGCTGATGAAAGTAGAAATAGAAGACCTCTAGGATGGATGAATGAGTATGAAAGTGGTCAAGGACTCTCATATCAAGAGGAAGAGGCTAATACAGTAGGAATTGATAGTGCAACTCCTGAATGTTTTGAAGTTGTGGTAAAATATGCTAAATGAAGTCAAACCATGGATGTTGAAATAACTTTTATTGAAAAAAAAAAGGCACAGGGGATCTAATTGACGTACCAAAGGGGTCAAAGAAAATAAGAGGCAAATGGATATACAAGACTAAGCTCAATGAGCTTGGACAAATTGATAAATTCAAAGCAAGGTTAGTGGCAAAGGGATATGCGCATGATATTGATTACACAAAAGTGTTTGCTCCTGTTAACAAGCTAGATACCATAAGGATGATTATGTGAAATCAACTTTCCTATATGGATATTTGTCAAGGAGGTCTATGTTGAACAATGAAAGGGTTATGTGAAAAAGGCAATGAGAAGAAGGTTTATAAGCTTCACAAGGCTTTGTATGGCCTTAAACAAGCTCTAATGGCTTGGTTTAGCATAATAGAAGCTTACTTCATTCAAGAAGGTTTCTAAGCTAGCAAAAGTGAGTAGATGTTGTTTCTTAGACGTTATCAAATTTGTAACTCAAATATTCAAATAAACTCATATTTTCATTCTTTATTTGATGTTGTTAGAGATGAAAATATGAGTTTATTTAAAGATTTGAGTTTCGAATTTGATGAAATTTGTATTATATTGAAGAATGTAATTAATTTTATGAGTTTTGGTTGAAAATTTTGATAGGTTTTTTGAATTTTTGTAAAAAAGAGGATAATATTGTTGACATTTTAAAACATAAAAGATCAAATTGTCACTTAAAATTAAAATAAAGGACCAAATCGAAAAAAAAAAGATAAATGACTAAAAGGTTAACAAAAATTAAGTTATTTAGCCAAAATATATATATAGTTCATGATTTAAACTTTAAGTAAAACAAACTACTAAAACCTCTAATTTATTAATAATTAATCTACATTTATATAAAAACATTAGACAGTTTCTTTTAGATGATATATTTTTCAATTGATGCAAATCAATATCAATTTTCCATCCCGAATCTACCGTTTGTTTAATAATTTAAAAAAGTGATTTTGATTTTATATTTTTAAAATGATTTTTATAAAATTTACTTAAAAATAGTATAAATTTTTTAAATTCATTTGTTGTAAATTAAAAAAAATGTAATTTTGACATTCAATAATTTAGATATTCATTATTAAATGTTTTAACATAATAAAAATTACATTTTAAAAAAAAATGTATAGTTTAAAAATAATTTTTATGAAGAGTTTCTCAAAATAGCTTTTCATTTTAATCATTTTTTGAAATTTTATTATCTAAAAAAATTATAAAAAAATAGATAAAATACTTAAAATCATATTTTAATATAAACTATTTAAACCAATTTTTTAATATTATAATAAAAAATCAAATACCATAAAAATTATTTTTAAAAAAAATTAGACAATCGTTTTTCAAGAGATTAATTGAGATTGTGAAATCAACTTGGAAAACAAATTTCAGTCTTCTCTCTATGATAAATGATAAAGGTTGCGATATTAGTTGTACATAAGATAATCACGGCCAATTCTCAACAATTTAAAAAAAAAAAATATTAAGTCATATTATTTTATATTTATACTTTTTGTCTAAAATACTCCATATTTTAAATTACTCTCGTAATTTTATTCATACTTTTCAATCTTCTCCCTATCTTCATCTTATAATTAGGTGGACGAGTATAATACGATGGTCTCAGTGGTAGAAATGTGATTTAACATATAATTTTGAGGAAAACTTTATGGATGAATTTACATATGACATATGAACTTAATTGAATTATGGAAGTAATTAAAATTGATAAAAAAAAAATATTTGTATTAATTTTTTTTTAAAAAAGAATAATTATTTACTGTGACAAGGTTTTGAAAACTAAATTATTTAAGTCTATAAGATAAATATGGTTTATATGGTTTGATATATGATAATTAAGCTTTGATGAATTTTGACTAAATGTGACCTGATATATGTTAATAGATATGCTAATTAATATAGATATTGTGGTTGTTGGATTATTGTTGTCAAGATGTATGTTTGAGTCTAATATGTGAAGGTCATATGCTATCTGTGCATCTTTTTTTGTCTAATCTAACCAAATGACATGCATCATGTAGATTGATATGTGTAGATCCTTATTTCATCATATAGATTGATATGTGTATATGAACTAAAATTTATTTTACCAATTTTTTTAATTATTAAAATTGCACTTTTTTATTAGGCTCAACTTTTAAGATTAAAATAGGGCGTCCAAAATCTTTAAGACGATCATGAACTAAATATATCAATTTTTGTAGATCAAATTATAATCTAGAGGTCTATTATTAAAAAACTAGAGGAAATAATTTATAAAAAAAATTACAAAAACAACAACTATAATTATAAAATAAAATAAATTTTCCAACATAAATTCTAACTAATTTTTAATTATTAAAAATGTCAACTAAAATTTGATTTACTACATCTCTTCAATATATTTTTGTAAATTTACGATCTAAAATTCTTATATACAATACAATATTATACTTTTTATTTATCCATTAAAATTTTAAAATTTAACACATTAAAATATTAGTTCAAGATCCGCCGCTGCATATAGTTTAACATTTTTTCATGGAAACTTATCTGTCCTCCAATAATTTATCTGTTTGAGAGTTTCCATGCTTTTTCCAAAATTATAAAGAAAATAATTCGTGTGTTCTGAATAGAGTTTTAGTATAATTTAATTATAAGGTCGTATAATATGATATTTTATATAAATATATTAAATAACCAAATTATTGTGTTAAAATGAGGTGACAAGGGTCTTGGCTAGTTCAAATGAGTCATAAGTCAGAGAATTTGATGTTTCTTCTTTCTCTCCACATACACGAAAAGAATGAGCTGTATCATACACACGAATTTCGAACTCTCAGTTTGTTTAAAGCTACGGTCCAACTCACTCAGTACAACACCAACCAATACTCTAAAAATACATATCTTAATTCAAAATTGACACTTTTAATTGAAAAAAGTTTGTTGTACAGAATGAAAAATAAATAAAAATAATTATTTGATATATACTAATGATATGATAAAAGAATAATTGAGAAAAAAAAATAAAATATTAAATGAGTGGATCAAAGAGTACGTATAAAACGATTGTAGTTAATTTATGCGATCGTGGATTTCAGCGTGAACAACTCGACATCCAGCATGCATATGTTTTTCATACTAGTATTTGTATTTGCTTCTTCTCGATCTGGCTCTGCTCTCTAGCTTTAATTTAATGGTCATATTAATATTGTTAATTAACACTGGGATTCGGAAAATTATATTATCAAGTTATATAGGAGTATATATAATACACGAAGATCTAAACAATGTCAGAATGAAATTATTGAATATTATTTTATTTTTAAAAAAGTATTATTGATAAACTTACAGGGTAGTATGTCTTTTCATAGTCACATTATTATTTTTGTGTAATTTTTTAAGAGACAAAACATTTATATTAATTGAATTTGAATATTTTTAAATTTTAATCTCAAATTTATTGATTAAAAAAAAGAAAATAACAAATAATTAATTCTACATCTAATTCATTTATAATAAAAATTAATTTTTTTGTTAAACAATAGTCTATAAAAATAATTAATTAATAATTAATTTATTTTAAATTCGTTGATGGTGTGTACTCTCAACAACAAACAACATTATTAGAAGAGACATGAAAAACAAATCAAATGACACAAATATCTCAATAACGTAATAATAACAAAATTAGATGACACAGATATCTCAATAACGTAATTATATTATTTTTATAATTGAGAGATTGCGAGAACAGAAATAATATTTTTATAATCCATCGAACAAAATAATATTTTTACAATAAATCATCGATTTACTTTTCAAAGTAAAAATTTCGAGTATTATAACAGTAAATTTGACTCAATCTGTTCCTAAATTATTTTTCAATATGTTCTGGTTTTAGATCAGACCTAAACATCATTTTACTTATTATTTAAAAAACAAATAAAATTATTTGAAAAAGATATAATTGAAAAATTTAAATACATGGTATCATTGGAGGAAAAGACAAATGCTAATCTCTTAATAAATATATAAAATTAGTCTTAAACTATTTAAACTATTTTCTATTTTAGACCAAAACACTATCATTTTACATTAAACACTATCATACTTTCTAAATCTCTAAATATAAATGAAACTGCTACCCTATATTTTATTTAGACTATCATTTTACAATTTTTTAAATTCTTTTTTCTACACTACTAAATTTAACTTAGAATTTTATTTTTGATTAAAAACATTTTCAAAACAAAAATATAAAAGATTCAAACTTATGTATTTAAAAAAAAAATCTAAATTTTTCAATTGTATTTTTGTGTTCTAGATAAATGTATTCTGTAAATTTAAAAAAAACATTCAGAACACAAGTTTAAATTTGAGTTTTTATAAAAAAAGAAAAATAGTTTTTCATTAAAATTTTCAAAGAATAATTATATAGTGAAAGCGGAGTGTCCATTTTAATAAATGTTGGGCTCGGTTCAACCTAATTTATGGGCCTAGTAGTATTTGAAAGTATACTCCGTTCTTATACTTATAGTGCAAAAACAGTATCAGAATCATCCCGTGTTTTTTTAGGGGAAGAACAACCTTCATATCTCTATGCACATCATATCATGTATGTAATAATATTAATATTCAATCTATTATCTAGTAAAAAAAAATCAAAATAAATGCCTAAAGTAACATGATGTTCTTCTATTCAGTAAGTAGATTGGCCCAAATACACACGAACGAGTGGAATAAACGTTTCTTTAACATAAAAAAAAAAGACTAAAAAGAAAACCAAAAAAACTACGAATGGAATAAACAAGCGTGGCATTAGGACTATTGTAGTTTTACAAACAACACTGACTCAAACTCTGTCTTCCATCTCCATTCCAAGTATCACCCTCTGTTCCTGTTCCTGCACATAATTGAAAATTTTAAAACATAGAGAGAAATAGAATAAATGAAAGAAATTAAAAAAAAAAAAAAAAGTCTAACGAGTTTTGATTGAGCGTGGCCGCTGCTGCCACGGATGCAGCCACACCACCCGGAGTAGTTCTCATGTTGGCTTTGTTTCTAAGCTCTGCTCCAATCACTCCCTCCGCATCCTCTCGTGTTACAGCCTTGTCCTCTGGTAACTTCTCCCTCGCATTCTCCATTCATATTATTCAAACCATATGTCAGTCCAATAACATCTATGAAGAGTGAGTATTTACGACAAATTTTAGGTAAGAATAGTTACCGATACGATATCACCCAAAGTTGTCTTCTGTAGAGGCATGGTACGAGCATTCCTAGTAGCTGCTGCCTGAGCAATGGCGCCCAATCCACCAGGCTCAGTATGATTCCTACCAGTAGCTCTCATTTCAGCAGCTTGTATAGCAGCAGCGTCACTTTGATCCAACGGCTTATCACCGGCTCGACTCAACGCCGAAGCTTCCAGTGCCTCACCAATTGTAATAGCCTCAGGGTCTAAAACCAAACCAGGATCATTCATCGGCACATCTGGTTCAACAAACTGTCCCAAAACTTGCGATCCAACCGACTCTGTAATCACGCGGTGTCCACCCATTTTAGTTTCGGAGACACTCACGCCTTCGTTTTTTGCTATTTCTGAGATGTCTTCGCGGTTTACCAAACCGGCGGCAGTGTTTACGGCGGCGGCTGATTGCATTACGGAAGCAGGGCCACCCTTTTGGGTTTGTCCTAAGGCTTGATTCTCTGTTGCTTGCATTAGAGCTGCGTCTTTTGGTTTGATTGCTTCTGATGCTAATTCTCCTGAGACGTTGAATACGTCGCCGTATTTGATTGCTTCTTGTTCCGGGAATTCATCTGTTTTTGGTCTCTCTGGTTGTTCTTGGCTCATCGTGATTCTGCTCTATAAGTGTTAGTGATGTGATCTCTTGCAAAATCAGTTTGGATATATATATATATATATATATATATATATATATATATATATATATATATAGCATAAAAGATATGTAAATAGAGGAATATTAATTAGAGATTTTAGTATTTTACAGTTGTTGAATGTTTGGAGTTACAGGTGGCATTGAAGTACCAAAGTGAACGACACATGGAAGAACAATGTATTCAGAAGATGGAATCTGGGGACATGGCTAGTTATGTAGAACTATGTACACGTTACACGTTCTCTCTAATCAAATTCTCTTTCTTTTCTGTGCCTACACCCACTGGTGCGGTGAGCAGGGTAATATGGAAAGGGTCACCGTCAAAAAGTGAAGTCCGTTTATAAAATTAAAGACAAAGATATATGGATTTGTACATGTACTATACTATATACTATATGCTTATTTAACATTTTATTTTATTTTTTTATATATCTTTCTGTTATATTATTTATATCATATCTATTACGTTATTTCTTATATTTTTCTTTTAAGGTTATCCGACTAGTTTAAGGTTGACTAATGGATTGTAGGTTTTTTTAAGTCAGGCAAAAAAAATCTGTTTTAATATAGGGTCCAGATAGATAGCTCGCACATCTTTTTTAACATTATTTTTTTAATTTTTTAAAAATTTATTTGCAATTATTTTAATTTAAAAATTTTCTTTTATGTCTATTTTTTCAATTTTTTTGATATACTATAAATACATTAAAAATGAATAAATTTGAATGACCGTAAATTATAAACCGATTTCTAGTTCAATTTCAACAATTGCTACTATTAGGTTATAGATAGGTAAATGAGTTTGATCTCCTTTCTGTCAACTTTCATTTTGAGTATGTGACCTAATTTTACTATTTTTCTTTTTTCAAACTGGGTTCTCGGCTATCCGTTTCACATACGGGATGCCTTGAATGGCAATGACTTTATTCGGGCTGCGCCAATAAGCTATGAAAGAAATATATGCTTAAATTATTAGACTTTTTAAGGGCTATGCGGACTGGCCCATATGGTATAGTCTGTTTTGATAATTCTACTTAAGGTGTCATTGGAGTGTTTAGATGTCTATGAATTTTTTTTCTAAATTTAAATTTCTACTTCTAGTCTCAATTATAAGAAAATTTTTAGAGATTTTTTTCTTTAATTTATAAGAAAAATTTGTGATTTTTAAGATGTATTTATTGTTTAAATAATTTTTTTATTTATATTTAATGTTTGTCTTTTAAATATTAGTGTATGCATTTAATATCTCACACTTTTCTATAAAATTATATTTGTAAAAATATTTCGAAAGTGATAATAATAAATAAGTTTATTGGTATTGATATTTTTTAATATTTTTTTCTTACAATTAAGTCTAAAGAGTAATTAACTAAAGGACACAAATGTCATTTAAGTTGTCACATATGATGCTTAATTAGAAAATTCTGAATTGGAATTTTAGTATTTTTTTAGGTAAAAGTTTGGTGTACACCCAAACATCTATTTGAACATTTGAGAGAGAAAAATATAGAAATAGTGATGTGATTTAAGTAATAATATATTGGTGAGAGGTGATAGAAAGAGAAAAATACAGAAGAAAAGAAAACTGTAATGTTGAATAGATGTATAGAAATTTGAAGTGTACAAATATAAATTGTTTGCTTTATTTTGGTAATTGATGTTAGGAGACATGACTCATAGAATATGGGAAGAGAATAGTAGGAGATAATTGAAATTGATATTTAATGAATTATAAGGTTTTCTCTATTTTTGTAAATTCATTACTAATATTATTTAATCACTAACCAATAGCATCTTTCAAGCTTTGAATTACAATAAATACATCAAATTGAATCCTTCATTTGATTGCATCATCAAGTCGATTGTAGAGGATATATGAATTCATAAATATATACATTTTAAGGAAAGGCATTGAGAGGACGTCAAAACATTAACATAGACGATAGAAAATATTAAGATAAACTTTTTTTTATGTGCTTTAAGATGAGAATGTAAATTGGGCAAGTGATCCACAAGAGCTGAAAATGTTGATTGTTAACTATTACTAAAATATTTTTGCTAGCAATGAACCATTGTAGCCTTTTTATTACACAACAATTATCCTAGAATGAACCCTGAGGAAATTAGTATGCTTAGTGTGCTGTCAAGACTCAAGAGGGACGAGATTTTAACACTATGTGTTATATGGATGCTTTTAATGCTTCAAACTTGGATTTTTCAAGTAGTTTTCTATCAGACGCATTAGAGTGTTATTGAGGATTCCTTTACATGCATGATCCTTTGGGTTTTTAAAGATTCGACTCTGATCGCTTCGTTGGATGAAACTCTCATAACTATGATTCCTAAGGGGATGTTGTCTACTCTCTAAAACATTTTCGACCTATCAGCTTGTGTAATGTGTCTTACAAAATCTTAGCTCGAAGACTCTATAGAGTGATTGATTTCCTAGTTGGCCTGTGCTAGAGTATCTTTGTGCCTAATTGTCAAAGTAAGGATAACATTATTGTTTCTCAAGAGGTTCTGCATTATATGAGGAATAAATATGGTGCTAATGGTTGGATGACTATTAAGATTGATCTTGAGAAGACTATTAAATTGAAGTGGAGCTTTATGAAAGAAACTTTAGAAGGCATTACCCTCCCGAATAAGTTAAACATTTTAATATCTTAATCCCCTTCTCTTATTTTAATAATTTACACTTATCCAATAAAACCTTATTATCATATTGTAGTTGTGTTGACCCAAAAAACAAAATCACATAATATAGTTGCTTTTATAATTTTATGTATAAAAGCAATTTTGAAGACCGCCAAAACTAAAAAAGTTAGTTAAATAAAATCTAAATTACATTTTTAGTCTTTTTACTTAATACTTAGTTTCACTTTAATTCTTTAAGTTTTTTTATTTCATTTTATCTTTTAAGTTACAAATGATATATTTGTTAATCATTTTTGTCAGCAAGCCATTTATGTCCGCCTAATGTGTTACTTACGTGGCATTTCATGTTGGAAGAAGGAAAACTAGAGGTTCAATGAGATTATCAAGTTAGGGTTTTTGTTGTTATGGGTTAGAGTTTGGACATTTCAAGGTAAATCGTGTGTGAAAATATTTGTGCCTTATTTTTCCATTGTTATGCAGAATTATTTGAATTTTTAGGCTTTTGTTATCGTTGACGATTGTTGATCACTTTTTCTATTTGCATTTGTTTGTGGGTTAGGGTTTACATCTATGCTCCAATCTGCAAGTGAAACTTTGTTAGTTAGTGCATGACATTAATGTGTAAGTTTAATTTTGTAATTTTGTGTTGGGATCCACCACACGTGGTCCCCTTGTCTTTGATTCATTCCACGTGTTTCCTAATTTAATGATGTTTGCGTGTTTTTTAATTAGGTGAGGAAGGTTTGTGTTGAGGAAAGTAAGTGAGGGAATGTTATTTAGAGTGCATATAGCACCATAAAGGCAAAATTGACTATTTTTTCATACATAACACATTAGGTTTGTATCACCTTGGAGTTGTGCCTTATTTTGATGTTCTAGATATTTTTGTGTGAAATGGGCCTATGTAGAACCTCACACAAAATATCCAAATGTAGTATTGTGACCGAATAGTCATTTCTATGTGATTTCATGACCTAACATGGAGAAAAATAATAGACTAAAGGTGTGTGATGAAGATGTATTTGAGATAACTAACATAGCAAAATCCCTTGAGAATGTGAACCTATTTGTGTTGTTCTCGTTGTCATAGTCTAATATAATTGAATTATTTAATGAGAACAAAGGAACTATTGGGATATGAATGTGCCTAATGTGAAGCATGTGGCAACTGACAAGTGAGCCTAATGAGATGATTTTCTATGATAAAGAGACCGTCCCTGCTAGGGAGGCGGCAAGAACGAATATCAAAGAAAAAAAGTAAAGCCATACATGACATGTAATATTTACCCTATTTGATAATTTATTATTTAATTACACACTAGTTTCATAAATTCTATATCAAACAATGACATTAAAATTACAAAATTAAAGATTAATTATGTTTCTCAGTTTGCAGTTGTTGAAGCACCTCCCAATTTTCACGGTGTTTTACTGGAAACAAGCTTCCGATAGTACAAAATTGACTTAAATATGTTACTGGAAATTAATTTTTGGTAGTGTATATTTTACATCTTGTGCCCAAAAATAAAGGATAGATGAGCAATAATCTTCTTACTTATGGATGGACACATGGACTTGGCCCACAAGCCTAATTCTCTCTTTTTTTGATGTGGATCTTACTTGGAGAGTGACACTCAATAGTGGGGATGGCACTGCCCGTACCAATTTTAATGTGCGCCAATGTTTGGAAGCACATTCTCTTATTCGCTTAGATAACGATGTATATATATCATTGCTATTTAATATACGAATTGTAGTTCCTTTATGTAGTTTGTGAGCATGTTGTAATTGTATTAGCTTAGATCTAATTATAGTTTGTTGAAGTATATAGTTAAAATTCTATTGCTAAAAAGAGTTAAAACACACTTATGCAAATGTTGTTGAATCAGCAATGAGAATAATGAATTCAATTATAGTAAAATTCATTTTCTATATGAAGTATATAGTTGTGGATCTTTCTTTGGTAAAAAATAAAATAAAATTGAGGTTCTCTATTTTTTATGCGCAAAAGAACAATGTCATGTACTATGTCATAAAATGGGTAGTGAATAATGTTATGTCAATACTAAGTAGTACTTAAGCAAAAAGTATCAATATATCTTAAGCAACCACTACAAGAAAAAATACTAATTGTGGCAGTTAAAAAGATAGTCTGCGACGGTTAAAACTGCTGCAATTTGACATCTGCGACGGTTTCAAAAACTATTGTTCCTACTGTTTGCAAAATTTGCGACAGTTACAAACAGAAGCAAAATTTGCGACAGTTTGCGACCGCCTCGATATAATATTTGTGCCAGTTTGAATCGTCGCAAACTTATGTCTTTGATTTTATTTTGTCATTTTTTTATAGCTTATTAAATAATAATTAATCTTAAATTAAAATGAAAATTATTTATAAATATCATTCATATACTTAAAATACACAAATATATTATTATAAATGAAAAAATCACATTCATATAATCTATTATAAAGTAACAATATTCATACATCAAACTTAATTAAAACAATATGTAAGGTATTTTAAACATTCAAAAACCAAAATATTAGTGGTGTGGCTGAACATTTAAAACAACTACATCAAACTTGAAAGTTAATTAAAATATTTAAATAGTCCCTAGTAATATTGCTCCATGTTTCGATAGCTGGACTCAGAGGAACATCTACCATCTCTTGACAATTCTAAGTTTGTTGTTTGAAACAATATTATATATATATATATATATATATATATATATATATATATATATTAAACTCAAATTTAACCCACTTTTTCACACATACTCAATACTTAAATATTAACATCAAACTAATTAAACATAAATAAGAATAAGCACTCAAAATCAAAACATAAACATGCAAGCATGAAAAAGAAATTGTAAAGTCAAAGGAAAGTTATATTGGTTAACGCATCCCAAGCACAAATTGTACAATGATAAAAATGATACAAGAAAGAAAAACTAATATCCAAGCAAAAAGAAAAGATCGATCTACAAATGAAACACCACAAATGCAATGAAATGAAGAACAACATGATCAAGAATAATTAATGATAAAAATCACATATGCCTTAAATTGAAAATTACAAAAACATAATTCAAGCAAATGAAATCAAGGTTATCTAAATTCTGAAACTTTAAGTGTAATATCAATTCACAAATCCTAGATTACCATGGTATAATATCAACTCACAAGCCCCTGGATACCACATTTCAACAAAGGTACCAAACCCCCAATGATTTTTATTATGGAACTCCTTTTATTGGTATGTTTACATGATATATTAAACTTTGCACCATAGACCTTTTATTGGTATGTTTACATGTTTATATATTTTAAAATGTTAAACCATATCTAAGAGGTGGATAAGATATTCTTCTAAATGGAAAAATGAAATAAAACAATGAGCAAAGCCTTAAAAGCTCAAGACGACATCAAATTTTTTGAAGCTAACAAAAATAAAACACAATTTTGGCCTTAAATATGATTCATCCAACATCTTTTTATAGCAGGAGCATAATTTGGAAATTCATGAACTGAGGAAAAATATCAATTTATACCACTTCATAAAACTTAAATCAGAACATTCATACAATTTGAACACCAACTACTAATAACCTTAAGGGTTTACCAAACAAGCATTGATTCAATTTTTTTCTTTTTTATTTTATTTTAAATTTCTTCCCAATGTTCAATGTTGTAAAATTGATCACCAAACATCCCTATCTTTGTAAGACAAAAGTTTTAAAATAGATAAAGTTAGCAACATTCATAATAATGAATTACAAGCCACACTTAACCACAATGCCAATGCTGAAATAGATTGAGCACTAAACTATTCAATCGAACAATGAACTGAGTCCATAGAAAATAACCATCTAACCTAAGGATTCAATAATATGCTCTTCCAACTTCAATAACACAATTGAAACACGGGTGAGTAGGTGCATTCAACTATATATATAAACAGATCTTTGGTTCATTATTGCACAGAATCACCTTAAATTATGCAACTTGAGCAACCATCTCGGATGCATCTTTTTGCTTGAACATAATGGAAGTCAGTGAAATTTTTGCATTTGATAGATTGAAAAATGTATATGAAATATGGAAAATAATACCTTGTCCATGAGCCGATAACCAAATGTTGGCATGTATTGAACAAGATACATGACATCAAGCACATGTTGCAAAGGAGTTGTGTTTCATCTATGAAGGACCTAAGTAGCAAGGATGAAATTATAATACATGTTATTTGAAATAATTAATAACAATATGCTCACCCCAAAATTAAGAGTGTATATGCATTCCAAATAGCATGTTTATCATGAAAAGCCAAATGTTAAGCTGCAACACATTTTCAAATTGGCCAAGTTAATCAATATTTGAGGTAGAGTGAACAAAAATTACTACACTTACAGAGATTAAAACACCTTTGTGTCAGCCATGTATCTAGTAGAGATAGGTGCAACTAGTGAAAAATCTAAAAATCTAGACAATAAAACACCAAAAGCCACATCGCCATCAAACTTTTTATAACAGCATGTAATCAACACACCAATTGTATAAGTTATATTCAATCTTTTATGAGGTTTTCAATATTGAACATCATAAAAGCAGGGTGTATAATAATAAAATTATATACTATAACATTACCAAAGATATGTTATAAGGATGTGTTCAATATAGAGATGCTTCATCCTCATATGTTATTTTTGTAGCTAATTATTTAATTTTGTTTCTTTATCATCTCAAAAGCAAAAAA